>CM031921.1:23280272-23524258 GCA_018703695.1 Prunus fruticosa
CTGTGACACCAAATTCCTTAGCCACTTTTGGGAGAATGCCTTGTGAAAGATGTTTGGTATAGATTTGAATTGTAGAGCACCACCCATCCGCAGACAAATGTGGTCAAACTGAGATTACCAACAGAACCCTCAGAAACACGATTAAGAGCATTTGTGGAGACATGCCAAGCAATGGGACGTTGCACTGCCACATGTGGAGTTTGTGGAACAGAACCCTCGAAAGGAAAGATGGTGATCCCCTATGATTTTTAGGAGTATTTAAACATATTTTACCCTGGAATCAGAGTTATGTTTTATTATTTCTGTTTATTAAATAAAATTTGAAATTCCTCATATCTTCAGGGTAGATTCTGAAATTTTATATTCTAAACTAAGGTTTTAACCACTTATTTGTCATGCTCCATCACACTCTCTCGTATATATATATATTTTCAGTTAGCAGCACCAATTACTTTCAAATTTTCAATGGTAGTGTTAGTAGTGTCATTAGGAACCAGTGGACCACCGTTTGCTTTACTAATTTGGAAGAAAGCCCGTCTCTTTCATCCATATAAGGTCAGTATCGTCTTTGACCAAAAAAGTAGACCTTGCGTTCATTGGTTCTCGTCTGTTGGCCTTGCCGTTGAATTTCTAGGGAGCTCGCATGCGCTCTTCTTTGAACACCTGAGTCTGCCCCACTGGGCTCTTCTACCATCTCCACCCACCCTAGTCATTGCGTGTTTCTTTTTCTTTTTCTTTTTCGTCGTTATCGAGTTCATTAAGATAAGATGAATGCAAGTTACATCCGAAGTGTACCCGGAAAAATGAATTCAACTGAAATAGAGAAACCTCTACATTAGAAACCACAATAAACTTATTGAGAGAGAAGGTGTTTAATTAGGGAAGGATGAAGATGAGCCAGTAATTAGAATGTAAGAGGATCTACAATCATGCTCATGCTAAGCTACGGCCATATTATTTTTCAATTCTTGGCCTCAGTCTCCATTTGATAATGTTATCTTCAATTATTCTGTGCACAAATTCTAACAGTCAACCAGATCACTCTGTCATTGACTGGTAGAACATGATTTGTTTCATTCATGGCCTGATTTTTATTAAAATAATAATCAAAATTCACTACTAGATAAATATTCAATGAGTATGGGGTATTAGTGTCCACAAATATGATTTGTATCAGCATTTTCAGTGCCTAGCTAATATATTAAAAGACTGTTATTTAGTATATTGGGAACGAAAGGTGTCAATATAAACTATATTTGTGAACACTAATATTCATGTTTACTGAATTTTTTTCTCCTCGTAATTTTCACGAATGAAGAATAAAACATTATCTGACTTGTTAATTACATCCATATAATACATTATTATAAGCTGATTTGTTTACAAATAATGTGCATGATTGTGTATATTATTCTTGATCTCCAGAGTCTTTGGTTTTAAAATGATTGATGGTTGATAGAGATGCATCACAACGTACGAAAGGTGTTGGGGCCTGTGGCATATAGAGAAACACTTCGTATCAAACGCGGATAATATTATTTTGTTATTCCAATCAATCACTGGTATGCTACGAATTATAACTTTTTCATATTATAGATTGTCATCCTTGTGAAGCAAAACAATACTATCCCCGGTGCATACAAGTTTTCTGGTGTGACAAAAACTAAGGACCTTTACGAATTTATATAAGAACCTCTAAACCTCATGCCCTGCCTATGAAATAGCAGAAGTACAAGAAGGGAGACTCAGACTGAAAGAGTTTCCACTCTGCACCATCATGTCCCACCACCACCACCCATAATGACCTCCCACTACACACCCACAAGTGCTCATGTAGAACCACCCGGAAAACCGCGCTGTTTGCCATTGGCCCACTCGTGTGCCATCCTAGCCCTTCTCTACCGCCATGCACTCTCTCTCCTCCACTCCACATCCCTCACCCCCTCTTTCCTTATCACCCTCACCTTCCTCATCTCCGACTCTATTCTGGCTTTTATGTACAGCACCACACAATCTGCTCGTATGACACCGATTTACCATAAAGAATTCCCGAAAACCTGAAAAGGGTTGTCAAAGAATCGGATTTCCCAGCGCTGGACGTGTTCATATGCACTGCTGATCCGTTTAAAGAGCCACCAATGAACGTGGTAAACACCGCCTTATCGGTCATGGCTTATGATTATCCGACCGATAAGGTTTCAGTACTAGTGTATGTTTCGGATGATGGGGGCTCGGCTCTCACTCTCTTTGCTTTCATGGAGGCCGCCAAGTTTGCAAGCCACTGGGTACCTTTCTGCAGAGAGAACAACATAGTGGAACGCTGCCCTGAAGCTTACTTTGAAACGGATCATTCTCGGTTACCTGAAGCTGACAAGATCAAGGTAATAGTTATCATATTTCAATTTTGCTTAATTATTAACTATAAATATGTTTAGCTAAATCAGTATGTATAGTAGTAATATCCTCTTATCAAGTTTATATCGTCACATAAATAAGTATAGTGCCGGATTATATAGGGTTTAGTTAAATCAATTTTGCTTGATTATATTGAGTGACGAGAGAACATCATATAATATTTATGTTATTAGACTGTGAATACTGATTGTTATGACTTTTTTTAGTTATACTGTAATTAGGGTATTACATAAAAAGGAGTTTATCTTTTCGCTCAAATTGAAAAGGGGACCTTCTTAATCTTTGGCAACGCCCCTACCAAAATTGCTCATGTATTCAGTAACACAAAAGGTTGCAT
Source organism: Prunus fruticosa (assembly GCA_018703695.1). Lineage (NCBI taxonomy): Eukaryota > Viridiplantae > Streptophyta > Magnoliopsida > Rosales > Rosaceae > Prunus > Prunus fruticosa. The sequence continues at coordinate 23,283,025 of CM031921.1, forward strand.
TAAGCAAGAAGCAAATAGACATGGGATCTAGCTATAAAGAAACGAAAACATACATAATGCATGAGCCAATGACGGCACAAGAAGCAACATGGTCACCTTTTTAAATGTTTTCAAGTGTTGTTTAAAAAAAATTATAAAAAATTCTCGGTCATATAATATTGTCTCTAAATTGTAGTTTAATTAAATTAAACAATACATAGATGTGAAATGTATGAGTGTTGTACTATAGTTTTTCTCAAAATAATAAAATATGAAGGACTCTAAAATATAGCCCTGCATGGTTAGGAGATTGAAAAATTTAGCCCTACCACTCTTTAAAAAAATTAATATTTGGAGGGCTAAAATTTAGCCATGTACTATTCTCTGTATGCATTCCACAATTCTCAACATTGACATAAAATTCTTAAGCCACATTGCTATTGAAGTAGCTTCATAAACTGCTAAGAATTCAACCTGCATAGTTGAGGTTGATATATATTGTTGTTTGACACTTTTCCATGCCACTTGCTCCTCCTGCAAATAAGAATACAACACCTGATGTACACTTCTGAGTATCCAACAACCAGCAAAATTTGCATCAAGCATATCCTTCCAGTTTTAATTCTTCAACTCTTCGATAAACTAGTTTGTACTATTTAGTTCTCTACAAATACCTCAAAACCTTCTTGCATGCTACCCAATTTGCTTGGCCTCGATTAGATTGAAACCTTCCAAGAACACTTATGCAGAAAGCAAGGTCTGGTCTTGTACAAACTTGTGCATACATCAAGCTTCCTACAAGTGAAGCATAGGGCTTGTCTTGCATTTCCAACTTCTCTTGCTCAGTTTTAGGAGATTGTTCACAACTTCAGTTTATCACTTTTTGAGAATTAAACATCACAACATGTGCAGTTCTCCATATTGAATATTTTGAGTATCCTTTCTATATATCCTTTCTGATAGACCAAGTAATCCCCTTTCTCGCCTCTACTTATTTCAATCCCCAATACATAATTTGCTTCACCTAAATCACTCATCTCAAAATAGTTTGACAACTTTCTCTTAGTGTCATGTAAGAATGATAGATTGCTGCTTGCTAAGATAATATCATCAACATAAAGGAGCATGAAAATATAATGTCTGTCAAAGGAAAATATCAATCTACACAGCAGATTTACAGCTAATATATACACATTTAATGCCAGCAGATTTAGAGCTTTGACTCATATGGCAGTTATGATTGTAGATTTATTCCTTCCTTAATTAGGATATATTAGCTGTACGGTATATTTAGATAGATGTATATATGGTAGGGGCTGAAGATCAGCTTGTATTTCCTTCCCTAAATAGCTTGTAATCTACCTATATAATGGGCGATTGTCAATGAAGAAAGGCAGACTTTTTCAAAAAGACTCTGAACTGTCATGGTATCGAGAGCTATAGCTCTAAATTTCCATTTGTCTCGTGCTCTCAAGTTTCTCAGTTTCTCGGTTATTCTTGTTCAAGTTATCTTGACCTCATGTCTTCCGATAAGTCTGATGTTTCTTTGATTCGTTTCAATGGCAAGAACTACTCGCTTGGGCGTTTCATTTCAGGATTTTCGTCAAAGGTAAGGAGCTGTGGGGGACATGTTGATGGCAGTAACTCAGCTCCTGACAAAGACAAAGACAAAGACCGACACGCCAAGTGGGAAGTCAAGGACGCATAAGTTATGGCGTGGATTTTGGGCTCTGTTGAACCCAACATCATCTTGAATCTTCGATCTTCTCAGACTGCAGCTAGATGTGGACTTACCCTGAAGAAGGTCTACAATCAACAAAACACGCTCGTCGTTTCCAGCTTGAACATGAATTGGCCACTCTTCAACAGGATAGTCTTTCTATCTCTTATTTTTACTCTAGATTCACTAATCTTTGGGCTGAATACACTGATATAGTTTATGCCTGACGTACCATTTGAAGGTCTTAGTTCTATTCAATCTGTCCATGAAACTACTAAGAGGGATCAATTTCTAATGAAATTAAGACCTGAATTTGAAGGCAGGAGATCCAATCTTATGAACCGAGAATCTGTCCCCTCCTTGGATACATGCCTAAATGATCTTCTTCGTGAGGAACAACGTCTTCTCACTCAAACCACCATGGAACAACGACGATCTACATCTGTTCCTATAGCCTATGCAGCACAAGGCAGGCCACGAAGCAGGGGATATGAGCACTGTTCGATGCTTCTGTTGCAAAGGATTTGGTCATTATGCTGCAACTGTCCCAGAAAATTCTGCAACTATTGCAAAAAGGATGGTCATATCATCAAGGAATGCCCAACTGGACCCCCAGAAAGTCAGAGACAGCATATACCTGTCTCAGTTGGCTCTTCTAGTGCTGGAAGTTTGGTGAATACAACACAAAGTACTCCTGGTCCTGCTCCTGTTTCTGTCCCAACCCGTGACCCCTGAAATGATTCAACAAATGATCATTTCTGCATTTTCAGCTTTAGGACTCTTAGGTAAACCCTTATCTACATCATCTCCTTGGTACTTTGATTCTGGGGCTTCCCATCATATGACAAACAATGCTGCTTCTTTTACCAATGTAAACAAATATTTTGGAAATCTCAAAATTCATACTGCTGATGGCAATCATTTACCTATCACGGCCATGGTGATGTTTCCTCCTCTCTCACTTAATGTCTTTGTATCTCCCGGTCTTACCACCAATCTTGTGTCTGTCCGGTCAGTTGGTTGATAATGATTGTAAAGTAGAGTTTTCTAAATCTGGTTGTGTTGTGCAGGATCAAGTAGGGCGGATGATTGCGAGGGGGCCTAAAGTGGGATGTCTTTTTCCTCTTCAATTTCCTTTGTCTTCCTATTCTTTGCCTTTTGTCGCTTGTAATTCTGTTCATGTTGATTACCGAGCGTGTTATAAACGTCTCGGACATCCAAACTCTAATGTACTTCATGCTTTTTTGAAATCTGGTTTTCTTGGGAATAATGAAACACCATCTCTTAGTGTTGTTCAGTTTGATTGCAATTCTTGCAGACTTGGCAAAAGTAAAACTCTACCCTTTCCTATTCACACACCACATGTTGTCAAACCTTTCGAAATCTGATACATAGTGATGTGTGGGGTATGGCACCAGTCACTTCGCATGCTAATTACAAATACTTTGTCACTTTTATTGACGACTATAGTCATTTCACATGGATTTATTTCCTTCATTCCAAAGACGAAGTGTTTTCTGTTTTTAAGGTTTTTCATGCATATATTCAGACACAATTTTCGGCCCATATCAAAATCCTTCGTTTCTAACAATGAGGGTGAGTATATGTCTCATGTGTTTCAGGACTTCATCCAGAATCATGGCATCATCTCTCAACGGTCTTGCCCTTCGACACCTCAACAAAATGGGGTGGCTGAAAGGAAGAACCGTCACCTTCTTGATGTGGTTCGCACTCTTCTGTTAGAATCTTCCACGCCCTCACGATTTTGGTGTGAAGCTCTTTCCACTGCTGTCCATCTCATTAACCGATTGCCTTCTCCCACATTGAACCATGACTCACCTTTCACCAGGTTATTTGGTCACCCTCCAACTTATTCTAACCTTCGTACCTTTGGTTGTGTCTGTTATGTTCATCTTCCTGCACATGAACGCACAAAACTCACGGCTCAATCAATTAAATGTGCTTTTCTTGGATATTCAATTACAGCAGAAAGGTTTTCTTTGCTATGATCCAAATTTGTGTCGTATTCGAGTTTCTAGAAATGTGATTTTTTTCGAGAATCAATATTTCTTTTCTACTCATCAGGATCATGTCTCTCCTTCATTTTCTGTTTTGCCTATGTTTCCTAACTCTCCTGCAGATCCAGTCCCTGCTAAGCCTCTCCTAGTGTATCAACGACGCTCCACCGCCACTTCCCACCAACCTTCAGCACCTCAAGAGCCCCTCAAGCTTCTTCCCGACTGCTGCTCCTGTTCCAGCACCTGCACCTCCCCTCTCTCCGACTTCAGTACTCGGGTTCGTAGACCCCAGAAAGGTTTGGTTTCTCTTCTCCCTCATCCTTCATAGCCACTTTGTCGTCTATTTCTCTTCCTTCATCTTATAAACAGGCCATGGAGCATGAGTGTTGGCGAAAAGCCATTGAAACCGAACTTCTCGCACTTGAAGAAAACCAAACCTGGGATGTTGTTCCATGTCCCTTCTTCGTGAAACCACTTGGCAGTAAGTTCGTGTTTTCTATCAAGCTTCGTTCCGATGGGTCCATAGATCGTTACAAAGCTCGGTTAGTGGCACTTGGCAACAAACAAGAATACGGTCTCGACTATGATGAGACCTTTGCACCGGTTGCCAAAATGACCACTGTTCGGACTATACTCGCTCTTGCTGCATCCCAATCTTGGCCCTTACGTCAAATGGATGTTAAGAACGCATTTCTCCATGGTGATCTCAAGGAAGACGTTTACTTGAAACTTCCCTTTGGTATGCCCACTTCCTCACCTAATAATGTTTGCAAACTGAAACGTTCTTTGTATGGTTTGAAGCAGGCACCAAGAGTATGGTTTGAGAAGTTTCGATCCACTTTGCTTAGTTTTTCTTTCACTCGAAGTCAGTATGACTCCTATCTTTTTCTACAAAGGACATCCACATGTATCGTCGTCCTTCTTGTTTATATGGACGATATCGTCATCACTGGCTCTGACTTGGAGGCAATCTCTGCGGTTAAGAACTTTGTTGAATTCTGCGTTTCACATGAAAGACCTTGGCCAGCTCACCTATTTCTTGGGTTTAGAGGTGCATCATCAGCCGCACGGTCTCTTCTTGCATCAAGCACAAGTATAGTCGAGGATCTGGTTCAGCTAGCTGGGCTCACCAACGCTACATCGGTTGACACCCCCATGGAACTTAATGTGAAATATCGACGTGACGAAGGGGAGCTACTTGAGGATCCTACTTCCTATGGAAGTTGGTGGGTAGTCTTATCTATCTAACCATTACTCGACTAGACATCTCTTATGCTGTTCATACCGTCAGCAAATTCATGCAAGCACCGAGGCATCTTCATCTATCTGCAGTCCGCCGCATAATTCGCTACATTCTTGGGACACCTACTCGTGGCTTATTCTTCCCTTCAGGTTCTTCCCTTCAGTTACAAGCCTATAGTGACGCTGACTGGGCTGGTTGCCCAGACAACAGGAAATCTAATACCGGCTGGTGTATGTTTCTTGGTGGTGCCCTTATCTCTTGGAAATGCAAGAAGCAGGACCACGTCTCCAAATCATCTACTGAGGCCGAGTACCGAGCCATGTCTGCAGCATGCTCCGAAATCATTTGGCTGCGTGGTCTCCTCAGAGCTCAGTTTCTCTCCTGGACATCCTACTCCACTCCATGCTGACAACACTAGTGCCATCTGTTCGGTTCATTTTTACACATGATTTTTCATGTTATTCACCTTTTATTTTGAGTTAGTTCTTGACATTTTATAGCTTTTTACTTCCTTTTTGTGTTTTCTTAGATTTTACCTTGGTTAGATTGAAAATGAGCTAAAAGTGCATTATTTGTTATAAATTCTGTTTTTGCTTATTTTCGTATGTCAACTTCTTGGCCTGGGATCAACATGCTCTGGTGCTCGGATGAGGTCATGATCTTCATGAGACTTGTTCCAATGGATGTTAACTACAACATATCCAAATTTGAGCTCCATTGGACAAGTATTGCCCATCCAACCAATCCTGCATGTTACCACAGCTCTGAAATCCGAATTTGGCCAGCTTTTACCTCCTTTGTGTTATCTTGATTTTCTTGTTACCATAACTCTTGGTAACAAGAAGTTACCTTAGCTTTGAGATATTTTCTGAAGCAATTGGCATCTTATTGAGGACAAAGCTTCATCATGGCAAGGGGACAAGGGCAAAGGCTTTAACTAAAGCATGAGTTTTATATGATATCTTTGAGCTGGAATTGATGGGCAAGGGATAGGTGAGTGCAATCTGAAGTATGAGAGGCTTAAAAACGTGGGTAGCTGATCCATTCAATAATTCTACAACTGGAGAGCAGATTTTGGAGAGTTTGGAGCTTGGAGAAAGCCAAGGTGTAGCCAAGAAAAGTGGAGAAGAAGACTTCCACCTTTGATGATCTTGAAGCTTTCATCATTTTCTGAAAATCTGTAAACTCTTTCTATTTTCATTTTGAGTTTGTATTTGGAATAAATATGAGCAACTAAACTCCATAGCTAGGGCTTAGGTTGAAGCCCTAAACATGATTACCTTATTGTTTTGATGCTTGAGTGTATGAATTTCTAGATATTGTTGATGAATTCCAATTCACCAAATTAATCTATCCTTGATGTATGTTCTTCTTTGATTGATCACCTTTGAAAGCATGCTTCTTGAGGTTGTTGAGGTTATGTGTATCTTCATGTTATCCTAAGCAATAGATGGATGAAGTAAGAACCATCCATGTGAATTGGTTTCTTGAATACCTAATGTAAACACCATGCTATTAGGATTCTTGTGATGTTCATATTCTCTTTGAACTTAATGGGTTTTCTTGTAATTGAATCAAAGTACTAAGCACACCTAGATTCGATTATAGGGAAGGCACAAGTATTGTAGCACTCATACTGCACTTTACGTATATTAGAGAGAATCAATGCGTCTTGAGTCACTCGTCCTGGTCTTGATTGCGAACATTTTCATCAACACGTTTAGAGTTCATCACTTGAGTATTCATGAACTTTGGTAGAATTGTTTAGGGTGGATTCCGAAACCCTAGTGTTTGTTACATTTTACTCTCACATTTTGATAATTCATCTCTGCCATTCTCATTTAAATTCAAAGTTCATTTACTTTCATGCAATAGAAATAGGTCACTTGAAACAAATCAAAAACCCCCCCAATGTGTGTGTGAGTTGCGTGTTCGACACGTTATGTGTCTTTGTTGCTGAATTTTGGTTGTTTACGTAATTGTTTTGGACTTTTGGTCCGAGATGTGTTCTTGCATTTTCTGTGCTGAATCCACCCGTATAAAGAACGTGAATTTTGGACATACGGTTGGAAAGTTATAGGTCGAAAACTGAACAGAGGTCGGAACTGAAAAAGAAAGAAAAATCGATTCTCTGAAAAAGCGACCGGTCTCACTGTTTCTAACGACCGGTCGCTCATCACAAATTTCACAAATTTTGATTCTGTGCAAAACGACCGGTCGTCACTGTTCAGCGACCGGTCGTACTGTTCAAGCGACCGGTCGTCACTGCTCACGCGACCGGTCGTCTCTGCTCACTGTTCACTGTTCACTGTTTACGGCACTGTTCACTGTTCACGGCACTGTTCACAAGTGATAAAGTGGTGATAAAATGGCGATAGAAAATGCTGTTTTTGTTTTTGTTTAGTTTTCTTGTATTGTTTCATTTCTTTTACACTTCTTTACTCATTTTTAGTTTTCATTTTGCATTTGTGCATTTGTGGTGTGTCAATTAAGTGTTATTTACGTACTCAAATTAAAACTTATAGGAAGCCGACAAGTTCTTCGTGGGATCGACCCGTACTTACATAATCTATACTTCATTAGATTCGTGCACTTGCGGGTATTTTTAATTGGTTGTTTGCACATTAATTTGTGTCCTTTTAGGAATGCAACAATTTTTGGCGCCGTTGCCGGGGAACTGGCACGGTTGCTTATATGTTTTGTTTGAGTATGTTTAGAGTACTTAGTTTTATTTTTGTTTATTGTTTGTCGTTTCATTTTATCTTGATTTGTTTTTGTTTCTTTTTCTTATAGGAACATCCGACGTGTCACCTTCACCATCACCAATGGCAACCGCAACTGAATTTGTGGAACTTACTATGCAAGAATACTCCAATAAATTTGTGATGGAGAAAGCAAATGTATTTGGATCATTTCAGAATGAATTGCCTATGAATGATTATTTCCCACAAACATACAATTCGGAGTGGAGAAATCATTCGAACTTCTGGAATAACCGACAATCCAAATTTTCAACAAGGGTCATATCAACCATATCAAGGCCAACATAATACTTGTCCACCTTATGGTCAACCCCAACATTATAATCCACCACCACTTAGTCAATCTCACCAACAACCTCAAGGACCGACTTTGGAAGAACTTGTTGCTTCAATGGCTAGAACCACAGATAGTTTCATCAGTGAGACAAAAAGCCACATGCAGAGGAATGACACCCACATGCAGAAAACGGATAAGGCCATTGCCAATCTAGAAAATCAAGTGGGGCAAATTGTCACAGCTTTGAGTCAAAGGGAAGCTAGGGTGATGCCTAGCCAACCAGTGATTAATCCAAATGGGCGTGAGCATGTTCAAGCAGTTACCTTGAGAACTGGTAAGGTAATTGGTGAAATTGATGTTTCTAAAAATTTGATTCATAATGTTGATGAAATGCAGGTTGAGCAAGTGATTATGCCTAATGAAAATGTTGAAATCAACATGGAGGAAGATAAACAAGGCTTCTCCATCCAAATGGATCCCAAAGCATGAACTTGCAAGAAGGGCAAGAAAGGAGAAGGTATGTCGTGAACCTACTGATGAAGATATCTTACATGCTCATTTTCCTCAAGGTTGATGGGTTCTAAAAAATTTCAACACGCCAAGGACATATTGGAAATCTCCAAAAAAGTGCAATTCAACATTCCTTTCTTGGATGCAAACAAGCTCAAGGAATACGAAACTGTTGCATTAACGGAAGAGGTTTCTGCTATTTTGCAAATGAAGCTTCCTCCCAATTTGAAAGATCCAGGAAGTTTCACAATTCCTTGTATAATTGTACTAAAGGAAGACAAGCTGAACATCCATGTTCCAAGCACCAATCACATGTTCAATGTCATTCCTTCTACTCAAATGAGAAGGCCACCCAATCCTAAATATGTGCCTCATCCATCTAATCCACGTATTGAAGAGCGCCTAAAATTACTTTTGAAATCTACTCATGCGCGTAAAAAGAAAAGAATACGAAAGGGGTTGATTAGATGGCAAAGAAATTTGAAGAAACTTCATGTTTGGCATAAGGAGGCGATTGAGCCAAAACCCCCCAAGTGACCACAGTATGTTGGAAGTCCGGCAAAAGACTTTAAACTTAGCGCTTCTTGGGAGGCAACCCAAGGTGAATAGAAGAAGTTTGTTGTCGTCCTAATCGCTTCAAAGTGGAGTTTCTCTTGACTCAAACTTTCTTTTATTTTATTTTAATTTATTATTATTTTTTGAATTAGGGTTACAATTTTCCAACCAAGGTAATTAGAATTTTCTTGTTGTTTCTCTTTGTTTTTCTTACTTTTGCTTTCCTTTACTTGTTTGTGTTTCTAACTTGTTTTTCTTTGTTTTTCTTCTTTATTGTAGTTTGTGGTTGTTTATTTTCTTTTTGTCCATCCCAATTTTTCTATATGGCATTGTTTAAACTTAAATCTCCATTTTTTTTTTAAAAACAATGTTTCATATAAGTTTGGGAAGTGTTTTCGATTCATTAATGCACAATCAGGAATTGGGCGTGAATGCTTATTCATTTCATAACATGCGATTACATACACAAACGTGAAAATGCGTACATATAATCCCTAATCACATGTATATTGTTGCATTTCTGCGCCACCTGAGGCTTCCGCTAATTGCCTCTGTTTGTTCTTGCTTGTAGAACCTCCAACGCTCTACATGATCATCATTCCTTTTCTCCAGCATCTCTACATGCTGGTTGGCACTGTAGAGCCGCTTCTGGAGGTCCGCCACCTGAGCTTTCAGGGCCGCCACCTCCTCACTCAGTGCCCCGCACTCTCGTGTCTCGCCAGGAGGCGTATGCCTAGATTGGTGGTGGAAACCGCGTGTTGCACGTTTAGAGTGTGGGACTCTCTCACTGCCACACTGCCCGACGCTGGGCCACATGCAGATGCACCGCCGGTGTGAGTCCTCTCACAGTTATACCTTCCGGCAGTACAGTTCTCATCGGCACGACCTCAGAGAAATTCGAGGCCGAGCCAATGTGATAAGAAGAGTTTGGAAAGACAAGGGTTGGAGGAGCCCGATACCTGGGCATTTGGTGGTGCAAGGGTTAACTCAAGGTTAAGGTCATCAACGTGCATATCTGAGGATGCCATTGATTTTTTTCTGCGGACTTTTTGATGTTTTTTCTTGAGTTTGCAGGATGAAATGCAGGGTACTCCTCCTTTCAACCGAGAAGCGGTTTAAATAGACTTATTCTCATAGGGGAGCCGACACCACTTTGTATTTTTAGGAGCAATTTGCGGATGAGTCAAGTTAAACAGGGAAGCATTTCTACTTTCACTTTACTTTCTTTTCCTCCCTGTTTTCTGGTGTAATATGTTTTGATTCCTTTTTAGTTTGTCGTATTTGTTTTATTTCCGTTGGGGAAGTGTGTTTTGTTTCTTTTTAGTTTGTCGCATTCCCTTTATTCAAGTTTGGGAAGTGCGCTTTGTTTTTCTTCTTTGTCTTTTGCAACTTTCTTTTCTTTTATTTCCGAAAATAAAAAACAAAAACAAAAAATTACACCGAAAGGCAAAGACACACAAGCACACCAATAATACACTAGAATCACTTTTTCCCAGTGATCGGTGTCTCGACCATTGGACCTTTGAGTTTAGCCCTACGGCTATCCTCTTCTGAGGCTTAAGGCACAGTTTCTTGGGGCTCATCACTCGAGCTCCCAAAGATTGCATTCTTAGCTTGAGCGTAACCACTTTTGTGGTCTGTTTTCTTGCGCTTACCCGGTCGGTCTAGGTCCTCCAGCTGCTTTCTCATGTCATGGGCGTAAACACTTACCATCTTTGAGAGATTTTTGTTCTCTTCCCGCACCGCCTCCAGCTGGTGTCGATTCACCTCTAGTATCCTTGCCCTTTCTGTTTTTAAACTTTTAATAATACTCTGGCACTCTTCAACCATACTTCGCTCTCCGCCAACTGACCTCTTAGCACCTCCACCTCATGGGACTTCGCAATTAGGCGATGACCCACACTTGCGACTGTTGCCGAGCTTTGCACGCTTAGTGCCAGAGCATCGCTCACGACCCGGTTGTCATCCCTTGATCCCAGCACCCGTATATCCTTGGGAGTTACTAGATTTCTAGCAACTCCAAGGGCAACATCGTTGTCCAGCAGTATGGAGTCATTCACTGTCACGTGCCCCCGTGCAGAGGCAAAGTAGGGCATCCACACTGGTGCCACTGCTTGGCCCTGAGTCTGAGTTGGTTGAGCTAGGTTGAGATCCAACGAAAATGGGTAGGAAGAGGCCATTTGAACTTTCTTTTCTTTTGTTCTTTCTTTTCTCTTTTGTGTGTTTCTGAGCTTGTGTGTTTTTCCCCAACTCTTTCTCTTCTTCTTTTATAGAGTTAGTTTCTACGTAACCCTAGCCACTGCGCTTCTGGTTTGGCGCGGCCCTTGCGGCCTATCCCCTCTATCGCCTCACCTGTCCCCCAACCCCTTTAATTGCATTTCCGCCTTCAGCGCTTTCAAGAAACAAAAGTCGTCACGCCTTCCTATGAAGGCAATAATTCTGGCTTGGGACCGTGAGAGAGACCTCTGCTTGTCGGCACGTCTCTCGCTTGGTTACCCGTGACTCACAGGAGCCGAGACATCAGGGCCCACTTTTTTCTATTTTCCCAGTCCTCGCTCTTTGTGCTTCTGACTCAGTTTCTTTGTTTTATATACTTCCTTCGCTTTTGGGCTTTCGTTTGGGTTGGGCTTTCATTTTGGTTTGTGCGTTTCTTTGGGTTGGATTTCTGCGTGCGTAGGGACTGTTGTTAGGGCTTACTGTTCTGCTTGTTTTGTTTTGTTTGGTTCAGTTTGGTTTTGTTTGTTTTGTTTCGTTTTGTTTTGCAGCCGTGTTGTAGTTGTATTTCTTGTTTGTTCTTGTTTCTACTTGCTTTATTCCCTTTATTTCTTGTTATAACATTGTTGATGCATAAATTCTTTAACATTGGGGACAATGTTTATTTCTAAGTTTGGGAAGGGATAGCAAGTCTTTTTCATTCACTTAAATTCTTGCTTTCTTTTATTTTGTTTTCTTTTCTGTTTTGAGTCTTGTTGTTTTCAAGTCACTTTCCGGACATATATGATGAGATTGTGATGAATGTTTACATGACTTGATTGAAAATTTTGTATAAAAAAAAATTAATTAAAAAAAAAAAAATTTGTTATTCACTAAATGGCATCGTTCTAGCATGATATGTTTGAAACCCTCTACGCACTTGCCATTTGTTTCATAATTCTCTAGTTGAGGGACTTGCATGATCCAAAGAATTGTATCAAGCATGAATTAGACTTTTATAACCATAAATAATGTGAGCTTTGAGCCTTTTGCTTCAATTCATGAGTGTTATACACGTATTCTTTCTTTCTTGTCATCTGAGTTGTTGTTTGATCTCATTATTCATTGATTTGGTTGAGCACTTAAAAGACATTCATTATTGTGCAATTTGATTACATGACATTTGTGAAATGATATTAAGGCCCTCTTTGGACCGTTTGTGCTTTTCAAGCTAACCCTATGCATGCTTAAGCATGATTTTCCATTGTTAACCACCTTGAGCCTATATGTATGCCTTTTCTTTCAAGTAACCAATTATAACTTCTAGCCTTAGCCTGAAAAACAAGAATTTACCTTTCTAAGGAACTCATGAGCTTTAATTTAGATGTGTTTTTCATGCTAAGTTTGGGAAGTTTGTTATTACAATTATTTAAAAATAAAAAAAAAAAGTACTTCACTCAAGGGGTGAAAGAAAAGAGAAGGGTTGTGGTTAATTGGCAATGAATTCAATTCCATGTTTCTTGCTTGGCCAAATTAAATAAAACTATAATCTAAAAAAAAAAAATTGTAATTCTCAAGCATGATGTTGCAAAGTCTTTTAGTCAACGATTATATGCTCTTACATTGTGAGTTCCTTGGACTTTGTTGTATCCATTTCCTTCATTTCTCACTTACCTTACACCCTTAGCCCCATTACAACCTATAATAAAGACCTAAATTGATCCTAAATGTCATGTGGTTGATTTGCACACATTTTTCGGCTTTTAAGTGTTTGGCATCCTTCTTGAGATCATAGTTATGCATGTTCTTCATCCTTCTATTTTTGAGTTAAGTCCCGTGTGGTTTAACTCTATTCTCATACTTACTATTGAGTGTTGCATTGTACCCCTCTTCCGAGTGATTCATTTGTGAGATGACAACTTTGGTGAGATTTGAAGTTACATTTGTGCTTGGAATGATTTTTGAAGTTGTGTGAAAACTGAAATTGGAGAATGAGTTCCATTTGGCCATCACACTACTACACTTGAGCATGTTGTGTTATGAATTTTGCCGCCTTGTGAATAATGCGTAAACTGTGTTTTTCTTGTGAAAACCTTTGACTCATTTGCATGAGTCACTCTCTCTTTGGAAGGTGTTCGGAAAGTTCTGTTTTGCTCGAGGACTAGCAAAAGATAAGTTTGGGAAGTTTGTTCGGTTCATTTTTACACATGATTTTTCATGTTATTCACCTTTTATTTTGAGTTAGTTCTTGACATTTTATAGCTTTTTACTTCCTTTTTGTGTTTTCTTAGATTTTACCTTGGTTAGATTGAAAATGAGCTAAAAGTGCATTATTTGTTATAAATTCTGTTTTTGCTTATTTTCGTATGTCAACTTCTTGGCCTGGGATCAACATGCTCTGGTGCTCGGATGAGGTCATGATCTTCATGAGACTTGTTCCAATGGATGTTAACTACAACATATCCAAATTTGAGCTCCATTGGACAAGTATTGCCCATCCAACCAATCCTGCATGTTACCACAGCTCTGAAATCCGAATTTGGCCAGCTTTTACCTCCTTTGTGTTATCTTGATTTTCTTGTTACCATAACTCTTGGTAACAAGAAGTTACCTTAGCTTTGAGATATTTTCTGAAGCAATTGGCATCTTATTGAGGACAAAGCTTCATCATGGCAAGGGGACAAGGGCAAAGGCTTTAACTAAAGCATGAGTTTTATATGATATCTTTGAGCTGGAATTGATGGGCAAGGGATAGGTGAGTGCAATCTGAAGTATGAGAGGCTTAAAAACGTGGGTAGCTGATCCATTCAATAATTCTACAACTGGAGAGCAGATTTTGGAGAGTTTGGAGCTTGGAGAAAGCCAAGGTGTAGCCAAGAAAAGTGGAGAAGAAGACTTCCACCTTTGATGATCTTGAAGCTTTCATCATTTTCTGAAAATCTGTAAACTCTTTCTATTTTCATTTTGAGTTTGTATTTGGAATAAATATGAGCAACTAAACTCCATAGCTAGGGCTTAGGTTGAAGCCCTAAACATGATTACCTTATTGTTTTGATGCTTGAGTGTATGAATTTCTAGATATTGTTGATGAATTCCAATTCACCAAATTAATCTATCCTTGATGTATGTTCTTCTTTGATTGATCACCTTTGAAAGCATGCTTCTTGAGGTTGTTGAGGTTATGTGTATCTTCATGTTATCCTAAGCAATAGATGGATGAAGTAAGAACCATCCATGTGAATTGGTTTCTTGAATACCTAATGTAAACACCATGCTATTAGGATTCTTGTGATGTTCATATTCTCTTTGAACTTAATGGGTTTTCTTGTAATTGAATCAAAGTACTAAGCACACCTAGATTCGATTATAGGGAAGGCACAAGTATTGTAGCACTCATACTGCACTTTACGTATATTAGAGAGAATCAATGCGTCTTGAGTCACTCGTCCTGGTCTTGATTGCGAACATTTTCATCAACACGTTTAGAGTTCATCACTTGAGTATTCATGAACTTTGGTAGAATTGTTTAGGGTGGATTCCGAAACCCTAGTGTTTGTTACATTTTACTCTCACATTTTGATAATTCATCTCTGCCATTCTCATTTAAATTCAAAGTTCATTTACTTTCATGCAATAGAAATAGGTCACTTGAAACAAATCAAAAACCCCCCAATGTGTGTGTGAGTTGCGTGTTCGACACGTTATGTGTCTTTGTTGCTGAATTTTGGTTGTTTACGTAATTGTTTTGGACTTTTGGTCCGAGATGTGTTCTTGCATTTTCTGTGCTGAATCCACCCGTATAAAGAACGTGAATTTTGGACATACGGTTGGAAAGTTATAGGTCGAAAACTGGACAGAGGTCGGAACTGAAAAAGCAGAGAAAAACGATTCTATGAAAAAGCGACCGGTCTCACTGTTTCTAACGACCGGTCGCTCATCACAAATTTCACAAATTTTGATTCTGTGCAAAAGCGACCGGTCGTCACTGTTCAGCGACCGGTCGTACTGTTCAACGACCGGTCGTCACTGTTCACGCGACCGGTCGTCTCTGTTCACTGTTCACTGTTCACGGCACTGTTCACTGTTCACGGCACTGTTCACAAGTGATAAAGTGGTGATAAAATGGCGATAGAAAATGCTGTTTTTGTTTTTGTTTAGTTTTCTTGTATTGTTTCATTTCTTTTACACTTCTTTACTCATTTTTAGTTTTCATTTTGCATTTGTGCATTTGTGGTGTGTCAATTAAGTGTTATTTACGTACTCAAATTAAAACTTATAGGAAGCCGACAAGTTCTTCGTGGGATCGAACCCGTACTTACATAATCTATACTTCATTAGATTCGTGCACTTGCGGGTATTTTTAATTGGTTGTTTGCACATTAATTTGTGTCCTTTTAGGAATGCAACACCATCCAAATTTCCGCCAACCCAGTCTATCACGACGCACCAAGCACATCGAGGTTGACTGTCACTACAATCAGGGAAGCCTATGATCATCACGTCATCACCCTTCCACATATCTCCACAACATTGCAGATCGCCGATATCTTCACAAAATCCATGCCACGCCAGCGCCATCATTTCCTCGTTAGCAAATTGATGCTTGTCGATTTACCAGCATCAATTTGAGGGGGGATGTCAAAGGAAAATATCAATCTACACAGCAGATTTACAGCTAATATATACACATTTAATGCCAGCAGATTTACAGCTTTGACTGATATGGCAGTTATGATTGTACATATTTATTCCTTCCTTAATTAGGATATATTAGCTGTACGGTATATTTAGATAGAAGTATATATGGTAGGGGCTGAAGATCAGCTTGTATTTCCTTCCCTAAATAGCTTGTAATCTACCTATATAATGGGCGATTGTCAATGAAGAAAGGCAGACTTTTTCAAAAAGACTCTGAACTGTCAATGTCTTCCATGAAATTTGAGATAAATGCATTCATCTAAGGGATTATCAATGAAATCTTGAGACTTCACAACTTTATCAATGCATTCATACCACTGCCTTGAAGCTTGTTTTAATCCATATATTGATTTCTTGTAACCTGCAAACCAAATCTTCTTCCCCTTTTTGAATAAAACCATCCGGTTTCTTCATATAGATTTCTTCAATAAGGTTTCCATTCAAAAATGCAGTCTTAACTTCCATTTGATGAATATGCAAATCAAAATGTGCCACTAATGCCATTATCACCCTTAAAGAATCTTTAGTTGAAACATGTGAGAATGTTTCATTGTAATCCACTCCTTCTTGTTGTAATCCACCAAACGTGCCTTATATCTGTCTATTTGTCCCTTTGAGTTTCTTTTGGTCTTATAAACCAATTTGAATCCTATTGGTTTACATCCTTGAGGCAATGTTACAAGCTTCCATACACCATTTTTACTCATTGGCTGAAGCTCAGAACTTCATTGCTTATATCCATTTTTCACATTTTTCACTTTGCATAGCCTGTTTAAAAGACACAGGGTCTTCTGTGGTGTTGATGTCATGTTTTGACTCTTGTAGATAGACATAATAATAATTTGATAGAGCAGGTCTCTTAGTTCTTTGTGACCTTCTCAATTCTAAGTTGTGAGGCTGCTGTTCTTGTTGATCTATCAGCATATTTTCTGCTGCAATTGTTGAGCTTCAGTTATTTGATTTTCTTCTAAATTTCTTTCATCATGAACTGGTGAGACTTGTTTGTCACTCGAAACAATGAGGGGCAAGACTGTTGTTTTTCTTATTAGATCTTCTTTTCCTGTAAATCACTCACCTTCCAAAATTTCATCAAAATCAAAATTTTCAGTCAGTGCCTTGTTCACTTTCATCCTCAATGAAATTTTCTCTTTGTGTTTCCATAAACCTTGTGGTATTGTTGGGACAGTAAAACCTGTACCCTTTTGTTCTATCTGGATATCCCACGAAGTAGCAAGTAATTGTCTTGGAATCTAGTTTCTTTTCCAATGGATTATAAAACTTTGCTTCTGCTTTGCTTCTCCAAATTTTGAGATGTGAGAGACTTGGTTTTCTGTTGCACCATATCTCATAAGGAATTTTGTTAACACTTTTCGTAGGAATTCTATTCAGCAAATAGTTTGCTGTTTTCAAGGCCTCTCCCCATAGAAATTTTGGAAGTTTAGAATAGCACATTAAGCTTCTTATCATTTCGATCAATGTTCTATTTCGTCTATTTGCCACTCCATTTTGTTGTGGTGTACATGGATTAGTATATTGAGCCACAATTCCTTCTTCTTGTAAAAACTTGGCAAAAGGTCCAAGATTTCTTCATTTCGCATCAAATCTGCCATAAAACTCACCTCCTCTGTCTAACCTTACCACTTTAATTTTCAAATCCAACTGGTTTTCTACCTCTGCTTTGTAGACTTTAAACATGTCTAATGCGTTGGATTTTTCACATATTAAGTATACATAACCATACCTTGAGAAGTCATCTATGAAAGTTATGAAATACTTAAAACCATCGTGTGTTTGAGTGGGAAAAGGACCACATATGTCAGTATGTATAATTTCCAGCAATTTCTCACTTCTTGTAGCACCTTTTTTCCTCAAATTAGTTGACTTTCCTTTAACACATTCAATGCAAACATTGTCTTTGTCATGGTGGTTAAGTGGTGGCAACAAATTTTCTTTGTTTAGCAGGCTTATTCTATCATTTGAGACATGTCCTAGTCTCTTGTGCCAAAGTCTATACGATTCTTCTTTGTCTGCTTTTCGTTTAGTGCTTATCACATTGATGCTTAGATTAGTATTGCTTGGATTTGGTTTCTTGCAATTCAAACAAAACATGCCATCATCTAGAAAACCATTACCAATCATAACTTTATTTCTAAAAATGGAGAATCCAGACTCATCAAACTCAAAATGTAAGTTTGATTTTACAAGCTTACTAACTGAAATAAGATTCCTTTTCATAGAAGGAATATAAACTACATCTACTAACTCCAAAATAAAACTAGACTCCAATTTAATCTTAGCTAATCCAATGTATTCCACCTAGACTTTTTCTCCATTTCCCACGAACACCTTCATCTCAGCCTTGCTTGCCTTGCTTGACAGCCTCCTTATTGCAATAGAACAATGAATCCCAATTCTAACAGAACTAGAAACCCCTTTAGCCTTGTAATCCAATTAAAACATTGATACAAAATCTGCTGGATGAGGTCGTTTTAAGTCCTTGATTAATCTGAGTTCTTGCAATCTAATAATGATTAGAAGACCACTTTATGCGAGTTTAAAATAGTACAACAACAACATTTTTGCTATAGATCGTGATTCTCACCTTTGTGATCAAGTTGAGAATATTAAGGTAAAATAATGTTACATACTATTTTCTTTTTTCTTTTTGAAAATTTACATGGGTAGGTAAGATAGACGACTAAAAGATTATGTATTTATATTCACAGGCGATGTACAAAAGAATGGAAGTGAGGGTTACAAATGTAAATGAGAGAGGTAAAGTTGCCCAAGAATATATAACCGGAGAAGAAGAAATCCAGGCTTTTAGCAAATGGACGGAGGAATTTACCCGCCAAGATCACCCCACTGTCATTCAGGTAAATGTAATTGATATTGCTAAACGTACCTGACTTTGTCAACACTAAAAAATTTCATTTCGCTTCGTCAAGGTTCTAGTCCAGTAGTATAAAAAGGAAAAAAGAAAAAAAAATTCCATTCCATTAAGTATAAAAAAAAAATTTCATGCGCTCTCTCTTTGACACTCTAGTATGCCCCAGTCAGAGGCGGATTCAGGAATTTTTCAGGAGAGGGGCAATAATAATTTTGGTACTGTCAAGGACTGAAAAAAAAACATATTATGAAATGAACTAGACCCTTAGAAAATTTTAGGGTTAATTAGCACGGTAAAATAAATTTAAAAATAATAATAATAACATATTATCATAGTAAAAATATTAGATCAACAAACAAGTTGTGTCAATCAAGTCCTAATTAAACAAAAACTCTAATATTCAAATTGTGATGTGAGAGCTTACTGAAAGGATTCTTCTTCTTTTGTTTTTTTTTTGGACAGATGGGCTTCTTCAAATTGGGAGCGTATGCCTTTTGGTATTATATTATTATAATATTTATTATAACAACCAAGTAATTGAAGCAAAATAATGAATCTTGAAACTGCTGTTATCTAGGTTGCACCAAAACCGAAGATTTTGATTTTTATAAAACAACTTCATTGAAACACGTGTTTTATTAGACATGAACGAAGGACGACGTCGTTTGTGAAAATTAAAAAAGGGGTTGTCTTCTTCATTCGTGAACCAGAGCCTCCATAAGCAACACGACTCTGCAACTCCTCTACAACACGCGCATGCCTCAATCGTGTAACTTGCCAAACGAATGGTGCCTTGATGCGATTTCAGGAGGCCTCAGATCAACGCACTCCATGAGGTGCGCCTTGATAGCATCTTTTAAAACGCTAGAGAACAAAGGGGCAAATCTAGCACCTCCATGGTTTTTTCCGGCGACGGGAGGTGCAACTGCACCTCCTTGCGCCTCTCTAGGTCGCCACTGGCCCCATTGCTAAGTTTTCTACCATCTCCTCCACCCAGTCATTGCGTCTTTCCTTTTGTCTTTTTTTTTTTTCCAGTCGTTATCGAGTTCATTAAAAAGAAGATGAAAGCCAGTTACATCAAAGGATTATAAGACTAGCTAGTGGTTAGAACGTAAGAGCATCTATAATCATGCTCTCTATTTTGTAGTTAAAATTTATCTAAAAACATACAAAAACTATTTTAAGAGCTCTCCATAAATTTTAACTTCAATCATACTCTCTAATTTAGGGACTCATAAATGCTATAACTCTTTTTTAATTGTTCAATCTCTATAAAAATAATATAAAAAATAATTATCATTAATTAAAGATTTAAAATACTCATAAAATAAAGCAGCATTAAATTATAAGGAGCCATTATGAGTTTTTTTTTCTCTCCTCAGATTTATAGGAGCTCCTAGAGGTTAGAGCCGGTCCTGAGCTCTCAAGGGCCTAGGGCGAAAATCTAAAGTGTGCCCATGTACACACATTAATAACTGAAACTGTAGTTTTTTTTATAAAAATAAACTAAGCATTGATTATTTTAAGAAAATATTTTTCTAAAGATCTTTTTTAGACTTTGAGGTATGTCTTATTTTTCTTTTTTGTCATTTTAAGATTTCCAAAGTTTTAAATTTTATATTAAATAGAACTAATAACAATAAAAATCTAAACAATCACCACAACAAGTTAGAGGCAATAGCAATAAAGAAACTAAAAATATGATCAATCACACTCAAGCATGAAATGTTCAACTCTAATAATTTAACTAATAAACAGAGAACAATATAACATCTGGGTTTTGTGCATATTTTTCCCTTCAAATATAATCACATAAAACTAAACTAAACTAAACTAAACATTCAATTCTCATCCTCTAAACATTCAATGCTCGTATAAAATTTAAAAAAACATTCAAATCAACTTAAAATATAAAAAAATTAAGAAAACTAACAAAACATATTGACAGAATATGGTGGTTAATTTATTAATATGAAGAAGATAGTGAGTGAGTAAAATTGCTGAGCCAAAAACAAAAGGCACTCAACCAAACCAACTCAAAAGGAAAAGAATGAGAAAAAAAAACAAACGAAAGTTTTGATACCTCTTCAAAAATCCAAATTGCAAAATTTCAAGTAGTACCACCTTTATTCAATTGTGCTCTCTTCAAGATGGCCAAGACCCATAGAAGAAATACCATTTTGACCAAAAAAGAGATAGAAGAAATACCAGTTCCTTTTTAAAAGTATTTTTTTTACTTTGGCTTTGACGCTGGTTGAAACCCACAGATTGAAGAATCAATCACTTTGATTTTGCCCAACAGTCACTGGCGGACCCATAATTTTTTTAGCGGAGGTGCAATATTGACTAAGTATGAAAAATAGTTTTCGGAATAATCATTTTCTCAAGATAATTTTTGGCGGCTTTTGTTCTTTACACATCAAATAAGAAAACTTGATTTTATGGGATTTTAGTATGAAGTATATATTGACTTAATGAACCATCATTTTTAGCCTAAATCGTATTTTGCACTAAAACCAAATTTTCATATTTTGATTTGGTGGGAATTTGATTTTCTAGTATTTTTATTTGAATCCAAATGGGGGGTACTTCCTTATTTACATTGTAAACTTAAGTAAATTGAGTAATATAAAAATAAATAAAAGTAAAAGGACAAATAAATCAAAGTAAATTGAGTACTTCTTTTTTCCTTTTTTAGATATATATATAGACTAAGAAAAATTTGTGCCCCATTGTATTTTGGGCCCCGGGCTGTGGCCCTGGTAGTCCCTGGGCCAGGGCCGGCTCTACCTAGAGGTCTCCCTATTTTAAGAGGTGGATAAGGAGTATGATTGGGGTTGTATTTTTTCAAATCATCCCTAAAATTTATTTAAGGAGGTAATTTATGAAACTTATTGTGGATGCTCTAACGTAAATAAATTCTCAGATGATTGAGAAAGACATATCCTCTTCCTATACTGGCCCATGAAAACAAGGACATCCTCACATCGTCGTTGGCCCTGCCCACCACCATCACCCTCGTCAAAATAATTGAGGGCAGATGCGACCACCATCACCCTCGTCGTTGGCCAAGTGGGAGTGTGACTGCGACCACAACTAGCCGTAGACATATCAACTACTCTCTTAGAATGCAGGAAAATTTAACGCAGGACCTCAGTGGCAGATGCCGATCCTCCTAGTCACTTGATCTATAAGCCGCTTGCAACATATATACATCTTTTTATAATAAAAATCAAACTTCCGAAAATCTATAAGCCGTTTACATGGATCTCATTCTTATGAAAATTCCATACCAAGAAGATATAAACACTCAATAACCACACGACCTCAACAAAATCAGTTTCTTTTTTCTTCACAAAATTGAATTAAAAGAAAGACATAAATAATACTATATATACTATTATCTTTCTGGGAGGCAAGAACTTTTCTTTTTAATAATTTTGTTTTTTCCTGAAAAGATTTTTCTTAGAGCATCTCCAACCAATGTGTCAAAAGTACCACATAGACATTTAATGGCTAGAAATAACATCTCACATCACTCTAACCGATGTGTAAGCTGATGTGGAATGAAGGCTAGAGGTTGCGATGTTATTTTTGACATCCCAAAAGCAAGATGTCAAATGAATATTTTATTATTTTTTCTTTTCTTTTCTTTTTAATTAAAAATAAATCAACACTAAAATGTAATAAAATAATAATTTAATTTGACATATCAGGTGGAGTGTAAAGTTATGTAAGATGTCAAATTGCCACATAAAAAAAAAGTCAAATTGTCACATCAGCTATTAAATTTAAATTTGATATTTGGTATTTGACATCTTCCTTAGAGATGCTCTTATTTATCTGATTGCTGATCAGAAAGTTAGCCATGTGTGCTTGACTAGTCTCATACCACCACGCTAGCATCCTCGTCCAGGATCCAGAAATTATGGAATTTGGGAGATTGATACTTTCCATTCTCCAACGCACATTATTTTTCAATTCTTGGCCTCAGCTCCATTTGATAATGTTATCTTCAATTATTCTGTGCTCAAATTCTAACAGTCAACCAGATCACTCATACTAAGCTACAGCCACACCGTCAATTGACTGGTAGAACATGATTTGTTTCATTCATGGCCTGATTTTTATTAAAATAATAATCAAAATTCACTACTAGATAAATATTCAATGAGTATGGGGTATTAGTGTCCACAAATATAATTTGTATCAGCATTTTCAGTGCCTAGCTAATATATTAAAAGACTGTTATTTAGTATATTGGGAACGAAAAGTGTCAATACAAACTATATTTGTGAACACTAATATTCATGTTTATTGAACTTTTTTCTCGTCGTAATTTTCACGAATTAAGAATTAAACATTATCTGACTTGTTAATTACATCCATCTAATACATTATTATAAGCTGATTTGTTTACAAATAATGTGCATGATTGTGTATATTATTCTTGATCTCCAGAGTCTTTGGTTTTAAAATGATTGATGGTTGATAGAGATGCATTGCATCGTAGGTGTTGGGGCCTGTGGCATGAGAAACACTTACAAGAACCTCTAAACCTCATGCCCTGCCTATGAAATAGCAGAAGTACAAGAAGGGAGACTCAGACTCAAAGAGTTTCCACTCTTGCACCATCATGTCCACCACCACCACCCATAATGACCTCCCACTACACACCCACAAGCGCTCCCGTTGAACCACCGCGAACCGCGTGTTTGCAGTGGTTCACTCGTGTGCCATCCTAGCCCTTCTCTACCGCCATGCACTCTCTCTCCTCCACTCCACATCCCTCACCTCTTTCCTTATCACCCTCACCTTCCTCATCTCCGACTCTATTCTGGCTTTTATGTACAGCACCACACAATCTGCTCGTATGACACCGATTTACCGTAAAGAATTCCCAGAAAACATGAAAAGGGTTGTCAAAGAATCGGATTTCCCAGCGCTGGACGTGTTCATATGCACTGCTGATCCATTCAAAGAGCCACCAATGAACGTGGTAAACACCGCCTTATCGGTCATGGCTTATGATTATCCGACCGATAAGGTTTCGGTGTATGTTTCGGATGATGGGGGCTCGGCTCTCACTCTCTTTGCTTTCATGGAGGCCGCCAAGTTTGCTAGCCACTGGCTACCTTTCTGCAGAGAGAACAACATAGTGGAACGCTGCCCTGAAGCTTACTTTGAAACGGATCATTCTCCATCACCTGAAGCTGACAAGATCAAGGTAATAGTATCATATTTCAATTTTGCTTAATTATTAACTATAAATATGTTTAGCTAAATCAATATGTATAGTAGTAATATCCTCTTATCAAGTTTATATTGTCACATAAATCAGTATATTGCCAGTTTATATAGGGTTTAGCTAAATCAAATTTTCTTGATTATATCGAGAGAACATCATATAATACTTATGTTATTAGACTGTGAATACTGATTGTTATGACTTTTTTTGGTTATACCGTAATTAGGGTATTTTTTTGCTCAAATTGAAAAGGGGACCTTCTTAATCTTTGGAAACGCCCCTACCAAAATTGCTCATGTATTCAGTAACACAAAAGGTTGCATTATGCAAGAAACAAATAGACATGGGATCTTGCTATAAAGAAACGAAAACACACAGAAATGAAAACACACATAATGCATATGAGCCAATGACGGCACAAACAGCCAACACCAAGTTGTATGGGCATGGCATCAGATTCAGGACTGGCCTAATTAACCCAGATCAGCTTAATTAATTATGTTTTGTTCTGAATCATGGCGCAGATTATGTACCAAGGCATGAAAGTGATGGTAAACAATGTAATTGAAAGAGGCAAAGTTGGCGACGAATATATAACTGGAGAACGGGAAAGGCTAGCTTTTAGGAAATGGACAGATGGAGTTACCCGACAAGATCATCCCACTATTATTCAGGTATATTTTTCTATCCCAACTGGTAGAGCACTTTCTCCCACTATTATTCAGATAAGAGTTTGATTCTTTCTTCCTTTCCTTCGAATTTTAAACCAAAAAAACTTATATATATGTATGTACTTAAAAGCATATATGTACATGGACAGGTTCTTTTGGACAATAGCAAAGACAGAGACATCGCAGACAATTCAATGCCAAACCTAATATACGTCTCTAGAGAGAAAAGCAGGACATCACACCACAATTTTAAAGCTGGTGCCCTTAATGCCCTTGTAAGCTTCCATACCTTTTTTTTTTTGCTCACATAACCATCTCATTCTCAATTAATTAATTAATTATCTTCATTTCTTGACCAACTAATTTATATTTATCTGATGGTGTGTTGTAAACAAAAGCTTCGAGTCTCAGCCGCCATGACCAATGCTCCAATAGTCTTAACCCTAGACTGTGACATGTTCTCCAATGATCCCCAAACACCTCATCGTGTCCTATGTTACTTCTTAGTCCCCAAAATTCAATATGAACTAGGGTATGTGCAGTTTCCTCAACGCTTTCATGGGATCAACAAGAGTGACATATATGCATCTGAAAACAGGCGTTTGTTTGAAATTAATCCACGGGGAATAGATGGGGTTTTAGGGCCAAATCATGTAGGAACCGGGTGTTTTTTCTCAAGAAGAGTTTTCTTTGGCAGCCCATCGAAGTTTTTACCACCCGAAAACCCCCAACTTGGCCCAAACAATGTGGTGGACAAGCCCATTCAGAGTCCAGAGATTCTAGAATTGGCACATCATGTTGCAGCTTGCAACTATGAGAAAAACTCCAATTGGGGATCAAAGGTACACTCTTTCTTTTTGAGCGAGGTGTTATTTCTGCTCCAAAAAAGTCATCGTGCACTTAGATTCGAAAGTGATGAATGAAATTCTTAAATTGTGTAGATTGGTGTGAGATATGGTTCGCTGGTGGAGGACTACTTTACTGGTTATCGTTTGCAGTGTGAGGGATGGAAGTCCATATTTTGCAATCCAGATAAGCCAGCATTTTATGGGGATTCCCCAATCAACCTTATTGATGTTTTAAATCAAACCAAGCGATGGGCCATAGGCCTCCTTGAGGTGTGTTTCTCTGAATATAGCCCAATTACGTTTGGCATAAAATCCATGGGCCCACTCATGGGCCTTGCTTATTGTTATGGATTTTGGGCCACTTGGTCAATTTCAGTTCACGACATATTAATTCCTACCTCAAAAGCTCTTCTCAATGGGACTCACCATATTTCCAAAGGTAACCCTTTCCATAATTCCACTTTCTAAATAATTGGTAATTTAATTTCCATAATCAAACAGTGTGATATATCATATCGCAATGTTAGAATGTTAATTTGACCTAATTAAGATTCATATTAACATTTTGACAACATCTTATAAGTGTCTAAATTAGTAATCTAAATATAGAAAGGTCGGACAAGATGTGCACTAAGATTGAAATACTTATTGCAGGTTTCAGAGCCGTGGTTTCTCTTATATGTGTTTGTTTTCCTTGGAGCCTACGGTGAAGATCTTCTAGATTTTTACTCAACTGGAGTAACATTCCAAAAGTGGTGGAGTGACCAAAGGATGTGGCTGATTAAGGGACTCTCAAGCTTCTTGTTTGGAGCCACTGAGTTCTTCTTCAAGTCCTTTGGCATTGCCACACTTGGGTTCAATGTGACAAGCAAAGTCCTTGACGAGGACCAAAGCAAAAGGTACGAACAAGGAAGTATGGAGTTTGGAGTCCCATCACCTTTGTTTGTGCCCCTAACAACGGCTGCCATTGTCAACTTGGCTGCCTTTGCTTGGGGGCATGTAGAGGTTTTCAGAGGCAGGAATGGCCTGGAGGGACTGTTGATGCAGATGTTCATAGCTGGGTTTGGGATAGTAAATTCCATACCAATTTATGAAGGCATAATTAGGAGTGATAAAGGAAAAATTCCTACAAAAATTACTTTAGTTTCAACATTTCTAGCATTTGCTCTTTATGCAGCAGCTTATGTTACTCTTAGGAACTGAACCCCAAAAACTGTCTTAATTTTAGCCTTAAAAACCATTATTTCTTAGATTTGTTTAGAAGTGGATAAATTGTATTTTAGTTTATGTCTAGAGAAAGCGATTTCGAATAAAGCGTTGTTAGAGCCCTAGTACCAGGGACGGACCCAGGATTTCAAAATAGGGTGGGCTAAATTTACATTATGCGCAAACCTAGAAAACTCGACTTTACAATACGAGTGAATTTCATTGATCACAAAAAATATATCCTAATCAAAAGGACATAATGAGTTTTACCCCATAAAATTCATCTAGTACATGTCTCTTTTTGGTTTTCTATGAGCAGGAGTGTGTGAAGTGAAGAACATGTTATTTTCTATCAAAAAGAAAATAGGGCTATTTTCGACCAAAAAATGGGGGCTTAGCCTTTGGCCCTTTTTGTACCAAAAATAAATGAAAAAGGTGAAGGTTTACGGTTGAGTAACTGACCCTGACTTATATCTTAATATTTCTAGTGCAAAATTGCAAAAGAAAAAAAATAAAGAAAGAAAAAGTCCCAAAACAAAACAAAACGAATGACCATATATTTTTGTTCTTTTTAGTGTGATGTGCTCGGTGGAAAGTCATAGGCTTATAACAGTGGAGCACCCAAGTGGCCCACAACTAATTAAAGAGTGCAATGCGTGGTTGTCTATTGGCTGGGCTGGGTATATTAGTTTAGGCTGAAAAAAGACAAAGTTACCTGGGCTATAGCCCAGGTTAGCCAAAGGGTAGGTCCGTCCCTGAGCCCTACAGTTTTATAATGAATTTGGAGTCCCTATGGGAGATCCCAAAAGCTTGACGACAAAGCTGTGGACCATTGTTTTGTTTAATCATTGGCCTCAATGCTAAGTTTTCTAAGAGAAGAAATGTTCTACTATGTCCACTCAGTCTTCTTTGCAAAAGAAAGTTCAGTTAATCGGACCACTTGGTCGCCGCCATTGTGTTAGGTTTCCTTTTAGGTCTTTTGAGAAACTTCTTTGTAACATTAATATAAACAATGAAAAACTTAATGGAGATGCTATAAGTAAAAAAGTGTCAACCGTACACTTTAGAATGGTCAAAATGTTTTCTCAAAGGAGAAAGTTAATATGGTAGAAGGGTAAGCTGACCCTCTGGGCGTTAGCTGGCGGCGCTAGTGAAACTAACTACGTTTTATGAGTAAAAGTTTTATGAATAAAAATCAATCTGATTAGTACATATATATTCTCAGTCTAGCAACATCAACATAGTGGAAGCTAGTGGGTGACAATTACTTCATTATGTCATATTTTTGTACATCGATCTTGCTAGAAGTTATAGTAAACACATTCTCAGATGTTGTATGATTTTGCTAATTTGTTATCACTACAGCTAAAATTTGAGCAAAAATGTGATAATGTCCAAATGTTCAAGGTCCTGCCACCCACCACTACCCTAATCGTCATTAAAGAATTAAGGCAAGGCCAAGTGGGGAACGTGAACCCTCTGCAAACACAAATTCTGACCATCTCTTTCTATAAATAATGGAATTGCAAAAATCTGAAAATTATTTGTTATTGTGGATTTGAATGTGATTGGCCTAACATGGATCGCACTCTTATGCAGCTTCCCACATAATGCTACGTTTCAAACAAAAAATTGTAACAAGAATAATTGCAGATCATATATTCCAACAAGAAGATAATCATCATGGTCCAAATCCGAGTTGTTTATGGCCATAGGACAAGTATATCCCCCGTTGTAGGGCAGATTCTCTAGGGAAGGTGGAGGGAAGGGGGACAAATAGATTTTATAGAAAATTTGGCATAAGTCCTTATGAGGAGAGATTTTGGGTGCAATCCACGCAGAAATTGTTGTTGATCTAAGTCCGTTGACTTTTGCGCCACATAAGATTACATGCCTATTTCAATTTATTGATATTTACTTTTTTTTATTTTTTGTTCCAATTATGCACCTAAAACATAAATAAGGTAAATTATGAATTCCTAAAACTGGTAAGTTATTGATTTGTAGGATATTAATTATCATATTTGATTTGAATTTAATTGCAAATCTATTTATTGAATTCTGAAATTTTTCCAAGGTATATCGACATCAAAATTTGTAATAAGAGTTCATAAAAACTTCATACCTTAACAATAGGTAAAGTACCTATGCATACATGCAGTATGCAGGTAATTAAACCCATAAATTACCTCTGGTCCAAGTAATTAAATCCATAAATTACCTCTAGTCTAGGTAGTTATACCATCTAACCCAGCTAATTGAACTCATATAATATCTTGGTATGGATCTTTAAACTCAACTAAGATAAAAATTCATACAAAATTTCTTTGGAAAAAAAAAACACTATTACATGGAAGACATGTACGTATGTATATAAATATGAACCTCCAGAAAAAACTGCTTAAGAAAACTCAAGAAAAAAACACTTACCTGTAAGGTAGGTACATATATACCTGTATGTATTAACATTATTTACCTGTATGTCAAATACATAATTTAATGTGGGTGGTTGTCTGATCAATTGGTATAATATGTGAGTCTTTACTTTTTATTGATTAAATTGTATTTTATCTATATATTAGGAATATTATAAAGGAAAAAAAATTCAAAATTCAAAATTCAAAATTTGGAATTCAATTTCAAGGAAATAATGCATTAAATTTAGATTTTCAATGTGTTTTCCTTATTTACCTTAAAGGGTAAAATCGACACAACAAAAAAGTAATAAATGTCAAAGGACCTACATCTAAAACAAAAAACACGCAAGGGACTAGACCCAAATGACAGCTAATTGTTTTGGACAAATGCCTGCGACATAGCAACACCACCGTGTCCACCACATATGATGAGCTCCCGCTTCACACTCACCAACCCTCTTGTAGAACAACAGTGAACCGCCTGTTCACGGTGGTTCATTTGTGTGCCATCTTAGCCCTACTCTATCACCATGCACTCTCACTGCTCCACTCGAAAACCCTCCCTTCTTTCTTCATCACCCTCATCCTCCTCATCTCCGACTCTGTCCTCGCTTTCATGTTCACCACCACACAATCTTTTCGGATGAATCCAATACATCGAATCGAATTCCCTGAAAACCTCAAAAAGGTCGTGGAAGAATCGGACTTTCCAGCACTGGACGTGTTCATATGCACTGCTGATCCGTACAAGGAGCCGCCAATGAACGTGGTGAACACGGCCTTATCAGTCAAGGCTTATGATTACCCGACCGACAAGGTATCGGTGTATGTTTCGGACGATGGCGGCTCGGCTCTAACTCTCTTTGCTTTCGTGGAGGCTTCCAAGTTTGCAAGGCACTGGTTGCCTTTTTGTAGAAAGAGCGCAAGATAGTGGAGTGCAACCCAGAAGCTTATTTTGCAATGGATCATTCTCGGTTTGCTGAGGCTGAGAAGATCAAGGTAATAGCTACAAATAGTATAGTACCATATATCAATTTCCTTATGTTGGGATTTTAGAAGAATAATAAAGTGATTTTATTTATTCAACAATAAATGGGGTACAAGGCTTGATAGAGGACTAGGCTTATTGGCCTTCAATAACTGGAAACTATTTACTAGGCTTATTGGCCTTTTCACTCTTAGCTCACTTATACGAGGCAACAGCTATTTATAGATATAGGCTGCCCCATTGCCCAAGTCGGTGGACTTAGCTTTCTACTAGTTTACAATATAATAATATTACCTTATTACAAGATTTTTATTAGGACTTTTCTAGAATGCTCACAACAATTATGTCTTAAAGTTTGACTTTGTCAAAGTATGTAGACATTTCTTGAGGGTTCTACTTTTTTTTTCTAGATTTTTCTAAATTCTTATGTTGTTAAACTGTAAATGTGAACCATGGCACGGTGTGTTCATATGAGAACATTTGTGTAAAGGTTCGAAATCCCAGACATCAAATGAATATTTGTGTAAACCACCTCCCTCTTGTACCAAAAACAAAACCTTTAGAGAGTATACAATGAGAGGGAGAGAAGGCAAGTAGATAGGCCAAACGGGACTCCTAAGATGGGAAACTTCCTTGTTTCATAGAATGATATTAGATTTATAGAGCAAACCATTAGATTAATTAACTATATTTTGTTCTGAATCATGCATGGCACAGGATATATACCAAGGCCTGAAAGTAAGGGTAAACAATGTAATTGAGAGAGGCAAAGTTGGGCATGAACATATAACTGGAGAAGGGGAAAGTCAAGCTTTTAGGAAATGGACAGATGAGTTTACCCGACAAGATCATCCCACTGTCATCCAGGTATTTTTCTATCTCAAGTGGTGAAGCTCTTTATTCTCACTTTTATGATGATATGATTAGACTACTTTGATTCTCTATCTTACCTTTCCGTAATCATTAAAAAAGGAACAAAGGTTACCTCAAAGCAACAGTAATTATTTTTATGAAGAATTAATCACGCATATTTAATAACGTACTCATGATTATTTTTTCTAGTGACACTTATTTTTTTTTTTTACTTTGCTAGAAAACATACATTGATCTAGGATTAAAAAAAAAAAGACTAACTTATACCTAGGTCATTACCTTTTCTCCCAAATTTCAGTTCGGCTAAAGGCCTATCTAGACATGGCTGGATCTGTGCCCTTGTTAAAGATGATCCGAGTTCAAATCTAATGCATATGCGTATCTGTGTGTAATATGATCGAGCAGATTATTTTGGACAAGAGCAAGGACAAAGACATCACAGCACATTCGATGCCAAACCTAATATACGTGTCGAGAGAAAAACGCAGCACATCACCCCACCAGTTTAAAGCTGGTGCCCTTAATGCCCTTGTAAGCTTTCCGACGTACTTATTTTTCCCATTCAAACATCTCTTTATTAATTAATTTCATTCATGTATGCGTTGGTGTGGTGTAACAAAAAGCTTCGAGTTTCAGCCACCATGACCAATGCTCCAACAATCTTGACTCTAGACTGTGACAACTACTCTAATGACCCTCAAACACCCCATCGCGCCCTATGTTACTTATCGGATCCCAAATTTTGATCCAAATTAGGGTTTTTCAAAATGATTCATTAGAAATTCAAATGTTACACCATGTCCTCCAACACCCATGGCCTCCCACTTCACACTCACAAGCCCTCTCGCCGAACCACCGCGAACCGCATCTTCGTGGTGCTTTATGGGTGTGCCACCTTAGCCCTACTTTCTCACCATGCACTCTCTCTCCTCAACTCCACAACCCTAACCTCCTTCTTCATCACCCTCACCTTCCTCATCTCGGACTCCATTCTTGCTTTCATGTTCGCCACACAGTCTTTCCACATGCGTTCAATTTATCACAAGGAATTCCCCAAAAACCTCAGAAGGTCGTCGAAGAATCAGATTTTCCAACATTGGACGTGTTCATAAGCACTGCCGATCCCCACAAAGAGCCCCTAATGAACTTGTGAACACGGCCTTATCGGTCATGGCTTATGATTATCCGATACATAAAGTTTCGGTGTACGTTTTGGATGACAGGGGCTCGGCTCTGACTCTCTTTGCTCTCATGGAGGCTGCCAAGTTTGCAAGACATTGGTTACCTTTCTACAAGAACAACTATAAACTTTATAAGCTATTAGACTTGAACACTAACCTTGTTCTGCCTGGAATGAACGCTCGAGGGAGAGAGTTCTTCTCTAAGATAACCGACTGCCTTAGCTCAATATTCTAGATGGGGTGAATATCTTGATGAGTTGTGTGTCTCGGCTCTTAGAGGGAGCTCTTCTATTTATACGCATTACTCAAGGAGTCTTGCCCATCAAGAAACTCCTTGAGGTATCCTTATTGCAATAGAACAATGAATCCTAATTCTAACATAACTAGAAACCCTTTTAGCCTTCTAATCCAATTAAAACACTGATACAAAGTCTGTTGGATGAGGTCGTTTTAAGTCCTTGATTAATCTGGAGTTCTTGCAATCCGATAATAATTAGAAGTCCACTTTATGCGAGTTTAAGACACTAAACTATCTTACATTCTCCCACTTGGTCAAATAATCATTGTGACTCAAGATTAATCACTTAATGGCCAATTTAGGACTTTAAAACTTCTCAGTTTCTGTTTGTACCAAAATTTGCACTTTTTGGCCAAACTCTCCATTTTAGCCAAAATACATTTGGACTTATTTTTTACTCATCAGCCCAACTGGCTATTCAGGCTCCACTTGCCAAAGAATTGGAAAATAAGCCCATTGTTTGTACAAAAAATCGAATTTTTGCCTAAAATGGAAGATAATTTTCCCATGAACATCAAAATGGCCAAAATATGACTAGACAGGCATTGCTGCAGTCAGATGGGGTGAGCTCAAAATTCAACTTCCACCGCTCAAATCAAATTTCGTTCTTCATGAAAGATGTTTATCTCTATGTCTACTGCACCATATCCAAATTTGGGTTTATTTGGATAAATTTGGGACACCCAACAACCAACAAAACAAATACAAAAGAAACAATCAGTTCACTGATCATTCTAGCCTTCAATAGAAGCAAAGCCAACAAAGGTACAAATGACCTTCAAAGCTATCCTTGAGATTCTGCTCAGAATTCCCAGCCACTCACAACTCAACTTGATTATAGCTCTGCCAATTTCAACATTGGTATCGAATTTCCAACTAATATTTATTAGTTGAAGGTGCAGCCAATCCAGTCCAGCTTGACAGTCCAGTCCAGCCACACAATCCAGTGCAGTCCAAGCTTGACTAAAATAGTCTCAGAAATGGCATTCCAGGCAGAATTCGAAGTCCAATATTTTGATGTATTTCCGGACTTAGCAGTTCCTTTCATTTCCTGTATTTCAAACAGTTCTCCTTGAGCTTGTTTTTATTTTCAAACACTTGTATTTTTGCTTTACTTCCAGTTTTATTTAGATAAATTATGAAGTCCTTACCAGTCTAAGGCATAGAAAAGAACTTACTTGGGAGATATTCCTCACCCAAATTCACAATCGTTTGTTCAAAGTCAATAGCTTGGGGCGCAAGTTATTCTTATTTTCAAGTCCGTTAGAATTGAAAAGTTGCTAACGGTGGCACGCTCGCACACTAAAGAAAGTTAATTTATCGACCAATCATGGTCTTTGAATTAATGGGGAACTTTACCCTACCATCACAGGTACTAAACATAAAAAGGGGTGAACAATTTGGCACGCCCGGATGGGATTTCTAAATAAGCATATTACCGACAATTTTGTTGGTGTATGAATATTGGAAGTGCAAGCTTGGAAATACAGGTTATCATGGTAGGACATTGAAGCATGAATTACGATGACTATGATTCGGAAGATAGCGATGAGTGGCAAATTCAACATGAGCCAAACGGCGAAGGGGTTAAGGTCTTATCTAGGTTGCCAAAATAACCAAAGTTATTATTCTGAAAAGAATAATAGCCAACTTGGGTACATGTCATATACCCAGAGCAGTGAAAGTTATTATTCTGAAAGGAGTAATAGCCAAGATGGCTACAAATTAGCTTGCTCAGACAACCAGGACATCACAGGTTATTCTCCTGGAAAGAATAGGAGCCCACAAGGTTGTCAGGAACAAACTCCATATGTTCAAGATACCTATTCAAGTAGCGGAGGAAGCCAAGG
Organism: Prunus fruticosa; assembly: GCA_018703695.1. Taxonomy (NCBI): domain Eukaryota; kingdom Viridiplantae; phylum Streptophyta; class Magnoliopsida; order Rosales; family Rosaceae; genus Prunus; species Prunus fruticosa. Next base: position 23,317,450 of record CM031921.1, read on the forward strand.
TTATGGTTACAACATTAATAATGTTGAGTATAACCAACATGGTGGCTATGAATATGGTTTTGGTCATTATGATTATTTGCCAAATTATGGTGATGAAAATTATGATGATCAAACTTATTTTAATGGTTACAAAGAGCCATTTTGTGGTTCTAGTAGCCAACAAAAGCCAATATGTCATTCTACTTCTAGCTTTGTTTCAAAGAAGCTCCATAAAAATTCGGGCATAATACATGTGAAACCAAATTTTGGTTCCAACATGTATAATGTTGATGCTATTCATGAAGAAAGAGCTAAAACCCAAAGGCGTACAGAAAAGTTAGAAGTCATGATCAAAATCCATGGAGCCTTCACCCAGTTGACTGAACAATGGAAAATACGCGAAAAGGAATTAAAAGAGCTCCAAAAAGAACTTAAAGAGTTCAGAAAGGAGGAGGATAAGGCTCGGCAAAAGCACCATCGAAAGAGGAAAGAAAACAAAATCAGGATCAACTCATTATCCATTGGTAGTGAGTCACAACTTTTTCCAATTTTAGAAGAAAAAATGGAGAAAACTTTGGTGATTCAAGAACCAAAAAGTGATGAGGTTTCTCCTTCAAGTGAGTCACCAATTCCTCTAGTCGTTGAAAAACAAGAAATTGTGGAATGTTTGGTGATTCAAGAAGGAAAAGGTGATGAAAAACCAAGGGGGGAAGACCCACAGATTACTTTCTATGAAGACCAAAATATGGTTGAAATAGAAAATTCAATGATTAACATGATTATGGGTGACAAAGCCAATTTGTCAAGGCCACCAACGGCTATGTTGGAAAGTAAGGCCATGATTGGCCAAAATATAACCATACTTGGGGGGCAAGAGAATTCATCTTATTTGGAGCCCAATGAGCAAGACAATTCCACCACTCTTCTTGCTAAATCACTTCATGGCCTACAAAAACATGAGATTCATGTTGAAAATGCAAAGAAATCAAGGCTTGGAGTGAAACATGGTTGGCCTCCCCCTATGGTGCAAGGTTTGAGTGCTCTATTTTAGCTAGACTAATGAATAAATTCAGGGCAAGAACTGGTGGAGAATTATAATTTCAGCCAGAATTGGTGGCAGAATTGTAATTTCAGCCAGAATTGATGGCAGAATTGTAATTTCAGCCAGAATTGGTGGCAGAATTGTAATTTCAGCCAGAATTGGTGGCAGAATTGTAATTTCAGCCAGAATTGAGGGCAGAATTATAATTTCAGCCAGAATTGGTGGCAGAATTGTAAATTCATGCAGAATTTGTGCCAGAACAGCCAGAACATAGCCAGAAAACGCTGCTGGAATAGCCAGAACTGAGCAAAAAACGCTCCTGGAACAGCCAGAACTGAGCCAAAACACTACAAGAATAGCCAGAACTGAGCCAAAACGCTGAAAGAACAGCCAGAGAAGCTGAGCCGAAGCGCCCAGAGCAGCCAGAGCAGAAGCTAAAGCGAGGCAAGAACATCTAGAGGCTGAGCCAAAATAGTGACAGAACAGCTGAGAGCAGGGGTCAAGATGGTATGGAAACACGCAAAAATGGGCGAATAGCACCACAATTTTGGTATGTTTGCTTGAATTCACGGAGATGCGGGGGCACATTGTCAAATTTGCATCAAATTCTACACTTTTTCATATGGCCATGCATTTTTCATCCATCCACATCCTGATCGGCAAATTTTGCTAAAGCTATAATTTTCATAAATTTTGCCCAAATTCATGAAAACCCGGGGGCATTGTTTGTACCAAAATTTGCACTTTTTGGCCAAACTCTCCATTTTAGCCAAAATACATTTGGACTTATTTTTTACTCATTAGCCCAACTGGCTATTCAGGCTCCACTTGCCAAAGAATTGGAAAATAAGCCCATTGTTTGTACCAAAAATCGAATTTTTGCCTAAAATGGAAGATAATTTTCCCATGAACATCAAAATGGCCAAAATATGGCTAGACAGGCATTCCTTAGAGTCAGATGGGGTGAGCTCAAAATTCAACTTCCACCGCTCAAATCAATTTTCGTTCTTCATGAGAGATGTTCATCTCTATGTCTCCTGCACCATATCCAAATTTGGGTTTATTTGGAAAAATTTGGGACACCCAACAACCAACAAAACAAATACAAAAGAAACAATCAGTTCACTGATCATTCTAGCCTTCAATAGAAGCAAAGCCAACAAAGGTACAAATGACCTTCAAAGCTATCCTTGAGATTCTGCTCAGAATTCCCAGCCACTCACAACTCAACTTGATTATAGCTCTGCCAATTTCAACATTGGTATCGAATTTCCAACTAATATTTATTAGTTGAAGGTGCAGCCAATCCAGTCCAAGCCACACAATCCAGTGCAGTCCAGCTTGACTAAAATAGTCTAGAAATGGCATTCCAGGCAGAATTGGAAGTCCAATATTTTGATGTATTTCCGGACTTAGCAGTTCCTTTCATTTACTATTTCAAACAGTTCTCCTTGAGCTTGTTTTTATTTTCAAACACTTGTATTTTTGCTTTATTTCCCAGTTTTATTTAGATAAATTATGAAGTCCTTACCAGTCTAAGGCATAGAAAAGAACTTACTTGGGAGATATTCCTCACCCAAATTCACAATCGTTTGTTCAAAGTCAATAGCTTGGGGCGCAAGTTATTCTTATTTTCAAGTCCGTTAGAATTGAAAAGTTGCTAACGGTGGCACGCTCGCACACTAAAGAAAGTTAATTTATCGACCAATCATGGTCTTTGAATTAATGGGGAACTTTACCCTACCATCACAGGTACTAAACACAAAAAAGGGTGAACAGTTTCTTATCAAGCCACTGTCATTGATATAAACTCATATGGAACTGTCAAAGCACATGGAATAAATAACATTCAAGTCTTTTATAACAACACATGAGGTTGCCAACTGAATTAGGATCAAAGAATTGTTGAGATATGCTGTAGAATGTGTTTGATGATCAAAACAGTTCTTAGCTCACCCTTACAAGACTACCAAGGTCTTAATAAAACTATCATGGCTCCTTCATGGATACGAAAATGCAAAACACAAGTGCTAGCAAAATTTTGTAGATTCTTCCTTCATCCATATGCCAAAACATTTATAAATTGAAAAACACGATTTTAAGAAAAACTTGAATAACATTATCAAATAAAACTGTAATAACAACTTTGATTGAAACTAGTTAAATGAAACAAAACTAACTCTAGCTCCCACTGACTCCCACTGACTTAAACATCAAACTGATATGCAAACCCATGCTTCTAACATGCCTATGAAAAACATGATTAGGCAAACCTCTGTTCAAGGGGTCTGCAATCATAGAATCTGTCCCAACGTGATCCAAAGTTGTATAACCATCTCGGATCTTCTCTTTTGCCGACAAAAACTTTAACTGCAGATGTCTCATACCTGACGATCTCTTATTTCCCTTTGAAAAATAAAATGCAGCACTGTTTTCATTCCACAGCTGGATTGGTCTCTGTATGGATTCCACAATTCTCAACACTGACATAAAATTCTTAAGCCACATTGCTATTGAAGTAGCTTCATAAACTGCTAAGAATTCAGCCTGCATAGTTGAGGTTGATATATATTGTTGTTTGACACTTTTCCATGCCACTGCTCCTCTTGCAAATAAGAATACAACACCTGATGTACACTTCTGAGTATCCAACAACCAGCAAAATCTGCATAAGCATATCCTTCCAGTTTTAATTCTTCAACTCTTCGATAAACTAGTTTGTACTCTTTAGTTCTCTGCAAATACCTCAAAACCTTCTCGCCTGCTACCCAATGTGCTTGGCCTAGATTAGATTGAAACCTTCCAAGAACACTTACGCAGAAAGCAAGGTCTGGTCTTGTACAAACTTGTGCATACATCAAGCTTCCTACAAGTGAAGCATAGGGCTTGTCCTGCATTTCCAACTTCTCATGCTTAGTTTTAGGAGATTGTTCACAACTTAGTTTATCACATTTTGAGAATGGAACATCACAACCCTGCAGTTTTCCATATTGAATCTTTTGAGTATCCTTTCTATATATCCTTTCTGTGATAGACCAAGTAATCCCTTTTCTCTGTCTCTCTACTTATTTCAATCCCTAATACATAATTTTCTTCACCTAAATCACTCATATCAAAATAGTTTGACAACTTTCTCTTAGTGTCATGTAATAATGACAGATTGCTGCTTGCTAAGAGAATATCATCAACATAAAGGAACATGAAAATATAATGTCTTCCATGAAATTTAAGATAAATGCATTCATCTAAGGGATTATCAATGAAATCTTGAGACTTCACAACTTCATCTAACTTCAAATACCACTGCCTTGAAGCTTGTTTTAATCCATATATTGATTTATGTAACATGCAAACCAAATCTTCTTCCCCTTTTGAATGAAACCATTCCGGTTTCTTCATATAGATATCTTCAATAAGGTTTCCATTCAAAAATGCAGTCTTAACGTCCATTTGATGAAGATGCAAATCAAAATGTGCCACTAATGCCATTATCACCCTTAAAGAATCTTTAGTCGAAACAGGTGAGAATGTTTCATTGTAATCCACTCATTCTTGTTGTAATCCACCAAACGTGCCTTATATCTGTCTATTTGTCCCTTTGAGTTTCTTTTGGTCTTATAAACCAATTTGCATCCTATTGGTTTACATCCTTGAGTCAATGTTACAAGCTTCCATACACCATTTTTACTCATTGACTGAAGCTCAGAACTCCATTGCTTCTATCCATTTTTCACATTTTTCACTTTGCATAGCCTGTTTAAAAGACACAAGGTCTTCTGTGGTGTTGATGTCATGTTCTGACTCTTGTAAACATAATAATCATTTGATATAGCAGGTCTCTTAGTTTTTTGTGACCTTCTCAATTCTGAGTTGTGAGGCTGCTGTTCTTGTTGACCTATCTGCATATTTTCTGCTTCAGTTATTTGATTTTCTTCTAAATTTATTTCATCATGAACTGGTGAGACTTGTTTGTCGCTCGAAACAGTGAAGGGCAATATTGTTATTTCTCTTATTAGATCTTCTTTTCCTGTAAATCCCTTACCTTCCAAAATTTTATCAAAATCAAAATTTTCATCAGTGCCTTGTTCACTTTCATCCTCAATGAAAATTGCTCTTTGTGTTTCCATAAACCTTGTGGTATTGTTGGGGCAGTAAAACTTGTACCCTTTTGTTCTATCTAGATATCCCACGAAGTAGCAAGTAACTGTCTTGGAATCTAATTTCTTTTCCAATGGATTATAGAACTTTGCTTCTACTTTGCTTCCCCAGATTTTGAGATGTGAGAGACTTGGTTTTCTGTTGCACCATATCTCATAAGGAATTTTGTTAACACTTTTCGTAGGAATTCTATTCAGCAAATAGTTTGTTGTTTTCAAGGCCTCTACCCAGTGAAATTTTGGAAGTTTAGAACAACACATTAAGCTTCTTATCATTTCGATCAATGTTCTATATTGTCTATCTGCCACTCCATTTTGTTGTGGTGTATATAGTATATTGAGCCACAATTCCTTCTTCTTGTAAAAACTTGGCAAAAGGTCTAGGATTTCTTCCTTTCGCATCAAATCTGCCATAAAACTCACCTCCTCTGTCTGACCTTACCACTTTTATTTTCGAATCCAACTGGTTTTCTACCTTTGCTTTATAGACTTTAAACATGTCTAATGCGCTGGATTTTTCAGATATTAAGTATACATAACCATACCTTGAGAAGTCATCTGTGAAAGTTATGAAATACTTAAAACCATCATGTGTTTGAGTGGGAAAAGGACCACATATGTCAGTATGTATAATTTCCAGCAATTTCTCACTTCTTGTAGCACCTTTTTTCCTCAAATTAGTTAACTTTCCTTTAGCACATTCAATGCAAACGTTGTCTTTGTCATGGTGGTTAAGTGGTGGCAACAAATTTTCTTTGTTTAGCAAGCTCATTCTTTCATTCGAGACATGTCCTAGTCTCTTGTGCCAAAGTCTATACGATTCTTCTTTATCTGCTTTTCGTTTAGTGCTTATCACATTGATGCTTAGATTAGTATTGCTTGGATTTGGTTTCTTGCAATTCAAACGAAACATGCCATCATCTAGAAAACCATTACCAATAAGAACTTTATTTTTGAAAATGGAGAATCCAGACTCATCAAACTCAAACTGTAAGTTAGATTTTACGAGCTTACTAACTGAAATAAGATTCCTTTCCATAGAAGGAATATAAACTACATCTACTAACTCCAAAATAAAACCATACTCCAATTTAATCTTAGCTAATCCAATGTATTCCACCTTGACTCTTTCTCCATTTCCCACGAACACCTTCATCTCAGCCTTGCTTGGCAACCTTTTTGTTTTGAACCCTTGCAAAGAATTAGCCACATGAACTGATACACCACTATCTAACCACCATGAATTTGAAGAAATCTCAATTGCATTAGACTCAAAACAAACATGTACTTGATCAGTCTTACCTTTAGCCTTTTGCTTATCCAACCAACGCTTGTACCTGTCACAATTCCTCTTCAAATGTCCAAATTTCTTGCAGAAATAACACTTGATCCCTTCTGGTTTTAGTCCCTTAGTTTCATTTTCTTCCTTGTTTTTCTTTCCATCAAATTTGCCTTTTCCAAAATCCCTTTTGAAGCTCTGAATCATATTAATCTTTTCTTGAGCCTTATCTTTCTTCATATTTTGTTCTTCCTGCACACAGATGCTTATGAGGTTAGTTACTGTCCACTTCTCCTTTTGAGCTACATATGTGCTTCTAAGATGCTTGAAAGTACTAGGCAGAGAGTTTATAGAAATATGCATCATCATAGTTTCATCCACATTGACTTTGAGTGCCTTCAGTTTGTTCCCAATTTCTAGTATATTCAGTATGTGTTCTCACACATCTTTCCCCGTTGTATTTTGCATCATTGAGCTGTCACATTAGAGTTCCAATCTCAGCTTTTTCTGATTCTTGAAACTTCTCCCGAATAGAATCAATAAACTTCTTGGCATTATCAGATGGTGTAATGCTTCCCCTGGCAGATGGTGAAATTAACCTTCTCATGATTAGAATAGCCATTTTGTTTGCCTTAACCCATTTGGCATATTTTGCTTTTGCTTCAGCAGATGCATTTGCAGTAGGTTCTGCAGGAGCTTCTTCATCAATGACCTTCTCATAGTCCAGCAGACCTAGAGCAATTTCTACATCTTCTCGCCATTTGGTGTAGTTAGAGCCAATGAGAGTTTTAATCGAGTTGTGATTAACTGAAAAATAAATTGTATATATGTTTAAAAACTGAAAACCCCCAAAACTTTAAAACATGGTTGATTCTCACCTTTTGGTAGAGAAAACAAAACATGTTTATCAACACTGAGACATGAAAATCACGCAGGCTTCTTGTACAAGAAAATTTCTACATCTTTGGACAGAAGAAAAAATCTTGTTAGCCTATGTGTTTCATCTCCCATGTTGTTCTGCTGTAAATAATTACATTATGAATCACCCATATATTTGGACAAAGGGTCATTCATTTTGCCTTTATTTGCAGCACAAGTCTGATCATAAACCTTTGAGTGTACAGATCTTGCAATGTCTGAGTTGCTTTGGCTTGCTCAGAACACTGCAAGAACTCTACAAAACAATTGATCAGTTTTGCCTTGTCACATCGAGGTGTTAACCTTAACTGTTGCTGTGACAAGTTCCTTTAGTCTTGAGAAACTTAAACGACCTTCAATTTTTAAGTTCTTAATGCTGCAACAAATTGGTTAGGTAGAAGATGAAATAACTTATGCTATGATACCACATGTAAACCTTATAAGCTATTAGACTTGAACACTAACCTTGTTCTGCCATTGGAATGAATGCTTGAGGGAGAGAGTTCTTCTCTAAGATAACCGACTGCCTTAGCTCAATATTCTAGATGGGGTGAATATCTTGATGAGTTGTGTGTCTTGGCTCTTAGAGGGAGCTCTTCTATTTATACGCATCACTCAAGGAGTCTTGCCCATCAAGAAACTCCTGGAGGTATCCTTATTGCAATAGAACAATGAATCCCAATTCTAACAGAACTAGAAACCCCTTTAGCCTTGTAATCCAATTAAAACACTGATACAAAGTCTGCTGGATGAGGTCGTTTTAAGTCCTTGATTAATCTGGAGTTTTTGCAATCTGATAATGATTAGAAGACCACTTTATGCGAGTTTAAGATAGTAAACTGTCTTACAACAACAACATAGTTGATTGCAGCCCGGAAGCTTATTTTGCTGTAGATCGTGATTCTCACCTTTGTGATCAAGTTGAGAATATTAAGGTAAAATAATGTTACATACTATTTTCTATTTTCTTTTTGAAAATTTACATGGGTAGGTAAGATAGACGACTAAAAGATTATGTATTTATATTCACAGGTGATGTACAAAAGAATGAAAGCAAGGGTTAAAAATGTAATTGAGAGAGGTAAAGTTGCCCAGGAATATATAACCAGAGAAGAAGAAATCCAGGCTTTTAGCAAATGGACGGAGGAATTTACCCGCCAAGATCACCCCACTGTCATTCAAGTAAATGTTATTGGTATTGCTATACATATCTAACTTTGTCAACACTAAAAAAATTTCATTTCGCCGATGAGATCTAGTCCAGTAGTATAAAAAGAAAAAGAAAGAAAATTCCATTCCATTAAAATCTTTTTGTCAATAACAGTGAGCAGGTTTTGTTGGTAATGTCAGTAGGACCAGTGGACCACCGTTTTGTTGTACTAATTTGGAAGAAAGCCTGTCTTTCATCCATATAAGGTCAGCATCGTCTTTGACAAAAAAAGAAAAAGAAAGGTCAGCATCATAAAAGAGACCTTGCAAGTTGCATTCATTGGTTCTCGTCGGTTGGCCTTGCCGTTGGGTTTAGGGAGCTGCATGCGCTCTCTCTTTGACACTCTAGTCTGCCCCATTGCTAAGTTTTCTACCATCTCCTCCACCCAGTCATTGCGTCTTTTTTTTTTTGGTCGTTATCGAGTTCATTAAATAGAAGATGAAAGCCAGTTACATCAAAGTGAACCCAAAAAAATGAATACCTCTGCATTAAAAACAACAATAAACTTATTGAGAGTGGAGAGAGAGACAGAGAGTAGGTGTTTGATTAGGGAAGGATTACAAGACTAGCTAGCTAGTAGTTAGAATGTAAGAGCTCTCCATAAAAATTTAACTCCAATCATACTCTCTAATTTAGGGACTCATAAATGCTATAATTCTTTTTTAATTGGTCAATCTCTATAAAAATAATATAAAAAATAATTAGCCTTAATTAAAGATTTAAAATACTCATAAAATAAGCAGCATTAAATTATAAGGAGCCATTATGAGTTTTTTTTTTCTCCTCAAATTCAGAAGCTCTAGCAAGGTCTCCTTATTTTAGGAGGTGGATAAAGAGTATGATTGGAGTTGTATTTTTTCAAATCCTCCCTAAAATTTATTTAAAGAGGTTATTTAGGAAACTCATTGTGGATGCTCTAAAGTAAATAAATTCTCAGATGTTGGAGAAAGACATATCCTCTTGCTATACTGGCCCATGAAAACTAGGACATCCTCACATCGTCGTTGGCCCTGCCCACCACCATCACCCTCGTCAAAATAATTGAGTCAGGCCCAGGGCCAAGTGGGAGTGTGACTGCGACCACAACTAGCCGTAGACATATCGACTACTCTCTTAGAATGCAGGAAAATTAAACACAGGACCTCGGTGGCAGATTCTGATCCTCCTAGTCACTTAATCTATAAGCCGTTTGCAACACATATATAATGAAAATTGAACTTCCGAAAATCTGTAAGCCGTTTATATGGATCTCATTCTTATGAAAATTCCATACCAAGAAGATATGAACACTCAATAACTACACGACCTCAACAAAATCAGTTTCTTTTTTCTTCACAAAATTGAATTAAAAGAAAGACAAAAAAAATACTGTATATACTATTATCTTTCTGGGAGGCAAGAACTTTTCTTTTTAATAATTTCGTTTTAACTTTTACTGATAAGATTTGTCTTATTTGTCTGATTGCTGATCAGAAAGTCAGCCATGTGTGCTTGACTAGTGTCATACCACCACACCACGCCAGCATCCAGTATTATTAATTTAAAACGCCAAATATTACAAAAGTAATATATATCTAAATCCTCGTCCATTTCTGAGAAGGATACAGAAATTATGGAATTTGCGAGGTTGCTACTTTCTATTTTTCAATTCTTGGCCTCAGCTCCATTTGATAACGTTATCTTCAATTATTCTGTGCACAAATTCTAACAGTCAACCAGTTCACTCTGTCATTGACTGGTAGAACATGATTTGTTTGGCCTGATTTTTATTAAAATAATAATCAAAATTCACTACTAAAATAAATATTCAATGAGCATGGGTATTAGTGTTCACAAATACATTATTATAAGCTGATTTATTATAAAATAATGTGCATGATTGTGTATATTATTCTTGATCTCCAGAGTCTTTGGTTTTAAAATGATTGATGGTTGATAGAGATGCATTGCATCACAGCGTACGAAAGGTGTTGGGGCCTGTGGCATGAGAAACACTTATAAGAACCTCTAAACCTCATGCCCTGCCTATGAAATAGCAGAAGTACAAGAAGGGAGACTCAGACTCAAAGTTTCCACTCTTACACCATCATGTCCACCACCACCACCCATAATGACCTCCCACTACACACCCACAAGCGCTCCCGTCGAACCACCGCGAACCGCGTGTTTGCGGTGGTTCACTCGTGTGCCATCCTAGCCCTTCTCTACCGCCATGCACTCTCTCTCCTCCACTCCACATCCCTCACCTCTTTCCTTATCACCCTCACCTTCCTCATCTCCGACTCTATTCTGGCTTTCATGTACAGCACCGCACAAGCTTCTCGTATGACACCGATTTACCGTAAAGAATTCCCCGAAAACCTGAAAAGGGTTGTCAAAGAATCGGATTTCCCAGCGCTGGACGTGTTCATATGCACTGCTGATCCATTCAAAGAGCCACCAATGAACGTGGTAAACACTGCCTTATCGGTCATGGCTTATGATTATCCGACCGATAAGGTTTCGGTGTATGTTTCGGATGATGGGGGCTCGGCTCTCACTCTCTTTGCTTTCATGGAGGCCGCCAAGTTTGCAAGACACTGGCTACCTTTCTGCAGAGAGAACAACATAGTGGAACGCTGCCCTGAAGCTTACTTTGAAACGGATCATTCTCGGTTACCTGAAGCTGACAAGATCAAGGTAATAGTATCATATTTCAATGTTGTTTAATTGTTAACTATAAATATATTTAGCTAAATCAATATGTATAGTATTAATATCCTCTTATCAGGTTTATATTGTCACATAAATAAGTATAGTGACGGATTATATGGTGTGACAAGAGAACATCATATAATACTTATGTTATTAGACTGTGAATATTGATTGTTATGACTTTTCTTAGCTATACATAAAAAGGACTTTATATTTTTGCTCAAATTGAAAAGGGACCTTCTTAATGTTTAGAAAAGCCCCTACCAAAATTGCTCATGTATTCAGAACACAAAAGGTTGCATTAAGCAAGAAACAAATAGACATGGGGTCTTGCTATAAAGAAACGAAAACACACAGAAACGTGACGTCGGCTGCAATACCTATTTGTCACCTTGTTTGGGTCCCTATCCTCTTCATAATGCATGAGCCAGTGACGGCACAAACAGCCAACACCAAGTTGTATGGGCGCATCGCATCACATTCAGGACTGGCCTAATTAACCCAGATTAAGCTTAATTAATTATGTTTTGTTCTGAATCATGGCACAGATTATGTACCAAGGCATGAAAATGATGGTAAACAATGTAATTGAAAGAGGCAAAGTTGGCGACGAATATATAACTGGAGAACGGGAAAGGCTAGCTTTTAGGAAATGGACAAATGGAGTTACCCGACAAGATCATCCCACTATCATTCAGGTATATTTTTCTATCCTCACACTTACGATCCACATGATAAGAGTTTGGGTTTTTCTTCCTTTGAATTTTAGACCAATCTCTATTTTTACATATATAAATCCTACTTGTGAGGAACTAATCACTAACAATCTTGTAAAAAAAAAAAAAGAGAACTAGAAAATCTAGTTATGTCATCATTCAACGCATTTTGAGAAAGTGAGTCTATGGGAAGCTAGCGATGGCTTGCCTTGTCTTGGCATTACGTGATATATTGTCCTTTGGCAATTCAATATCATCCATGTAATTCATAATTATTCACAATCTACTAACTGGTTAGCATTTGAGCACTCCTATAAACTTATATATATGTATGTACTTAAAAGCATATATGTACGTGGACACAGGTTCTTTTGGACAATAGCAAAGACAGAGACATTGCAGACAATTCAATGCCAAACCTAATATACTTTTCTAGAGAGAAAAGCAGGACATCACACCACAATTTTAAAGCTGGTGCCCTTAATGCCCTTGTAAGCTTCCATATACCTTTTTTTTTTGCTCACATAACCATCTCATTCTCAATTAATTAATTAATTATCTTCATTTCTTTACCAACTAATTTATATCTATCTGATGGTGTGCTGTAACAAAAGCTTCGAGTCTCAGCCGCCATGACCAATGCTCCAATGGTCTTAACCCTAGACTGTGACATGTTCTCCAATGATCCCCAAACACCTCATCGTGTCCTCTGTTACTTCTTCGACCCCAAAATTCAATCTGAACTAGGGTATGTGCAGTTTCCTCAACGCTTTCGTGGGATCGACAAGAGCGACATGTATGCATCTGAAAACAGGCATTTGTTCGAAATTAATCCACAGGGAATGGATGGAGTTTTAGGGCCAAATTATGTAGGAACTGGGTGTTTTTTCTCAAGAAGAGTTTTCTTTGGCGGCCCATCGAAGTTTTTACTACCCGAAAACCCCCAACTTGGCCCAAACAATGTGGTGGACAAGCCCATTCAGAGTCCAGAGGTTCTAGAATTGGCACACCATGTTGCAGCTTGCAACTATGAGAAAAACTCCAATTGGGGATCAAAGGTACACTCTTTCTTTTTGAGCGAGTTGTTATTTCCACTCCAAAAAAATCATCGTGCACTTAGATTCGAAAACTGATGAATTAAGTTCTTCAATTGTGTAGATTGGTGTGAGATATGGTTCGCTGGTGGAGGACTACTTTACTGGTTATCGTTTGCAATGTGAGGGATGGAAGGCCATATTTTGCAATCCAGATAACCCAGCATTTTATGGGGATTCCCCAATCAACCTTATTGATATTTTAAATCAAACCAAGCGATGGGCCATAGGCCTCCTTGAGGTGGTTTTCTCTAAGTATAGCCCAATTACATTTGGCATAAAAGCCATGGGCCCGCGCATGGGCCTTGCTTATTGTCAGTATGCATTTTGGGCCATTTGGTCAATTCCAATCATCACATACGCCTTTTTACCCAAATGCTCTTCTTCAATGGACTAACTATACTTCAGAGGTAACCCTTTTCACAATTTCACTTTCTAAATAATTGGTAATTTAATTTCCATAATCAAACAGTCTAATATATCATGTTGCAATGTTAGAATGTTAATTTGACCTAATTAAGATTCATATTAACATTCTGACAACATCTCATAAGTGTCTAATGTAGTAATCTAAAGAGATATTTAGTCATATACTCATTTTTAGAATTAAAACTATAAATAAACCATACACCATTTAATTTCTATAAACAAACCCAAAAAAAGCCCAAAAAATGATAGCTTACCTTATTGAATTTAATTTTGATTATTAAATTACTTTGATGCCCTATTGAGTATTTTGGGATTTTTTATGAGGTTTTGGGGTTGGGTTTGTTTTATTAAAACAATGGTAGTTTTGTAATTTAAAAGATGTTAAAAGCCTTTTTGTTATGTTGTAAATGGGTTTTGGGTGTGTTTCTAAAGTCCATTTCTTATATGATTTTTTTATAAAAAATTTGGGCTCCTATATTGGGTATAATAGTGAATCTCCATAATCTAAATATATAAGGGTTGGACAAGATGTGCACTAAGATTGAAGTACTTATTGCAGTTTTCAGAGCCATGGTTTCTCTTATATGTGTTTGTTTTCCTCGGAGCCTACGGTGAAGATCTTCTAGATTTTTACTCAACTGGAGTAACATTCCAAAAGTGGTGGAGTGACCAAAGGATGTGGCTGATTAGGGGACTCTCAAGCTTCTTGTTTGGAGCCACTGAGTTCTTCTTCAAGTCCTTTGGCATTGCCGCCCTTGGGTTCAATGTGACAAGCAAAGTCCTCGACGAGGACCAAAGCAAAAGGTACGAACAAGGAAGTATGGAGTTTGGAGTCCCATCACCCTTGTTTGTGCCCCTAACAACTGCTGCCATTGTCAACTTGGCTGCCTTTGCTTGGGGGCATGTAGAGGTTTTCAGAGGCAGGAATGGCCTGGAGGGACTGTTGATGCAGATGTTCATAGCTGGGTTTGGGATAGTAAATTGCATACCAATTTATGAAGGCATAATTAGGAGTGATAAAGGAAAAATTCCTACAAAAATTACTTTAGTTTCAACATTTCTAGCATTTGCTCTTTATGCAGCAGCTTATGTTACTCTTAGGAACTGAACCCCAAAAACTGTCTTAATAAATTTTAGCCTTAAAAACCATTCATTCTTAGCTTTATTTAGAATTGGATAAATTGTATTTTAGCTTATGTTTAGAGAAAACGATTTCGAATAAAACGTTGTTGGAGCCCTACAATTTTATAATGACTTTGGAGTCCCTATGGGAGATCGCAAACGCTTGACGACAAAGCTGTGGACCGTTGTTTTGTTTTCTAAGAGAAGAAATGTTCTATTGTCCTATGAGAGATATGGTTGCAACATATTACAACTCCTCTTGATAATTCAACAAAACTCCTGAAGAATTATACTTGTTTAAAACTCTTGAAAAGTTCAAGAAATATTTGTCTCAGCCTCAAGATCGAGCATTATGCCAATGAGAATCTTGTTTTTACTAAGAAAGTATTGAAGTATATTTATATGGATTATCTGTTGGGCACTTAAATGATTTTTCAGAAGTATACTAGACTGGACATTGTATTTTCCAGATAAAGCTCAGCTACATCACCACCATTTTGGGGTGATGTGATACATATTTGATGCTATCTCCGCATAACACCATATACGGGCATATTCTTTTCAAGTGAACTTACAAATAGCTCAGGTTTTGTTGGATACGCGAACTCTGAATTTTTTTATTGTTTACATAGAGATCGCTCACTGGAAATATATTTACTTACCCAACTAAGGAATATATGATGGCCACTCACTCGAAAGATTTTCCCTCTAAAAAGATAGTCATGAAGATATCTAGAGGGAGCATCCAGAAGTATGCTATATTGATTGATGTACTCTTCTTCCTCTTCCACTAATTTTCTACCTCACTGAGATTTCTCCAAACAAGATTTTAATGAGGTAACCGGCATATTATTTGTGGTCTTCAAAGGGAAGTGTTGTAAAGTTAAAAATGGAGCCCAAAATGATAAAGCCCACTAACAAATTGATTGAAGAAAGATGGTGAAGCTTATCTACCAACATTCACGTGAAGGCTTGTGAGTGAACAACCAATATTTTAGCTTATAAATAGAGACCTCCATCAGTATATAATGCACCTCTCCAGAAAAAGAATGAGAGCACACCAACTATTAGAGAAGGAAATGAGAGCCCAAGCAGAGAGGAAGGAAGGAAGAAAGGAGAGTGAGAGGAGATAAAAGAGAGCATAGAGAAAAATCAGTGAGTCATAAAGAATGTAAACACTAAAGTTGTAGCCCTATTAGTTTACAGTGGAAAAGTTATTGTTGCTGTTCTTCAAGGACGTAAGCATGGCTAAACCCCATTAAATTTTATATCTCATTTACTTTACTTCTAGCTCAATATTCCCGCATATATAACGTTAATTATTAAAGTCCAAAGGGTTAAATGCTATGTGGCAAAGTTGTTTGCGTAGACAAGTTATCTTTTTTTGTTTTTTTGTTTTCTATATTCTTTTGAATAGAGGATAATACTTATATATCTTATCTTATGCAGAATTTATTCACAGTCAAAGAGATCAGTCATATACTCTGACAAAAAAAGAGAGTAAAATAATCAGATCAGTCATACGAATGCTAGCGTCCATTTTCTTTCTCTTTTCGATTTTATATTGTCAGCATTGACTAGTATTTGTATATCCTTCATCAATCATCAACCCAAATATTCTATCTTGGGTGTAATTTTTTTTTTTCGGTGAAAAAAAGGATCACGCAAATTAAGTATAAACTACTCTCTGGTTTTGACATATATATATATATATATATATAAAAGAATTTTTTTAACGATGAATTTTGAGAGTGGATCTTGACCTAACGGCACTCATCTTAACAAGTTTTTGATCCACCAGTTCTATGGGTACGATTGGTAGTTGGTACATCTTGTCCCTTTTCCATAACTTTTATATATATATATATATATATTGGAGGTCGTTTTCCACATGATTCATAGGTACTGCGACATTCATTCTATTACTTAACTTTTAAATTTTAATCCAAATGATTCGTTAGAATTTCAAATGTTACACCATGTCCTCCAACACCCATGGTCTCCCACTTCACACTCACAAGCCCTCTCGCCGAACCACCACGAACCGCATCTTTGCGGTGGTTTACGGGTGTGCCACCTTAGCTCTATTTTCTCACCATGCACTCTCTCTCCTCAACTCCACAACCCTCACTTCCTTCTTCATAACCCTCACCTTCCTCATCTCGGACTCCATTCTTGCTTTCATGTTCGCCACCACACAGTCTTTCCACATGCGTCCGATTTATCGCAAGGAATTCCCGGAAAACCTCAGAAGGGTCATTGAAGAATCGGATTTTCCAACACTGGACGTGTTCATAAGCACTGCCGATCCCTACAAAGAGCCCCCAATTAACGTTGTGAACACGGCCTTATCGGTCATGGCTTATGATTATCCGATACAGAAAGTTTCGGTGTACGTTACGGATGACGGGGGCTCGGCTCTGACTCTCTTTGCTCTCATGGAGGCTGCCAAGTTTGCAAGACATTGGTTACCTTTCTGCAGGAACAACAACATAGTTGATTGCAGCCCGGAAGCTTATTTTGCTATAGATCGTGATTCTCACCTTTGTGATCAAGTTGAGAATATTAAGGTAAAATAATGTTACATGCTATTTTCTTTTTTCTTTTTGAAAATTTACATGGGCAGGGCAGGTAAGATAGACGACTAAAAGATTATGTACTTATATTCACAGGTGATGTACAAAAGAATGGAAGTGAGGGTTAAAAATGTAATTGAGAGAGGTAAAGTTGCCCAAGAATATATAACTGGAGAAGAAGAAATCCAGGCTTTTAGCAAATGGACCGAGGAATTTACCCGCCAAGATCACCCCACTGTCATTCAGGTAAATGTAATTGATATTGCTAAACATACCTGACTTTGTCAACACTAAAAAATTTCATTTCACCTCGCCAACGGCCTCTAATCCAGTAGTATAAAAGTAAAAAAAAAAAAAATTCCATTCCATTAAAATCTTTTTGCCAATAACCGTAAGCAGGTTTTATTGGAGAGTAACAAAGACAAAGACATCACAGGCAATTTAATGCCAAACCTAATATATGTATCGAGAGAAAAAAGCAAGACATCAACCCACCATTTCAAAGCTGGTGCGCTTAATGTCCTGGTAAGCTTCTTTACATAAATAACTAATTTTGAAATTTCGAACATAATTTATGTTACACATTTTACTGATTTACTTTATATATATAAATCAAAGCTTCGAGTTTCAGCCATCATGACCAATGCGCCAATAATTTTGACCCTAGATTGTGACATGCACTCTAATGACCCTCAAACTGCACGTCGTGCGCTATGCTACATATTAGACCCTGAAGTTCGACCCAAGCTAGGCTACGTCCAATTTCCTCAGCTTTTTCGTGGCATTAACAAAAACGACATATATGCATGCGAACACAAGCGTCTTGTCACGCCCCGAATTTTCAACAACAATTAATCTGCAAATTTAAACAGAACAACCAACAATCCGGGACGCGAAGCTCGGAACCTTCAACAAATGTACCTAGAAATTTAAACTTTTCTTTCTTGATACAACACCACTGTTCCGAACCACAATGTCAATAATGACTCAACTCTTCTGAGTCAAATATTACATTACAAACTCACATAATAAAATGAACAATCATATATTACATAAACTTGTTCCTCAGAGTTTATTTCACACAGCGGAAGTCTAACACTCACCAACACTCTCACACCACACTTTACACTCTGTGGAACCACCAATGAGCCTCCTGCTCCTCACCTTAATTCTCTTGCTCACCGTCTCTACCACCTCAGGATTTTCCCCTACACCATTGAATAGTGCACCGGGTTCACCAGGAACAACCCGGTAAGCTTTCTAAAGCTCGTATGAGTAAACCACGTCCACAGTATAATATGTCAATTGCACATAATATACAAACACATGCACTTACGTTAGCACACCACAATCCTTGTATAACCAAGGTAATCATAATCATCAATATCATCACAATCACAATTCTTTTGTTTTATTTAAAGAACCTTTACGATCACCACCTGTGACCACACCAAAACTCTTTATTTCACAGTAGTTTTCACACGTCAATTGTTTGACAGATAGAAGAGAGAATACTATGAACCTCTAATCTATAACACTACAAAACACCATAGTAGTGTTCACTCATGATTACACGCCAGTCATGAGTACTAGATGGCGCCAGACTAGAGCTCTAACTGTTCTTGGGTCTTGCTCCCTAGGGTAATTTATCCCTCATTATTTGCCACGAGAATGCCCACCTGGCAAACTCAGAAGGGATTCAAGGTATTCTCACCTAAATCCATCAACACCAAAACTCCAACACCAAAACAATATAAAATGTAATTTCACATTAAACATTGTTTTATAGCCAAATACACCAATCACAGCAATATATATTTATTATATATATTTATGTGGTTATTCACGAATGAATTTCCACCATACATCCACAACATATGTTATATGGTTAAATACCAAAATCTCCAATAATAATAATTAATTCAAAACAAAATATAATTCAATTACCTCATGAACCATTGAAGAACAAGTTCATGTGTTTTTAAAACAATTAAAACATTTTATAAAAACACAACCAACATGTTAATTATAGCCATTAAAATTCTCCAAGGTCACATTATAATAAATATAATAATTCGTGATTTTACTCACGATTAGGATGGTTTTACTCACCTTTCGTCCAAGCTGCGTCTTCAACAACTTAACGAATCCTCAATCTCAAACCTCAACGAGCAACTCAATCTCCAACGGTACCTAAGCAATGTACAAAGCTCAACTTAGCACAAACCTCCAAAATCCAAGATTTCGCAACTAATGACGAAAATGCCCTTTGGACCAACCGGGGTCCAAAGTGATCAAATCTCATCCAACCAACTCCAAAACTGTGACGTACGTGCTGTCGACGTAAAATCATGACCAATAACACCCATTGTCCAAAAGGTCACTATTTGGGTCCGTGGGTCCCACATGTCTAACCGACACCCAAAAATCCGCCTTGGGCCCACAACCTTAGATTCCAAATCCGATCGCACCAATGGACTCTAAATAGTCTCGACATCACCCTGCAACAATTTGGGCCCAATCCAACGGTCGGATTATTCTACATTACACGATCGAATGACTATCGATCGCCTTAACTTTGAAATTTAATAACTTAAGATCGGGACGTCCGATCATCAATCCGTCTGAACCTACAGACTCCTCACAACACCAGCTACAACATAATTAAAATTGGACACGATCCAACGGTCCGATCATCTTCAATCAGTGGTCCACATTTGTGAGGCTCAAAATCGTCGATTAAACGACGGAATCTCAACAATTTTAAACATACAAACATGTTCAGTAACTCCAAGAATACATTATGTCTCTAAAGCCCTAACTCAGAATCGCCACCCAGCGCCGCCACGCGCCGCCACCGCCGGTGGTGGTTTGGGTACTATTCCGGCGACGGACCAACCTTAGAATCGCCGGTCAAGACCTATGCCAAAATGTTCGTAATACTGAGTAGAATAACTTTAATTCTTACCTCGAGGTCCAATTCGAAGTGTAAGTAGCTCAAACCGCCGGGTGAAGTTGCTGATTTCACTGTTGACGAGCCAACTTCACGGCGTCTCCCCGCCTTCACCGCACCTCCGATGACTCCGATTCTTCTTGGGTTATGTTCACAAGATAGCAGGCTTCCTATCTGGGTTGGTGGTGTTGATCACCTCCACCGTAATCCGCCACAGAAGCCGCCGGAAACCGCCTCTCCGACGAGCTCTCAAACTTCCGGGTTCAAATGCAAATTATGAATCCCAACAGTGCCCATCTGGAATTTATAGGCAAAGTCTCTGTTTGCAATTTAGTCCCTGAAACTTCAAACGAGTATAACTTCTTCGTTTCAACTCGGATTCACGAACCGTTTGCGCCTACGCGTTCGTGAGATCAATCTTGATTTTCCAAATCAAAAATCATAATTTTCTCACTTCAATTTCTTGTACTTTCTTTGTAAAATCATAAACTTAATCATAAAGGTATTTTTGTCCCAATTTGAGATTAAGTCACTTAATTCCAATATTTTTACATCAAACCAAATTCATACAACATCCAAAATAGTCACACGACTTAATAATATTTTCCACAAAAATAATAAAACCAAATATTATTTTTGATGGTATTACACGTCTGTTTCAAATTGATCCAATGGGAATGAATGGGCTCTCTGGATCAAATCATTTGGGAACAGGTTGTTTTTTCACTAGAAGAGCATTTTTTGGAGGTCCCTCAAATTTTTTGCCTCCTGAAATCCCTCAGCTAAGTCCTAACAATTTAGTGGACAAGCACATTTGGTCTTCGGAGGTTATGGAATTGGCATATTGCGTTGCTGCTTGCAATTATGAGAACAACACCAATTGGGGCTTGAAGGTAAGTCAACTAAACTTTTGCTTACTATAGAATAATGCTAGAGGGATCGTATTTTCTAATCACATTAACATACAACACGATTTGACTGTGAATGTGTATTCGTTGCATTATTTAGTAGCACATAATTAAGACGAATAAGATGAAGCCCAAACATCACTTTCCCTGATTGTATTTGGTTTCTCTATCCTACCTCAGCATTTTTGAGGCATTTTGTCGAACACGTTGCCTCATACTCAAGATCAACATCAAAAGAACATCGAGCAATTTCATGCGAAGCAACAACAGTGGTATATTGATAAGTTATGTTGTTTTAATTGTGCAGATAGGTGTAAGGTATGGCTCACTGGTGGAGGATTACTTCACTGGCTATCGTTTGCAGTGTGAGGGATGGAAGTCAATATTTTGTCATCCTGATAGGGCAGCATTTTATGGAGATATCCCAATCAACCTTGTTGAAGTGCTGAACCAAAACAAGCGATGGGCCATAGGCCTCCTTGAGGTGGCTTTCTCCAAATTCAGTCCAATCACATTTGGCACTCGAGCCATGGGCCCTTTGATGGGCCTTGCTTATGCTCACTCTGAATTTTGGCCCATTTGGTCAATTCCAATAATCTCGTATGCCTTTCTCCCTCAGCTAACTCTCCTCAATGGAGTCACAATCTTCCCGAAGGTAATAACATACAGGCATTAATAAAATTATTTGTACCACATCAATGTGAAATTCATGTATATATGGATAATGCTATTAATAAATGTGGTACATGTATGTCTTCAGTTCAATTTGATAAGGTTTATGTGTTTACATTGCAGGTTTCAGAGCCATGGTTTCTCTTGTACTTGTTTCTTTTCCTCGGAGCATACATTCAAGACTTCCTAGACTTTGTGTTAGCCGGAGGAACATTCTATAGGTGGTGGAATGACCAAAGGATGTGGATCATTAGGGGACTCTCAAGCTACCTGTTTGGGTTGATTGAGTTCTTGCTCAAGTACTCAGGCATTTCCACACATGAGTTTGATTGAGTCCTTGACGAAGACCAAAGAAAAAGATATGAACAAGGGACCATGGAGTTTGGTGTCCCATCGCCCTTGTTTGTGCCCCTAACAATGGCTGCCATTGTCAACTTGGTTGCCTTTGCTTGGGGCCATGTAGAGGTTTTCAGAGGCACCAATAATAATCTGGAGGGATTGTTTGTGCAGATGTTTATTGCTGGTTTTGGCGTAGTGAACTGCATACCAATTTATGAAGCCATAATTTTTAGGAGTGATGGAGGAAAAATTCCTAGAAAAACTAGCGTTGTTGCAACATTTCTAGTATTTCTTCTTTATCTGGCAGCTCATGTTACTCTAAGGAACTGAGATGCCAAAAGTGTATTTTACCAATCAAACAGAATAAAAGCCCAACAATTTTATAGTGAACATTGCACGTTTGACTGAATTATATTTATAACTTGAATTTAACAAGTTATCCCAAGTGGTCGATATGTCCGAGTGGTTAAGGAGACAGACTTGAAATCTGTTGGGCTTCGCCCGCGCAGGTTCGAACCCTGCTGTCGACGATCATTTTTAGACTTTTTTTTGGGTGTGAATTATTGTAAATTGTGAGCAGAAATAGTGTGATTTTCCCATTCAACAAAAAGAACCCATTATCACAATTTATAACACATGATGTGAACCTCCAGTTCAAAAAAGTACTTCAAATTACACTTAACTCTCTCGATCGAGGTTTATGATAATTACATACATAAACCTTCATTGAGGTTTAATGAAAAACAAGCTGACCTTCTCTCCCATTCCCTAATTCGAAATATAACTATAGTCTTTCATCTAGCTAGTTGCTCCGCCAAAACTGTAATATTGCTCACTCAGAAATGTTGCTAAAAGAATATGTCAATTGGCACGTGATTGTTCTCTCATTCAACACTATCGCGTGTAGTTGGGCATAGTCACCCATACGTGTGCACGTTCATGCCTTCTTATTTGTGAAGAAAGAGATGGAAACATGATTTGTCTCATGACAAATCATGCGTTTGGATACACACAACAACTGGCTCTCTCAAATCTTCATTAGTATAATGCCCAGATGACATGCCAGAGTCCCTCAAAATTGCAACCCCACCCTCACTTGACGAACCCTCAACTGGTGTTGTTACATTTGAAGTAACATTACTGACCAATTGATGCTGTTGTTGATGTTGTTGGTCCAATAATATAATCCCAGGACTATGGTTGGAGACTATTATGCTAGGGTTGTGCTGTCCTGGACTGGACACACTAGGTAGTGCCTGTAGTGCAGGACTATCAAGCTTGGTACTGATGGGGATCACAGAGCATCTACAAAGTGGGCAAGTTGTGTTGTTGTGTAGCCAGTGATGTATGCAATCAACATGAAACACGTGTCTGCACGATATAACCTGCAGCAACTCCTCTTCCATTTCGAAATCTTCCAAGCAAACACAGCATCTGTCACAAAACCAAATTTTGGCTTATTATAACCAACCCAATTTTAGCCTAACTTGAAATTTGGTAATTTGATCAATTTCAGAAGACAGAGAAAACACTTAGAAAAAGCACCAAATTAAAAAGTGGCCAGAAAGATAGAGAAGTAGTTAATGAGAGGCTGTTCATGGGTGCTGAGATTTCAGTGTTGTTTATCCCCTTCGAGTGACGAATCTTAGAAAGCGATTGCACACACAATTGTATTCAAACTTTTTTCACGTTTTGTCTCCTCCAAAGATGTCTTGTCATATATTCTACTACTTATCTCTCTCTCTCTCTCTCTCTCTCTCTCAAAAGCACTTTTGAGAAAATAGTGGTTGCCATGAGAGGTTCTAAACTGACATGGGAAGAGAATTAAAGGTTCTTACTTCTACCATGCTAGCCTTTTTAGGCCATAACTGGTTGCAAGAATAAAACTGGTTGATCACTAGGATATGTCCTTGTCTAAGGAGAAACTTTCTTGCAGGATAACACTATTTTTCTATTCCCAGCCATTAATGTAATTATATGTGAAAAAGTTATACAGCGTGTCATTGCAATATTGAGTTTTCTTTTAAGTGGGTATATATCTGAATAGTTGGTTGCTAAGTGCATTGGCTTTTCAACTTCAAGATGTGAAATGACACCATCTTGGCACATGCCACTTATTGTAGGGCATGATTGATTATAGACCGCATTGGTAGGTGTCTCTAATAAAAACACCAATTCAATTTCATTTTGGGGTGTCAAAAACTCAATATGGAGGAAAATCAAATCAATGATAGAAGAAGTAATTTAAACTTACTGTGCATCCTTTTTCCTCTGTTCTTCATCAAATAAAATTGTCTGAAGCTTCTCTTTCAGCTCCCCCTTCAAACCCACAGGACAATCCTAGACAATATAAAGCAAAAAGAAAAGAAAAAGAATTAGATCATGTTAAGTTGGATTGTGAAATTATCATCTTAACTCTATAATTAATTAAGTTGAAATGATCTGTAATTGCAATTTGCAATGCTATTGGAACTCAATATGTATTGAAGAACAACATGAACAACATGCATGCATGTAAATATATGTAGCAGAAAAACAGAGGACTTACAGAAGAAACATGATAGGTGGTAGCTGCAGGTTGGTCCTGATAACTTCTGGGAAGAATTGGTGGAGAAGATGAGAGAGTGGAGGCTCTCCTTTTGAGGTAGAACAAGTAGAACAAGAGAAAGAGAATGATGGAGAAAAGGATAGGAATTGAGAAAATGAAGGCCTGGTAAAGTTTAAGTTGGAGAGCTTGAGGATAAAGGTGAGAATTAGTAGAACTGGCTGGAGTTTGAGGAAGACTACTCATCTCTCACCCTAGCTGAGCTAGCTTCTGAAAGTGGGAGATTAGTTTTCCTGTTAGGTGAAGATATGTGTGGGAAAGTAGAAAAGGCTTGTTGAGTGTATTTATGGAGAGAGCTTGGGTGGGATTGGTTCAGGTACAATGAGAGTAGAGATCATTTTCATACCAAAAAAGTGCTGAAAGATTTTATTTCGCTTTATATATTTAAAGTATTAAGTATGTGTATAGTAATTCTATTTCGTTAGACAATTTAACATGTTATGTTACCGATTAGTCAATATTTTAAACTAATAAAAATTGAAACGTGTAACTCAAGGTTTGATTCTTTTTAATGTAACCGAAAAGAAAAGATCTGAGTTTCCATGACTTAGAAACTCAAGGTTTTAGAGGTAACTATGATCTACTTACAGTGCTGGATAGAAGGAACATGAGTTTTTTTTTTAATTTTAAAGTGTGTATTCTTTCTTTTTGGGTTGAAAGAAAACTGAGAAGACACACAAGGGCAAGGTACACAATGATTGCTTTTAGATTGGGGAAAGGACACAATATACCTTTGTTAATATATAATAGGAACCATCATCTTATCAAAGAAATAAAAAAATCCATAGCAGTAAGCTTTTGAGATCAAATTTACATGATGCCATGAACATGATGGTATTATATTCCTTATTTCGAGTAATTTCAATGATGGTTCGACAAAAACAAAGAAAGTAATTTCAACGATGGGACACCCATGTCTATCACTAGCTAAAACATGAAGCACTGAGGCCAAGATTTCTCCTTAATGCTAATTATAATATATTATTAAAATGTTGAATTCAATTTAAAAAATTGAAAAAAATTACGGTTAGGTCAAGAAAGGTCGCATTGGTCTCACTTGAGCTGTTGATCGATCTGATAATCCATTGTTGGCAGGTCGATGACCTAACAAACCTATAAAGCCATAATACAGGTATGTATGGAGTTAGGCTGTTAGCAAGGTATGGTTTGTCTCAACTTCAACTAATTAATTGACACTTTTCTACCTTAAATATATTTTTGGTACATCATGAGTAACTGAGCCTACAATTATATATAATTAGGCCTGCATGTTCACCAATGAACATCAAGTTGTTGGCATGTTAATACATATCAGCCTAATTTTTATATATACGTTTATACGAGTGATATTGAGGGGGATTCGGACGCAAAAACTCGGGTGTAAAAAATAATTGCTCTTAACTACTTGAGTTGTTATCCCTTAATCTTGGTCTATATCTAACTAGCGTTTAAGGAATACACTGTGGCACAGATGAAGGGGTTATACTGGGGCCAATTAAGCGTTTGTTTTTATATCATATAAGCAAAGAACTTATTCTTGTTAATGATCAAAGGAAGAATTGTTTCCCTTTCAAGTTGTTTTAGACCTTTATCTCATGACTAGCTAGCTAAGAAAGAAAAAAGAAGAATTATTTCTTTCATGCACTAGAGTAAAGCGAGGTTTGTGCTGTGAGCTTTTCATCATTATATAAACACGAGATTGAGCAACATATAGTATCACCATACATAAGAATTTACCAAGTGAGATCATACTAAAGCATGGCATCTCCAATGTCGAACCTAAGAATTTATCAAGTCAGATCATACTAAAGTGAGAAGAGACAACAAAAATTGGAGAGAGAGAGAGAGAGAGAGAGAGAGTTTTGTTTTGTTTTTTTTTTAAGAAATGCAAGTTTGAAATAAGGAAAAATAATCAGAGTCTATGAGAGCACTCTTTAGGACCCCAGGAGATAAACTGTAAAAGAAGCAAATAAAAACTTGAAGAGAAAAATATAAATCCTAAAAATAAATTAAAAAAACATTGTTCTTTTCTTATTTTGGGTTATTAACATGCAGAAGGCAAAGATGGCTTCAGGTAGAGATTTGAATGACTGAATTTTTTACAGCTGCTCAGAGTAGGTTAGTAGCTATCTGTGCAGTGAGAAATTGAGAAATTGAAGACATGAAGTAAAGTGCAAAGCATCCATATTCTCATGTACAAAGACCCAAATCATTCTTTAACTCACCACTTATGCAAGCATGACCAAAAAGAAATGAATTTTTTATATAAACGAATCTTGGTCTACATGATTTCAGAACAACTTTTTCGCAGTTCTCCACTTTTCTGCTATATATTTCTTTAATGTATTTCACATTTATTTTATGTTATTTATTGATTCAACTTGTCCTCTTTTATGCTTTTCTAGGATGCAAATTGGGTTGGGGGTGACCCTTAATTGAGTTGGGGAGATTTCAGTGCCGTTGGTGGATCATGAAGAAAGCTCTCTCTCACAAAGTGGGTTGAAGATCATATCTCAATCTGCAGCACAATCAGATTCTCTAGCTATTAAAAAAAGCCCTTTCTAAATTTTTTGGTCTGGCCCATTTCCTACTTCACGCATTTGTTTTTGCTGAGTAAAGTGCTCCTGCTTTACATCTCAGTAATTTTTTAGCAGCCTGTGGAATCTGCATGTACAAATGAAAAGAATGACTCCAATCTAGCTACTATTAAACGGCGGCTTGTGACTGTGTCATCATGCTGACACACCATAGCTCCCATGATTAAAGGCATGATGTGTTGTTAATTAGTGCTAATCCACGAAAGAGGGGATTATAGCCAAAACTATAGAAAACCATAAAATAAGACAATTAAATATGAATTTGGTTCAATTTTTGTCAAAAAGCAAACTCCCACCTTTGCGATCGTGCAGTCTGCTGTCTTGAAAAGAAAAGACCTTTTGAGCAATGAGATGAACCTAGGACATCACACATACATATATTCTATTGATTGCAGAAGTTCTAGTGTTGGATTTTTATGATTTCAGCGTCTCATTCAACTTTTGTATGATTTCAGTGTTAGATTTTTCATGATTTTTTATGATTTCGAAAGTTTTAATGTACAAAGAAAGGGGAGATTCAGCGCGTTGATAATGCTTTCTTGTTTTGCATTCATGACAATGTTTGGTGAGTCGACATAAAGACCGGCTTGAATTCCTTTACAATCCAATCCGATCCAAGTCACCAAATGAGTTCATGTTGAAAATGCACTTTCATATTCATATAAAATGATGTTTATAGTTGGTCATTAAAAGGTGTGCTCCATTGCAAGTTAATTCTAGCAACTGCATATTTTGCTTCGGTCATTAATCCAATTATGTTACAAAACAAATTGAATGACCTGAATCTCAACAAGAAGGGAGGATGGAAGATTCGAAACATTTGAAATTACATTGTACATTCAAAACTAAACTAGTACTTCCTCTTCCTTATTTTGAAGCTCATTGATCGGATGACATTATCATCAGCTTTCAGATTCGCTTCAAGAACTTCGAGAGACTCAGGTTTTGTGAAGTAGGTAAAGAGTAGGTAGATACCATCCAAGTAAGTGTTAGACTCCCCAGCTTTGTTTTTCTTCTGGATGCCATAGGCTAGTGGAATGACCCCTCTGTTGAAGACCTCCACATACATGCCGCCCCCGGCTATAAGCAACTGCAAATTACAGACCATCAGAAAAAAAGAAAAAAGGCATTGTATCCTCTGCATGGAATATCAGGCTGCTCTAAGTAAATTGCATATGCCAAACCTCATCTTATTTCCGATAAGTTCTTCTTAGACAGTAAATAAAATCACAGAGCCATCGGATGTGTATATTTATGTCAAAAAGCTTATACACTCTCTATGCACCATGAAACTTCAATTATGTCATGATAAAACCAGCAGGAAGTCCGCATCCTAGTTCTCCAGATGTTCATGGCTAAAAATATGGCATGAAAAGCGTAGATAGAAACTAGAGGGTGAAATAAGGCATGACAAGTCAAACAACATAAAAATCTGGCATTTTTTGACAATTAAGGGATTATTGGGTGACCCGTGAGAATGATACAATTTCCACTGAGCTTTTCCAAGCTTTTGGTCCAAATACAGTCATAATCTAATCAGTTTTGCCCAACAATGTCCTACTGTTCAAGGCCACATCATTTAAAAAATTAAGAAAATAGGGTCTTAATAAGGGCAGGCTTGTGTAGTTTTTCCCATTCTCGCTGTAATTGATTGCTCCATGATCATCATCACTCTATTAGATTCCCATCCCATACAATAGATTTATTCTATCGTATAATAAAGGAGAAGTAGTTATTGCACATCCAAGCATGGAAAACAATAACAGACAACAAACTAATATGATACAATGATAAAATGCCTTTAGTTTAACACTACTGATGTAGAACAGCCCGTAGATTTAGAGTAAATACTTGAGCAAACATTCTGCATCAACTACTCCCTCTCATGTGTGGCCCTCTGCCTCCCCTTATCACTAGAGATTCCAACACGTAGAATCAACATAAATTGGGAGGTTGAAGGTGTACAAATTCAGATTCAGGATCTCCCACTTTGATATCATGATAGATAGTGCTGGTTTACCACTATTTTAAGATGTGATCGAGCAAGTGGATGTATTGGGTAAACTTATATCTCCAACAAGACAGGAAGTATAGGGTAAATCAATAAGTGGCATATCTGCTAACACAAAAATTGAGCTGTCTGACATGACAGTTTCTCACTAAATACAACTGGTACCTAAACACAGTTTCAGGAGAAAAGGTACTCTTTATGTCTGAAATTTAAATCGACAGATGAGCCCAGCTGCAGTTTGAGGATTCAATTTCCATTAGCAAAGTAATGTCTTGAAAAATAGAGCTCTAACAAAGAAAAGAATCCCGCACGGGAAAGTAAGCTTTTCAAAGTTAAACATCTATGGAGTGTCCGAACTCCTTCAGCATTTAGTGCATCAAAATTCAAATACTCTCTGCCATCACAAACCTTCAACTCTTATTACACACTAGTTTCTCTTCCAATGGACATAAAGAGAGACTAGTTAAGCAGCTTCACTTTGGCAATAGGACTAACTACATTGCACCAACTTAAGGCCAATCTAGCTTTGTGCTATGCCTAAATAGTTATGGGCATGCACTACGGATTATGTAGAGCCATTCAATTCAATTCAAAATTTCATTTTTGTTAATTTGTCTTCAAATAACCTCAACTTAACACATTCCTCACTTTCCCACCATTTTTTTTTCAGCCACCAAACACATTACAAAGCAAAATTGAAACAGATAGATAAACCCCACCTATCTTAAGAACCAAAGTAATCAACTTTACTTCACCCGAATATAGAAAATCCGTTTACCTCCTCGTACTTTTGGGTAAGAGTAAGTCTTTCATCCTCCGACATGTCTGGCCTGAGAACCGCCATGGTCTCGTACTGTCGGAGCCCCGGTGGGCAAGGTGGCTCCTCCTTCTCCTCCACTGCGGTTAAACCCGACCCGGGTGGTGAAGTCGGATCATCCTCTGACTGGAACCCCCCCTCGAAAAACGAGCCCGAGAACTCCAGTGACTGGACTTTGGCGGTCAGGCCCGAACGGAGACCCGGTCTGGTTCGGTTGAAATGAGTGAAGGAGATGGTCTGGGGCAGAGATGGAATTTGGGAAATTTCTTTGAGGCAAAACTGGAAATTCGAAGGAGTAGTTGAAATGAGTGAAGAAGTGGAAGCCATTGTTTGAAGCTCTGTTTTGAGCAGAAGAAAGCTTCTGGGTCAGTGGCTCGCTGAGTGGATATTGATAAGGGGACGGAGCAGTAGGACAATTGAGTCTTAACGACTCGTCGTACTTTATGTTCAATTTTACGACACGTAGTATATTAGTGATGGGCCTTGAGGCCCAAGACCAAGCCCAACCCAGAATGAAAGCCCCATAAAATACAATTTCTTCTTGTAGAGGAAGCAAAGAGTCATAAAAGCTCAAGGCAAGCGAAAAGCAAAACCACTCAGAGGAAGAAGACGAAGAAGAGGAGGCAAGCAAGCAAGCAAGCACAGGAAGACGAGATATGGATCCGAAGCTGACAGAGGTGGCGCAGCTCTTCGAGCGGTTCAAAGCGGCATTTGTGCGGAACGATTTCGATACCTGCTCCAATTTCCTCTCCCAGCTCAAGGTAACGTACCAATCTCAAAAACCCTAATTTTCTGCCAAATTTGAGATTGTCAGCTGCTCCTGCACATGATTTAGTAACTCTTATTCTATTGTTTGTCTACTTAAAGTATGATTCTTTGTATATTGCCGCGATGTGATTAGGTTTTTGGGTCAATCAGAATGTTGGGTGCATCGTTTTGCTTCTTCCTTTTGCTAGTTACCTTTTAATTACATTATGGATTTGGTGAATTAAAGTTTCAAAATTTCCTGATTTCGTGTAACGTGTTGTAGAGCTACCAGTCTCGGTTGTTAAGCTGATAGTTAGTGAAATGCTCGTTTGGAGGAATTTTTAAGTTATTTGTTGGTTTTGTAAGACATATGGAATTCTGTTGTTGTATGTGGGCTGAGTTGTATTCGTTGTTGTTTTTCAGGTCAAGCTGACTGAATTCAGAAGCCTACCGCCCTTGTTCGAAGACACTCCTAATGCGATTCGTGAATTAACATTAGCAAGTAGAGCATTCTTTACCCAAACATGTTGCTTCTTACTTTTCTGTTGGTTTAGTTCCCAAATTCTTTGCGTAAATAGCATGACAAATGCACAAGGAAAAACAAACACCGCTTTATAGTTTCCCATGAGCTCCAGCTCAAGTGGCATTGGGGTGTGGAAGGGAAGGGGTAAAGCATAGTTTCAAGTCTTGTTGTAAGAAGGAGATATGCTTTTATACTTCATTGTGCTGCGTAATTACATTGTAGCAAAAATGTGTGCTAGTTTAAGATTGTTCGTTGGTGCAGTCACCTTCCAACTACCGCCTCGCTGACCTTTTTATTCTCGTGTTTGAAAACTTTCAGGGGATATATATGAGCATGCTGTTGTTCTTAGTGTGAAGATTGAGGATCAGGATGCATTTGAAAGGGATTTCTTTCAGTTGAAGTCCTATTACACGGATGCTCGGTAATTTATCAACCCCCTTAAGCTACCTATGAAGTTTTATTTTCTCACGTTTGATGTTGCTGAACTTCTGTTGACTCTTTCTCCCTACGCAGTTTTGACTTTGTTTATCTTATATTTATTCAGTCTTTTTTAAAAGAAAAATAAGTGTTTGATTGTTAATGAATTTACATTTCTTTTGGAGCAGTGACCGTCTTCCACCATCCCCTCAAGAGTACCCAATTTTAGGTCTCAACCTGTTGAGACTCCTTGTCCAGAATAGAATTGCTGAGTTCCACACTGAACTGGAACTGCTTTCATCTGCTGCTTTGGAGAACCCTTGCATTAAGCATGCTGTGGAGCTGGAGCAATCTTTCATGGAGGGGGCTTACAACCGTGTTTTGAGTGCTAGGCAGACGGTGCCACATGAGACTTATGTTTATTTTATGGATCTCCTGGCAAAAACAGTCAGGTACTTTGTTTTTCTTCTATATGGTTATATTTGAATAGTTGCAAAAGTTATACAAACATGCGAAAAGAAAATGTAAAGGCTAGAATTTTGGAGTTCTGCATCAATGCAGTTCAATTTATTATCTGTGGCTCCTAGGTATATGTGAATGATTAGAGCACATCGTCTTCCTGTTATTGTGTAGCTTAGCTATTTAAATAATATGTTTGCATCTATTTATGAATTGTATGCCTTAATGGGCTTTTTGGTTGATTTGTTCTGTCAATTTTAGAGATGAGATAGCTGGATGCAGCGAGAAGGCATATGATTATCTCTCCATTAAGGATGCACGCCAGATGTTGCTGTTCCCTTCTGACCGTGACCTTTTGGCATATGTGGAGGAGGTAATGTTCACTATAACATGTATTTTTCCTTTTTTCATATATTATCCAAGTTGACTGTACTGCTTCAGAGGGATCAATCTTCTGTTTTTGCAATCACATGTAATGCTTATTACTGTCTGGCATAAAATGATTATGCATACCCTTGCAAAATCATGGGTGGGTAAGGCACCATGCACATGTAGAAGTTTCCAATGATTTCGATTGAGTGAAAAATACAATGAGCCTCCTGCTCGTTGAGCATACGGATATTTGAACAAGGGGAATGCGCTCAACTTTCTTACACCAGCATTAGAAATACGATTTACTTTCTCTGTTGGTTCTATAAATTTTTAACTCTGATCCTTGAATACAGGATCATCCTGAGTGGGAAGTAAAGAATGACGCTGTCTATTTCCAGAAGGCAAAGGAGACTGCGCCTTGCAAGGAGATACCTTCTCTACAGCTCATCAACCAAACGCTCAGCTATGCGAGAGAGTTGGAGCGGATTGTTTAAAAATACTGCTGCATTGTGGTTGTTTGTGTTGTTATCACGACACCAAACATCTGTTGCTCATACTTTTCACCTTCAAAATTTTCTTCTCAATTTAGTGCGAAGATTAAAAATTTGTCTACTATTGTACTTTAGTTTGACCACTGTGGTGGCAATATTTTTCAGCATTTATGTTCTTCGCGTTTTCATTAATCAGATGGTTGGTACTTTTGATTACTTGAAATGGTTCTGTTTATGTGATGGAAAAAGAAATAGAGAAGGCTCAAGAGCAGTGCTTGGGCCAAGCCATCTATGCATCGAGTGTGTGACTCTTACTGTTGATGCATTGTCAATCGACCCTGGTTATATATGGATGAACAACATTGTATAGTTGATTTAAAAGCTACAAAGAAACCTTTTCCTTATTTTTTGGTCGACAACCTTTTCCTTATTAGTATAGCATTTTTAGCATTGTCGGTAACACTCTCGACCCTATGATCTAAAAGACAAAGCTAATGCAAGTTGATTAATAGTAGTTTATATGTGCCCATCAGTCGCATTTTTTAATGCCATATAAATCCAATGTCTAATGTCAAATCCCCCACTGACATACGATAAAAAATATCTTGTTGGCATTTTCTGGTAGCGTTTTGACATGGATGCCCTGCTGCTACATTCAACCTTTCTTTTTTTTTTTGGACGAATCATTCAACCTTTCTTTGTACCAAAATAAATGCAATTTCTTGACTTTGATTTTCCATGATCCATCACTTTATAAGAAAATTGGATCAACTATGTTCAGCTTCAGCTTCTGGTCCTTCTATAGTTTGCAGACTTGCAGTAATAATAAACAACTAAAATTAAGTGGTTACCAACTTGCCATTCATAATTAATCAGAGGGTGAAGTAGTTGGCTCTTAAGGCAAGACATCATAAGATATAGAACCACTGGATTAAATGATTTTTTTTTCTGCAGCCAAGCTAGCAAACACCATCACTGATGTGAGTTGGGATCAATTTAAAGATTCATCTTCCTCCCATCAATTTTGGGGGTCCCAGGTTTGAAAACAATCAAACCACCACATGGCTGACAAGTGGCTTGTTTTGATGGACTTGTTAGTAGGCTTTTTCCTCTTTGCAAAGGAACTCATAATAAGCCGTGTAACGAAAATGATTAGTGACTCAACTGTTTGATGTTTTGCTTTCAAGAATAGAAAAAATGATATTTAGTTCTGATTGATGTTGTCACTTTCTTAATAAATCCAGTAACAGCATTCTCTCACTCTTACTTTTCTGAGTGGAATTGTCAGTATCTTCTATTCCTTATGCTGACAGTTTCTTGTCAACAAAAGACATAAATATTCCATGAATGAAGACCAGTTGATTTTTCCTGAGCACCCAGGTGACTGTGCTCTTTGCCATCTCACTAGTTTTTATCTGCTATTTCTTGTTTGCTTTCTTTCTGAGAATTTATAGTAAAAGGAAAGTAACCATACTGTCTTGTTGTGCTGGTTTCTGATTTTCTGACTCAAGTAAGCCAAATATTTGTATTGCTTTCAGCACAGAATCATGGTTTCTCTGGTTCAAAATGATCTCAGATTAGCATGTCTTTGCTTTCAGCTCTGTGACATATATCAGAAGTTTGTGTTTTCTGCAGGTGGCAAAATGCAGTCTGTCCCGAAAAAAGCTTCCCACCATGATGATGAACTCTTCATGCAGCAGAGGGTGCTCTTTTCAGAGAATCTGAATGTATGTTTCACCTCTCCTCCATGTTAGTCTTGTCCATGAAGTTTTCCAAACTCATTTTATGGCATTTGCTAATTCAGGAACTGAAGAATCTGAGGAAACAGTTGTACTCAGCAGCCGAATATTTTGAAATGTCTTACAGCAAAGAGGACCAAAAACAATTGTGAGTTACAGCACAGAGGACCAAAATGAATTATGGCATTTGCTAATTCTGATTGATGTTTCTATGTTTTGTACTGGTAGAGTGATGGAGACCTTGAAGGATTATGTCCTCAAAGCAGTTGTCAATAGTGTGGATCACTTGGGTTTAATGGCTTATAAGGTCAATGGATTTTTGGATGAAAATGTCACTCAAGTCTCACAAACTGGGCTTAGGTTGTCTTGCATTGAACAGGTAGGAGCTGAACATTTTTCCTCTGTTAATTTCAACCCTGTCTAAACTTTTTTTTTTTTCGGGAATTTCTAGCGACGAAGGACGTGCCAAGATTTCGTCACTCAAGGGGGTGTCTTCCAAAATTCTTTAGCCTTAAAGTTTCCCAAGCACCATAGGAGATACATCTTGCCAGGCAAGTATCTTCTCATCATGAAACTTTGATTTTTTTTTTTTTTTTTGGGTGCTTACCCTTTGAACTTTTTGCTTGATTAAAAATATAATTTTATGTTGGTACTTTGGTGCTCAGTGGCCGTGGATACTGTTGTTCAGTCTGCATTGAGACAAAGTGCTGAAGAGGATTTGTATGAGATTACAGGTTTTCATTTCATCATAAACAATTTCATACTTTAATATTTTGTAATTTTCATTTTTATTTTTAAATTACTGGGGAAAATCTAATAATTTGTTTATGCGAATATTTTGCTGAAGCAACAACAATGAGGGAGATTGCTCCAACAATTGTCAGGTAAATGTTATCTGTGAACACCTTTTTTTTTCAACATAATGGCCAAACTTATTCTGAGTCTGAACTTTTTTCACCAAGCCTGTGTGCTTTATTTCTGATGCAGTGAAGAGCCTTCTGCATCACACCCTGCGCAATCTACACCTGGAGCATTTCAGTTCACAAAAATTTCATCCAAACATGGTTCGTATAAAATGTTTCTTCCATTTAATATGTTGCTAAGCTTCTGTTGGCTATACAACATCTTTAATGCAATTTTCCTCAATTTTTTCCCCATAAAATCAGAGAAAAGAACGGTCTCACCGCATCGGTTTCCACTTCCCCGTTGTGGCTCTCTTGTTAAGAGATCAAGCACTATGAACTCTACTGTCAAACAGCGGGTAAGCACTTGCAAGTTTCAGCTCTAGTTTTTTGAATAATCAAATACTTGAGATTTAGAAAATATATTGGATTATATTTTCAGTACGCGTCGGAGCCCCGAACCAGGAGATCAATTTCATTGTCTCTTCATGCTGAAAGAGACAGGACCAAAGACACTGATCAGCACTCAGGCAAAAATAAACGTTTGTTTAAGGCCTTGCTTAGCATGCGCAAGTCTAGAAAGGATGCCACATTGTACAAATATTTGGATGAGAATTGAGAGAACAAAACAGAAAGAGGCATCACGAAGCCTGTCAGAATTTCAGTTTACACTTTCATGCCTGTGTTGCTCTTTGCTACCAAAATTCTAAATCATTCATAAGTTTTAAGTGTTCAACTTCTTTGGTTGCATCTACGTCTATGTTTGTTTCTCATTTTTTACCATCTGCTAAGAGTAAAAGAGTGAATAAAATCATCAAAGCCACAACATTGAAGCACAGGCCATACAGAACATTAGATTCCTAACTCTCACTAAACAAGGACTCACTACAAGCTATCACACGACATATACAAAGTAAAGTGCCAAGTAGAGTTGTTTAAAATCCAAGATCAAAACTAGGGCATTCTTCGATTTGCTCACAAGTAGGATCCTCAGAACTACTCCTTTTCTCATCCGCAGCATCATGAGAAACACAAGAACTCAAACTCAATTTGTCGGAAGTATATGCTGTGTCATGCTGTCTGGTGTCAGCTTTCACATGTCCTGGACAAAACTGCTTGAGACAATTGCAAACACGATATATCATGTCAAAACTACGAAGTTCAACAATGAGTGCTATAGGAGTGAAATGCATGGTAAAAGCAATAAAAGAAATAGATAAAAGAGAGCTATCAACCATGTATTGTCTGCATAAATTTCAAACATTGAATGAAGATCGTGTGCCATAATGGGATTCCACATATACTTGAATGATATAAGTCCTCCATGGATTGGGTTCAACTAACCATATCCCAAACTTCTTCGTTTATGCAGGATTTACACTGGTTGTTTATGCAATACAATAATTCTAATTATTTCCCCTTTAATTTGGTGGCTAACAAGGATCTCAATATGAAAGAGGCAGACAACCCAAATTTGAATAGTACAAGCAGAAAAAGGAAATTTGGCAATAGATACTATGGTTTGGGGAACAGTCTAGACCTGGTCGGAGTTTCTCATGTCAATTCCATCAGCTACTTGACGGCCACTACCACTGGATATTGCTGCATATTCCAATTCATATTGAATTGCCACATAATTAATTTCAGAAAATATAACAGTAAAAGGTGATGCAAGTTTAAACAGTTCTGATAAAACTTGCCTTTGAAAGACATAGGATCAGGGGGGTTTCCAGTGTCCATATTTTCACTTTGCTCTATACAATCAACTGATCTATGTGGTTGTGATGTTCGACCATCTTCAGAGAAATTCACTATTATAGCATCTGAAACTTGAGACTCCTTAGTGGAGGCAATTGGTCTTGCTGTGCTGTTATCAGCATAGCCTGAAACTATCCTCTCCTGAGCCATCGGTCTTTGGAGAATGGACAAAATCTGATTGGCTGCAGATATGGAAACAGATAAAGAATCAGCAATGCAGTAAGATGTAAAGGAAATTACTCAAGATAGACAGATCAAAGCTCCCATGTGGCACGCCTACCTCAGGCGCCAAAAAATGAAAAGCAGAAAATAAATACAACAAACAATAAATTACAAAAGGAGAAGAAAATACTTCAAATTCAATAAATTATTCTAATTGATTCACCAAGTAATCCTAGACTCACCATCACGTAAAGGCTTGTTTGTATGGACTGCCCTGCTTGATCTCGTTTCCTCTACACTAAAGATGCTAAGATTTGACTCTGAAGCTTTCCTCAAATAATCTTCGTTGTGAGGTTTTCCTTCACCTTCGGGCCAAAAATGGACATGCATGGTCAAGACCTCAGCAAGCATCAATGTCTAAGTTAGCTTATTATAACAGAACCATACCTCCAGAACTTGTATATAGTCTACCAACCTCCACCAAATATTTTGGCAGCTCAAACATACATCCTGTTCTTATATCTTCTGACAAACTGATATACTTACTGCTCAGCATTGTTTTATCTTCACTAAGTAAACTAACCTGACATACATACAATGACTCAAAATGTCAGAAGCTAGTTTTGAATTCAGTATCCCACAAAAGTGATGCAGCTCTAAAGGCTTATAGGATTCCATGCAAGGCATAGATGGGCATCATGTGACACCACGTACAGTAGAAATGGCTCATAGATAGGAAAGCAACACCAATTACAGGGAGCTTGAGATAAACGTAAACAACCTTCTTTCGGTAAGAACCAGAAAAGTCAAGTCTGAGAATGCCACCATGGTACTTCTTGGCCTTTTGAGTAATCTGAGTGGTGTATAGAGCATGCCACTCTGCATTTTAGAGAATATAAGTGCAATAGGAATCTTAGAAGGATAACTCTCACAGACAGAACTAAGGGTAGTGTTTATGTGCAAAGTGTATATCATGCAATTTCCATTCTCCAATTCTGTAAAATGTATCCAAATGGTCCCAGAATAATGTAAATTTGACCCCTTCAACTATGTGATCTCAACTTGTTAATTCTTAATTTCCAAATTCAAAGGTGAACACTGATTCAAACTATGAAGAACATCAAAACCGTTGCCTTTTCCTTTTAGGCCTAAAAGCATTGCGTTGAAGACTTTGCTTCTGGTTATTAAGAATAAAACAACATTTAAGATTTATTCCATTACATTTAAGATTTAAAATAGGGGATTACATGAAAGGTGGAAACCTGTACATCATTTATAGAAATAGATAGAAGGATCCATTGCATAAAAACCATGAAAATGTAAACAACAACAAAAACAAAAGCCAAACAAAAGCGAATATATGCACACTAACCTTTTACTTCAAAATTATTGACTATAACACAATCATCTCCACCACCTAATTTCCTTGTTTCCTGGACATAGCAATCGTCTTTTCCTCGAAATTTCAAATCTACCGAAGCTTCATGGTTTCCTTCAGGTTCTCCAATGTCAACCAAATGAGCATCAAATGTAAATGATTCACCAGATCTTATATCTTCATCTTTTTTGAGGAACTTGCTATCTATGAGTTTCCTAGTCGCATCAAACAGCAGAGCCTGTGCAGAACCAAAGATGGAACAGTAATCATCAAATTTTGTAGAAAGTGA
Organism: Prunus fruticosa; assembly: GCA_018703695.1. Classification (NCBI taxonomy): domain Eukaryota; kingdom Viridiplantae; phylum Streptophyta; class Magnoliopsida; order Rosales; family Rosaceae; genus Prunus; species Prunus fruticosa. The sequence goes on from CM031921.1 coordinate 23,356,805, forward strand.
AACCAACAATAAGAAGGGAAAAAGAACAACTTTTGCAATCAGTTAGATCATACATTGTTCAGTGTGGTGGGAACAAGATGATAACACTGTGAAAACGTCTAAAGTTTCTTAATATATTACCTGCCTCCTCTGGGAGCCACACATTGCTAGTTTTAAGAAACCATCATGGTACTTTTTGGCCTTTTGGGTTAATTGTGTAGTGTACAGGACCTTCCATTCTAAGTTAGAGAAAGGAAAAAAGTTGTCAACCTTGGACCCGATCATTGGGGGCGGGCGGACAGATAAGATAAATGAAGAATATATATAAACAGTCGCATTCAGAGATACAAAAGTTAAATCTGGTACAAGAAAATACCATTCTCTTACTAACCTTTCTCAGCAGCTTTATCAGTGATAACACCATTACTTTGTTCATGCTTTACTCCTGCCTCTCTAACAACATTACGTTTATTTTCTTTGAAATGCAAATTTTTCCCGGGTTTATTATCTTCTTCACATTCTCCAATTTCAACTAAATGAGCACTAAATCCTATTGATTCACCAGATGCTAGGACTTCATCTTTCTTAAGGAACCTGCTATCTAACTGATTCCTGCTTTCATCCAACAGTATTATCTGTACAGAGAGAGAAAAGGTAAAGCCTGAGAGGTAAATTTGTGTGCAATTACACACATGACTCGACAAAGGATTTGTACTTCCATAAGTGAGGAGTGGCCTAAGGATTTATAGGAAAACTTGAGATTGCAAATAAGAACAGATGGGTAGTAGGATAAGTCAACCTGCTTTCCATAAGACCCAGAAATTGCAAGTTGTAAGAAACCATCATGACACTTCTTGGCCTTTTGAGTTAGTTGTGTGGTGTATAGAACCTGCCATTCTGGATTGTATGGTAGACCGTGAAAACAATTATAAAAGGAAGGGAGGGGGGAATATAAAGAACAGAACACAATGAGTCCCAGAGAAACCATGACACTATAATGAAATTAACACATGCCAAATGTGAAGCAACAACTCCCAATCAAGGGACTTGTAAAATATTGCAGTATAGAAATCACAAAATTCTGCCATGCTTCAACATTTTAGAGTTAAAATTGCTTTTACATAAATAGAGCTACTGATAACTAACTAACCTGCTTTGCTAGTTTTCATCGTTTCTGGACTACTTTGTGCTGCACCATACTTGTGCAGTTCCCTATTCTTAAACTCTGAAATGTGAAACATAAAAAAAAAAATTAAAAAAATTCACATGTAAAAGGAGATTATAATGGGAGGCAGACTAACCTCTAATTATCTTTTGCGACGGGCTCAAATTTGGCTGCGGCTTATTCCCTGTAAGAATCTCAAAATTGGCGATCTCAAAAGCAAGGAAGCAAAAAATATACAATGCTATGGAATTGAACAAAATTTATTGAGATAATAACAGCAAATTAGAAACTGAACTTGTATTCACAAACGGCTTTGCGCGTTTCTCATTGAATTTCATATCTTTTGCTTGAGAATTGAAACCAGGTACAGGTTTGCGATCTCCTTCGGCTGAATCAGCTTCATTCACGTCAACAAGAAAAGCATTGAATGTGAGTGTTTCGCCTGAGCTAACTTCTTCGTCTTTCTTCAAGAGCCTGCACTCCAAGAGCTTCTCACAATCGTCGTACAGCAACACCTGTGCATTAAAATAAAAAAATTTAAGCAAAAAACTATGAATTGAAAGAAAAAATTGAAGTAATTTTGGGATTTATTTGAACATTTGTGAATTTAATACCTTATTAGTGGAGGTGTTGAGCTCTAAGAAACCGTCCTGGTAAACCTTGCGCTTCTGCTTCATGTGCTTAGTGTAGGTGACGCTCCACCGCTTCACTTCCGCCATTGCCGTCTTCTCATTCACTCTCAGTCTCTGAGGAGGAGGGCGACGAAGATTCCAGAAAATGATCGAAATCTTCACAAAAAGAGCATTTGGTTGGCGGGGGGCTACCCTCGAAAATTTTCGAATTGGCGGTGCTCAACTTCGTAATTTTAACCAAATTCACGGGTCTTTCAGTAATTTTAACGCCACACTGGCTTATTCGACCGCCATACAAACGACGTGTCGTTTAAAAAGCACTGCTTTCAGCTTGTATATTTTGCAAGCGCAAAGCTCTGTTCGAATCTTCAGTTTTTTGGCTCAGATCTCCCAATCTTTCTCGTGGATCTGTACGAATTCAAAGACCCAGACTTCGAACATGGTCAGAATCAGTGAATTTTGTTATTGATTTGTTTCAAATTTGATCGAAATTGGGTGTTGATATTAAAAATTAGGGTTTTGATTTGCACTTTTTTGGATGCAGTCGGCGCTTTTCAATTTCAATTCGTTTTTGACGGTGGTGCTGCTCGTGATTTGCACGTGCACGTTCTTGAAGATGCAGTTCCCGGCCGTCCTCGAGCAGAAAACTGGGTCAGTCTCAGTTCCATGGCTTATCTAATTACAATTACTTACTTTAATGGGTTGTTTGTTAATATTTGTTTTCCATTAATTGCATTGAACTTTACAATAAGTGGTTTTGTTTATGTGAATGGATACTGCTTTGATCGGAATATGTTTGATAAAAGTCCTGAATGAACAATGTCCAGGCTTGGAAACTATTACCCCAATTGTAACTTGTAAGCATTGAAGTGTTTGCAATATATGATCACTGCCTACGCACATTGTTAGGTGAGGCTAAAATACTTCATTGAAATCTGTAATTCAGCCCTTCTGCTTGGTTTAAGCATTGCTTCGCAGTAAAGATTGCTTAAACACAAAAGGGTTGCAATTTTGCAAACTGGTTATGTCTTCTTCCTGGCTTGTTTGAAAGGCAATGGTCTTTCCCACGCCTGCACACACACATACTAGATGATTGCTATTTGGACTCTGATTTTCATGTGCGGCGTAGTATTCTTTATGTATTCCGTCGTCCTGCTTACTCTATAAGAGTTCTCTCCGTAGGGTACTTGCTTTTCTTCTACTTGATTTACTGAATTATTTTCTTCCGTTCAGTGATGTTGTGTCATACTTTCCTTCATGCTTCCAGGCCTTTGTATGATATGTCAAAATTCAAGATCTAGCTCTGTTCTGATTCCATGCCTTCTTTTTTTTGGGGTCAATGTTCTGATTCCATGTCTGGTGCTGGCAGGTTCCGGGGATTTTTTTGGAAAGCAGCAAGAATAGGTAGGCTACTCAGATTTTCTTTTGACTTATTATCTATCATGTTTGCTGCTAGAGTAGTTGGAATTACCTAGTTCATGGGTGTGGTGGATGACTTTGTTGCCACTTGGAACAGGTGAACGCTTGAGCCCTTGGGTTGCTGCTGGATGCTTTACAATGGGAATTTCAATCTTATTTTTCTAGGCCCAGGTTGCTCTTGTGCTCCAGGAAGCAGCTGCAGCTCTTTGTTCATGTCTCTTTTTTGGCCTAACACATGTATTGGTTCTTGTTCGTGACCTCGTAGGAATTGCGATGCTAATGAATTTACATATTAGGTTTCTGGTTTAAATGATTTGAACATCTAATTGGTGGTTTAATTTTGCGACCAAAACTTGTATAACTTGCAGGTTGATTTGTATATAGACAGTGTTACAGTTATTTCTCTCTCCACATCATGAATGAATGGAAAACCAGCTTCTTATTTATTCACCTCTTTGTGTTCAATTCCTAATTTGAATTGGCTAGTACCAGAGAGTTTGTCAAGGAACTGGTTACTAGGGTGTTAGGGTTTTGGTGTTAATACTTTCATACCTCGCATATGGAGGGATCGAACGACCTTAAATACTGTGTTTTCTTTTGTTATAGTGGGAAAATATGAATATAACATACATTCTTTTGATAATTTTTTTTTCTATATCTATTGGGAATTTATTTTTCTTATGGCATCTTCAACTCATTGGCCTGGGCGAATAAGAACTCGTTTGAATTATGAATTATTTATTTTGTTATGTTATCCGTTCGAAACCATGTGGACAGAGGTTCAAAACCCTAGGCAGTCAATGAATAGTTTTATAGCTCATACTCTCTTTTCCCAATAGCTTCTACTCAAAAAACAAAAACTTAAAAACTATACACCCCGAAGAAAAAAAAAAAGTTATAACTAACCACCAGATAAGTATTTTGTCATTGCAAATTAAGCAAGCGGTGAACATGTGACTAAATCAAGCAAACAAAAACAAAAATCCACCTGGAACAAAACCTTAAAACCTACCTAAAACATAAAAGAACTACTAAAAAAAACCTAGATAGATTATCTATATGATCTACAAATTCAAATAACTAATTAAGCTTTGGAAGGCGCCTTGGGTGGAGAGCGTTGATCAGCGCAACTTTGTCTAACGGCAGGAACATAATATCTATTGTTGAACTGGTCTAACATCAAGCCAAAACAATTCTGATCAATTCCATCGATGGCAGCGCAACAATCTAGTCCAATGCGACTATAATCGCCAGTAAAAAAGGCAGAAATCAGGTCTCCCACTAATCTGTCTATGTCAGTTAGTGATGACCAACATTTTTCATAATCTTCTTGAGTTGGCAGCTTCCATTAATAAAATTGGAGAGGGGTCCCCAAATATCACAATGAAGTAAAGAAAAAGGTGCATTAGTAGAAATATTACTTAAGGGAAAAGAACTTCGAGTTTGTTTGGCCATTGGACAAACATGACAATTATTATCAAAAGAAACAGACATGGAAGGGATAAAGGAAGAAAGTAATTTAAGACGAGCTAGTGAAGGGTGCCCAAGTCGTTGATGCCAAAGGGTGGACGAAGAGGAGACATGGCAGGAAGTTGGTGCTTGAGAAGCAGATGACATGTAGTAGAGTCCTCCATCTTGTTTACCCCACCCAATCATCTTCCCCGTAGCCAAGTCCTGTATGACACAAAAATCAGGAAAAAGAATTATACAACAACGTAAAGATTTTGTGAGTTTACTAGCAGACATTGGATTGAGACGAAATGAAGGCACGTGAAGAACATTGTCAAGGGTAATGTTTTTATTAAAGAGAATAGTGCCGGTGGAATCAATGGGCACTGATGAACCTGTAGGCAAATTAACACATGGCATACCAGAGGGATTAGAGTGAACAAAAAGGGAGGAATCAGATGAAATATGGTCAGTGGCACCACTATCAAGTATCCAAGAGTGAGACAAAATTGAATTAACAGATGGGGAAGTGGGCAGACCTGCAGCGTTGGCAAAAACATCGGTATTTTCGGATGTGGGTTTAGATAAGTGTACCATTGCTGCTGCCAATTGTTTGCATTGATCTACAGAAAGTCCACCCAAAATGTTTTTCAAATTTTGAGTGGATTGATCCACATGAGAACTGGCTGTGCTGGTCTGTTCAGTTTGGGCAGCAGCTGCTGGTGAGCTCACTTGAACCTGATGGGCATAGGAAGATGAAGTGTGCCACTTGCTGCGGCCTCCATTGCGCGATGCACTCCCCGTGTTAGCATGCCCAGGCGGGTTGGAACCACCACGATAAAGTTTATGTCCCGGAGGATAGCCATGAAGCTTGTAACAACGATCGACTGTGTGATGATCCTGATCGCAATAGGTACAGTGCAGTGTGGATTCACTGGAGGTCGGTGTGCCTCTGAAACTGGTCTGATTTCCAGAACGATGGTGTGAAGATCCGGCTTCTTTTTGGGTTTTCACAGCAGCGGCGATGGAGACTCCTTCGGTGACAGGTGATCCAATTTCTCGTTGTTTCTCCTCCTGAATGATTAGTGAATATGCCTCCCGAACACTCGGGAGTTCCTTCATGAGTAGAATTTGGCCGCGTACGGCATTGTACGAATCGTTTAAACCCATCAAAAATTGCATAATTTGGTCCTGTTCTTTAAACTTGTTGTAGCTTTTCATTCCATCACAAGAGCAAGATGGTGTTCCCCTATAAGAGGTTAGTTCATCCCAATAGCCTTTAAGTTTTGTATAATAATTGGATACAGGCATCGAACCTTGGGTGTGGAAGGCAATTGCCTTTTGGATTTGGTAGATCCGTGGGGCATTGCCCTGAGAAAATCGATCTTCAAAGTCTTTCCAGATTTCGTGTGCTGTGTCTGCATAAACCACCCCTTCTGCCAAATCGGGTTCAACTGAATTGAGTAGCCAAGAAAGCACCATTTTGTCACACCTTTCCCAGAGAGCGAAGTCAGCCGGTTTCTTTGCTCGCGAAGGTGTTTCGATGGAGCCGTCGACAAAGCCAATCTTGTTCTTGGCTGTAAGAGCGATGATCATGGATCTTTTCCATGTGGGATAGTTATCACCATTAAGGCGCTTGTTAACAAGCAAGAGCCCTGGGTGATCTGAAGAGTGTATAAAAAAAGGATTAGAGGTCTCGACGATAGAGCTTTGAGAAGACTCATCGCTATTGCCCATGATGAAAGAAGATAGAGAAGAAACCTAGATGTTTCAATCAGAGTGAAAGAAAACAAAGGTTGCAGCGGGAATTGAAGAGCCACCACGAAGGTGCTCTGATACCATAATAAAATTGGAGAATGAATTGATAATTGATATTCAACGTACAGATACATATGTATATATGGCTACAGCAAAATGCTATTCTAGGAAATAAGTTACTGCTATGCTAGAATTAAGGTTGACCCATATATGATGGGATTACAACAATTATGCTATATACAATCTCCTAAATTATGGGGATTTTATTCTCAACATCCATGTCGGCAGTGCCGGAACTTGTGGTGGCGGCCGCTTTTTTGGGGCAGCTGGTACGGGTGGTGGCGGTGGCGTCAAAGGCTGCCCAAAGTAGAACCAAAGTCGTGAGACTGCCTTTGGATGTGGCGCATGTGAGACTACCTTTGGATGTGCATGTGCAGCACGATCAATAAGGAATTGGGTGACATAGGGAGGGTTATGCCTCCCAAACCCTACATTGAACAACAATGCTGAGCTCACAAAAAGCAACACAATGGAGATTGAAATCCTCATATTGATCAATGATATTATTCTCTCTCTCCCTGTCAATTGTGCTTCTACATGTTGCTCTCGTAGGGGTTTTTATAGTTTGTCAAGTGGAGTTGGACTAGTTTTCAACCTCATCAGCTTACATTTTTTATGTGAAACACTCAAGCACTTGTCTTCTATTCAAACTCATAAAAGGGTTTTTAATATGTGACCAATATCCCCTGAAAATAAAAATAAAAATAAAAATAATTGTGTTTCTTCCTACGTTGCTCAGTTCATTTTCTTGACCCAAAAATAAAACTATAATCATTTTGAATAAAATTTATGTTGTTTTGAATATATATATATATATATATTGATGAATCCCTTAAATAATTTTTTTCCTTATAAAATTTTTATAAAAAACCAGTATAGCCGACCGGCTGTACTCGTTTTTTCCAAATAGAAAGCCCGGGTATAGCCGAGCGGCTATACTCTTTAAATACATTATATTTAAAAGGTATAGCCTCGGCTGTACGGAAAAATACAAATAAAACTAGTATAGCCGCTCGGCTATACCATTTCTTTGTTTTTGTTTTTTTTTTTAAATTTCCTGACTTCAAAGATAACTTGATTCTTACACCATTCGGCCTTTCATGAGATGAAGTTGGTTCTATATGAAGAAAAATAAGATTGTTTCATACAAATAATAGACTAGTTTAAAGGATTGTTGTATGACAAACAATCAAAATATAACCAGATAATATAATAAAACAAGATGAAATATTATATATATATATATATAATTGAATCAATACAACAATGGAATGAATAAATTATAGAGTACCGGCGGCTATACCTTTCTTATTTTTTTTAAAAAATTCTGACTTCAAAGATAACTCGATTCTTACATCATTCGGCCTTTCATGAGATGAAGTTGGTTCTATATGAAGAAAAATAAGATTGTTTCATAAAAATAATAGACTATTTTAAAGGATTGTTGTTGATGACAAACAATCAGAATATAACCAAATAACATAATAAAACAAAGATGAAATATATATTATATATATATAATCGAATCAATACAACAATGGAATGAATAAATTACACAGTCCTGACTTGAATAGATGATAGAGTCCTGCAGAGTTGCAGTGTCCTTTAGACAGTATTTCTCCTCTACCCCTGTGCTTGTAGTTTGATAGGAATTTGCCCATAGTTCGATAGGTCTGATACCTCTTCATCAAACAGTTACTAAAAATAAATTTTAATTAAATCAACTTTGTCTCCACTAGGCCCATACCCTATTTAGTATTTCTGAAGTGTTGGTGATTATAAACCATGAAAGGAAACAACTCCCTTCTAATGTGGGACTAAATGAAAGTGTACTTTTCCTATACAAACTCTACAGTTGTGGCTTTACTCATTAAGTAATACTAATAGGAATTTATAAAGAGTACTGCTATTTCCACCATCATATCATATTTCCCCACCCACCTTATTTTCCCACCCACCATATAAATTTGAAAAAACACAATTTCATATTTCCACCCACTATTATTCCTAAAATACCCATTATCTTTCCACCCACCAAATAAATAATAAGGTATTATTAATTAATTAATTAACAATATAAAATACTCCAAAAAAACAAAACTACCCGATCCCCTCCCCACCAATTTCAACACACCCCACCCATCAAACTCACCCCCTACAGACCAGCACCCTAGCCACAGAACTCAACCCAGATTCTGCTCTCTCGCTTTCTTTATTCTCTCTCTCTCTCTCTCTCTCTCTCTCTCTCTCTCTCTCTCTCTCTCTCTCTCTCTCTCTCTCTCATTTGAGAGTTGCTGGGCTGATTCAAATCTCAATTAAAAGTCCCTTCATATTATTAATACTGAAAATTTGGGGGTGGATCTGCTTGGGATCTTTTGATTGTGGGGTGGTGACTATTAAAGAAACAAAGAGGGAAAATAGAGAAGAAGGAGGGGTGCGCTGGTGTAGGCGAAGAGACAGATGATGGGGTGAGGTGGGGTTAATCTTTTTAGTTTTTTTTTTATTATCTTTTTCTCATTTTAAAAATTGGTTTTAATATTTTTTTTTTCTTTAAGTCCTTAGAAGTCATTTTATAAATGGATAAATTTATCTTTAAAATTTTGAAAATAAAGTGGGTGGGAAAATAGGATATGTGGGTGGAAATAGTAACACTCTTTATAAAACGTGATAATCTTTCAATTTGATTCTAGAAGTTGATAAGAAAATTTGAATGGTGGAAAAAAATAATGTCCAACCAAACTATATATTTAATTAATTAATTGAGGCTTGAACTAGCGGTTAGGTCTCGTTTGATGACCAGTATTGGATTGGACTGGATTTGATAACTCCTTATATTTAAAGCATATGTTTAAGGAACAAATGGAAAAAAAAAAAAAAAAATTAACCAAGTTGAAGGTAGAAGATGGATTACTCATGAAGAAAACTTATCTCATCTAATCCCCACAAAATTGTAGCGTAGCAACACTTTCTAATTAATCCCTCCTAATCCCCCCAAAATGGAAAATCATTCACATCTACCTTCATACTGGAAATGATGATTACATTCTAGAATTTTTTCTTCCCCCGAGCATCACAGACAGTTATGAACAACAAACTTTGTTGGGCTCCTTATTGGCAATGATAAAGAATCATTTCCAGAGTCTCAAGGTTGCTTCTGGAATTATACTTGAAGAGGAAGGGCTTGTCGAAATGGTTCAAGCTTCTACAAACAAGGGACTTGACTCAAGACTTGAATGTATACGTATACCCTGTTCCGCGGAAACACCACCAGGGCCTGCCTTACCTAATGGAGAATAGATGGTGCAGCTAGATTCATCAAAGCCACAGTTAATGGTGGACTTTGATCCTGCAAATGATGGGAGCAATGCTGTTAATGAGGGTGGAGAAAACAATATTTCTTGTCCAGAGAATAATGACAACAGGGAACAACCGCAGCAAGATGGCTCATTTTTTCCAGCATCGTCTTCATTGTCTGGAAACGTTGGTAGTACCGAACAAGATATTTACAACTCTAACAGAGATAGGCGTATGAAGATTAAGGGTCATGATGAAGAGTTCCTTGGATGATGTTTCGAACTCTTAGTGAGTAGTGGCAAAAGAAATTCAGCTTTACTCAATCCAGTTTCTTTATCTTTGACTGTATATCTACTAAATTATTGTTTAAGGTCTATTGAACAATGAGCAAAGATTGTTCAAGGCATCTCTTGCTTGATTTCTTTGTATTTAAGTAAGGAACTGTGGATGTAGTTAGTTGTACTGTGTATCAAATGGAATATTATTTCTCTAAAAATCTGCATTGTAGATGATAAGCTATCTAGCCCTTGCTTATTTTTTGGCTATAGATTTAAAGGAGATTATCCAGAGCTTGCATATCAGTTTCGACCAAACAAAATCAAAAGTAGTAGTAGCATGTTGATTAGGTTTGAAGATAGAGAAGAAGGAGAGAGATAAATATAGAGCAACATCTCACTCATACACAATGTACACAAGTTTTGTTAGTTTAAGCATGCACAAAGAGGACACCAAACTTTTCAATCCCAAAAAAAAAACACTTTGTATTATAAGCATATATTAAAATGTTGAATTCTTGATGGTATCTCTCTGGTTTAACAAAAATAAAAAATAAAAAATAAAATTTACCACATGATTTTTCCACCATTCATCTAGCATGAGCCCTCCTAGCATATATTTTTTTTTCTCCCTTCAATGCCATTATTTTCTGAGTGATGAGACTCCTTTCAATCAAATATTATAATCCCATAATTTCCCATCATCTTCAGTTTAGTCAATCGTCTCTCTCATATCTTCAAACCTAAGATGTCCATCTGCATATATGCATTTCTCCGCTCCCCACCTCTAATTTCCAACTGAATTGCAGCAGCCTAATACCAGTGTAATTTGATCAATACATGAGCACCAAATTTCCAACATATCAAATCACAATGCATGCATAGATCTTAAAGATCAACAATAGCAAGCACTCTGATATTACAGCAACAATTGAAACAATCCATACTAAAAGCCCTTCGCAGAACCCCAGTTGAAACAATCACAGCAACAATTTTGTTTTGTAGTCGTATAAATTACCCACCCATTACAAGATATTGTCAATTTACAAAAGAAAAGACATCATGATCCGAGAACCACAAGAAAGCTCCTCCACAACAATTCATATGCAAAAGCCAAACTTGTGTAAAAGAATAAACAATCACACACATGAAAAATAGATTTCTAAGAATAATATGCTTAAACTACAGTACTGATTTCTAATAATGATATGCTTGTACTGCAGATTTCTAAGAGTAATATGCTTTTTTTTTACCCATTACAACCCCTATAAAATTTAACCATTACAACCCATATCACCCGTATAAAGAATTACCATTAGAACCCAGACCAAACCTAAACACATAACCCCCAAATCGAAGAACCAAAGAGAAAATTTTGAAACAATCACAACAAGGGATACACATACATGTTTCAGATAGAAATTTCGCGAGGTTATACTATTTAAGTATTCTGATATATTTAAAACGTATAGCCGGCTATACTTAAAAATAAAATTTAAAATAGTATAGCCACCATACCTATAAATAAAAAATAGTATAGCCGCGCGGCTATACCATTGTGTGTTCATAATCATATTAGTGAAGTACATACTTATTTTGACGTTATAATTGGATAGGCTTGCTAATTTGGGGTTTGTGCTAAAATAGTCCTTTTTCACAATTTTTATTCTATAATAGCCACTGTCCCATACAATCTCTTTAATGTAAAGGGGTCTATTTTAGAATAGAAGTTGTGAAAAATGGTTATTTTGGACCATTTCATTGCTAGGTTTGCACTCAAATATTGTAATGGCTTCCTCCAAGGAAGAAACATTTTTGGGATACATCTTGTCACATAACACCACTGAAATTATTTATATAAAGAAAAAATGAAAAGCTAGCTACTTTTTGAAATCTCACTCGTATGTGCAGCGTTTATACTTCTTTGCGGGGGGAAAAATATCAACAGTTGGGTCCATAGCTCGGTGGTAGAGCATTTGACTGCAGATCAAGAGGTCACCGGTTGGCCCTTTCATCTATTTTTTAAAGTCTATATTCTATATCCAATTGTATCCTACATAATCTATGAATGCATATATATATATATATGCACTTAACTTTGCATTTATTACTTTATTGGCAATAAACACAAACTTCTAAAACTCCTCTCTCTCTCTCAATTTTTTTTTTGTTGAGTTTTTCTATTTAAACCCCACTCTTATTTTTGTTCACCCCATATTCTAAGTTCACCTAAACTTTTAATTCAAAATTTCACAATTCCCAAGAAAACCCACTATCTTCTCAAACTATCCCTAAATACACACTCAACAGAAAAATAAAAAACAAAAAACTCATCAACCTCACACCCCACACCCCACACCTCGCTATCTTGCCCCTCACCATTCTAAGTTCATCTCAACCTCACATTACTTAAAGAGATAAAAACACTATTATCAAATGTAGTAGCAACATTACTCTGTTATTATTATTATTATTAAAATTTTGAGAATGAACTAGGAGGTTTTGATAGAGAAGATGAGAGTGTAGTTGGTTTCTTGGATTGAAAGAGAATAGTAAAATGACAATAGGGTGTAGAGATCCCATAAAAAAAATAGGGTGTAGAGGAGTTTGTGTTTTTCTAAAACTTAATATGAAGAGTGGTGGAGTATATAGATATACTAGGGTTAGAGCATCCACAATCATGCTCTCTATTTTTTACTTAAATTTTAGCTAAAAACATATAAAAGTAATTTTAGGAGCTCTCTATAAAATTTAAATTTCAATCGTACTCTCTAGTTTAGGGAGTCATAAATGCTATAACTCTTTTTTAATTGGTCCATCTCAATTAAAAAATAATATAAAAAATAGTTAGCATTAATTAAAGGTTTGAAATACTCATTAAATAAAGCAGCATTAAATTATAGGGACTCACTATGAGTCCTTTCTCTTTCCTCAGATTTAGGAGCTCCTAGGGGTCTCCCTATTTTAGAAGGTGGATAGGGAGCATGGTTAGAGTTGTATTTTTCCAATTCCTCCCTAAAATTTGTCTAAGGATGTGGTTTAGGGAGCCCATTGTGGATGCTCTTAAGTATTAAGTTGGTTGTGTCTTTTTACACAATAATAAAACTTAAGAGCTTAATTATTTAAGTATTGGGGTGAACAAAGAAAAGTGTGGAGTTTAAATAAATAAAAACTCTTTTCTTTTTCGATTATCCCTCCTTTTTAATTTGATTTCATGTCTATTTCCCGACTTCATAACCCATCTCCCCGTGCAACTATGTTCCTTCAGCAACTCCCTCTGTGATATTCTCTTAACTTGAAGCCATGATAGTACATAATATGCTTGGAAAATATCTTATTGCACTAATTAAAATAACTATAGTGAGAATCTCCCTTTACATATTCAATGAAATCCAATAGGAGATATCCTTTTTTTTTTCTTCAACAAAGTAGTTTTATATTGATTTTTTCTTTTGTAATGGGGCGGGTCGAGGAACCCATTCCCAACAAAGGTGGGGTGGAGAATCCCCGATATGAATATTACGGGTATGAAGACGGGGATGGGGAAAAAAGCTTAACGGGGATGGGAATGACATACCCACCCCTAATTCGACCGATTCCATCCATACCAAAGCAGATATAGATTATTTATTCATCAACCTCACACCCCACACTTACTTTTTGCGTTCCATTTTCTTCTCTCGCATATTATTATGTGTTATGGTAATATCATGTGGCATATGTTATGTGTCGCTATAAGTTCACTCAAATTATAACATTTGTAAAATTATAAACTCTAAAATTATATGTGTGTTATAATATAGGTTTATAAGAAAATCTGATGTCTCACAAGCAAGGTATTAAATATCGATAATATCCCCGATAATATCTGATTTTTGGGGGTCCGATATTTTAACAACTAACCATAGTGTTATCGTCAATATATCGATATTATCCCGATAATATCGGGAAGATATTTTCAACATTTTTATGAATGATTTGGGCAATATATAAATATTATCGATAATATCCCGATATTATCCCGATACGAAACCCAAAAATATTTATATACATGGTATTTGTGAAAACCATTTTACTCCTTCAACACCTTAACCATCATATCACTTATGTTTTTGTGAAAATACTAAAATATTTATATATATACATGGTTTTGTTTTGAATTCTTTTGCAAGAAACAACTTTTCACATGAGATGAGTAGTAACTATGGTTATACTCATAACCAACCATTTCCCTACCCTTCATATCCCATTCCTGTTGGGATAGAATCAAGCGACTCATGGAAAGAATCCGAGACTCAATCTTCAAATGATTTTGCTTATGGACAACATCAACCAATCTCAGATCCATATGGGTGACATGTTAACAATTACATGCAAAACTATTTTGGGGATTTATCATTTGATGACTACTCTTCAAAATATACTTACTCTACACATAGAGATGATGAAGATACTGAAAATTTTGAACCTCGTAGGAACTCTATGTGGTACTAAGTCACTCATGTATCTTACCATGCAATGTATAAAGTGTAAAATATTATAGTAATTCATTATATATAAATGATTATGGCGTGTTTAAACTTCTTTCATTAATTACTACATATTTTCTACACTTACGGTATTTGCTAGCTCGCTATATAATCAACTTAAATCAGTTAAATCCATCATGCAATGCATTTCCTTCCAAGTTTTTGTGATAAACTAATAGATAATTGACTAAATAAACATCCTGCAAAGTTTCAATAAAAATTTCCAAGTTTTTCTTACAATTTCCGTGGTTTTTATTCAATTTTTTCCGAATACCGATAATATCCCGATATTTCCTGCTATATTTCCGTGTTTTTTGACTTCCAATATTTCCAATACCTCCAATATTTAAGACATTGCTCACAAGGACAAGGAGTATATTTCTTTATGTGACAGGTGCTATAAACAGATAAGAATATATTCCAGATTGCAAGTAAGATCTCTCATAGACATAAATTCTATGTGCGATATTGTTGAAAATGTACCAATAACATGTCGATATATTTTGTTGCCGAAAATAATATCAACACATAATAAATGATATATCAAAAATTCATTTTTAATAAAGAATGGACGTCTAAACTATAGCCGGACTTCTCTAAAGAATTCATAATTCCACACATATCAAGAGTGCAAACAAGTAGTAAAAATAAAGAATAAAATAAGAGAGCAAACAAGTTCCAAGTTGTAGACTTATTTGGCAGTCGATTGCAAGAGATGATTATTCCCCGGAATACTTTATCCACTATATTCACTCTCTGGTCTCAACTGCAAGTTGTAAAAAATACTTAAAAAACAACTAATGGATTCCATGGAATCACACCGACCCTGCAGATTATTACCATTACTGAATTCTTCTCTTCCTCTCAAAATCTTTCTTCCTAGAGAGACAACTTTCCCGGAAAACGAAAGAAAAATCACTGCCAAACTCAAGCCTTTCTGCCAAAGTCAAAGAACATAGTAGACGACAGAGAAGCTGCGCTCATGGAGTTTGATCTTGACCTCGATGCTTTTTGGCCGTTGGATCCGATTCACTTTCCTTCTAACCCCACGTCCCCTGCTTTGTTCTCGTCCACTGACCAGCCCTGTTCTCCTTTATGGGGTTTTCCTGATGGTGATGCTGATAATGATGATAAGTTCGCTGCACAAGTTGATCAAGCTCTTTCTGACCATCCTCAATTGACAATTCAGTTCCTGTGAGTTTTTCATATTGGGTTGTGTTCTTTTGTTTTTTTCTTTTCTGGGTCGATCAGTTTTCTCTGTCTTACCATTGAATTTGGTTTTTCTGAATCAGAAATGGTTTAGAAGTGTGTATGTTCACTGTGATAATCATAGAGCTCAGCTGAACAAATGCTTTCCTGGACAGTGTTCGAAAAATCGGCCTAGGCGGCTAGGTGGTCGTGTCCTTAAATTTTTTTTAAAATTTATAAATAGATTTATTTTCCTGACTTTAAACATTTATTTGGTATTGAGCAATAAAATTGTACTTTCAGAATTAAACAACAAAATAGTTATGGGTCAAAAGGTGTTTCCTTTACTCGTTTCTCAATTCTCTGCAACTGAAGGGACTATACCCTGTTATACTGAAAAGGATGCATTTTTACATTCCTAGTGGGCCAGGAATTGAATACGGAGACCTTGGTTCCTCTGAAATGAGTTCTCCTTGTTCATTAGAACCCAGACCAAACCTAAACGCATAACCCCCAAATCGAAGAACCAACGAGAAAATTTTGAAACAATCACAAGAAGGGATACCCATACCTGTTTCAGATAGAAATATCGCGCGGCTATATTATTTAAATATTCCGATATATTTAAAACGCATATTATTTAAATATTTCGATATATTTAAAACGCATAGCCGAGCAGCAATACTACAAATACATTCTTTTTTTTTGACATTATAATTGTATAGGCTTGCTAATTTGGGGTTTGTGCTAAAATAGCCCCTTTTCACAATTTTTATTCTATAATAGTCATTGTCCCATACAATCTCTTTAATGTAAGGGGGACTATTTTAGAATAGAAGTTGTGAAAAATGGTTCTTTGGCGGGGAACATTATCAACAGTTGGGTCCATAGCTCAGTGGTAGAGCATTTGAATGCATATCAAAAGGTCACCGGTTTGAACCCGGATGGGGCCTTTCATCTAATTTTTAAGTCTACATTCATAGACCATCCTTGAAAAAAATTAGACAAATCGGAAACCGGTTCGATATCCAATTGTATCCTCCCATCATATTGCCAAGTTGAAGGTGAAATATTACCATTGTCAATCCTGATCCTATATATATATATATAAGGGGGCGGATCCGTGACACCACAAATTTGACACAAGTTTTGACACAATTTTTTAACCATTAGATTAGGCTACAATGAATGGTTAAGATTAAATAAACTGATTCTTTTTCTTTAAATAATTATTTGTTGAAATTAATTTTAATTAACTTACTATAAAATTTTATCTCTCTTCATTTATGTTTTCCCAACTTCCTAAAAGCATTAATATTTTCTCTCACGTCATCTTCTTCTTCATGTCTTTACTTCTGTTTTTTCTTCTTCTTCCGATTCTTCTTTCTGGCTTTGACAATTTCTCTATCATTACCACCACTAAACAACAAGTAGCTCTTCTCCCTCCCATATTTCACATGTTGGCCATTCATTTTTTCCCCTAAGATTTCAATCAATATAATAAATGATCTAATTCTCTGAGTATGAATTTTTTTTTTCTGATCCTTTTTTTTTAATTCGTTTGGGGTTTGGTGCAACTACTGTCTCTCTCTATCTTGCAGCAAAATTTGGAGAGGTTAATCTTGCAGTCTTGTATGTTGGTTTTTTTGTTATTTTCTTGAGCTTTGAGTCTCTAAATCCTTGGATTACTTTCTATTCGAATTTCTTTTTCCTCTTACATTTGTGGATTTCTTAATGTCTTTTACCATGAGAAGTTCAAGTTCATTCTCAAAAAGTTTAGCATCTAACTGCAGCAAAAAGTATGCATCGCGTGTTTGGAGATCAACTCAGAACTTTGTTTCCAGATAAAGGAAAAAAAATTAAATTAGAAAAAAGTTCAAACGAGAATAAATGAGATTGGAGGAGATGGAGAGATTTTAGCCTACATTTATGTTACCTTGAAAGGTGGTGAGTTTAATATTTTATTTTATTTGTTATGTTATCGAAATAAAATAAATAAATAATAAAATCACATTTAATCTTAACCCTTGAAAGTGCTTGCATCTAAAGGTTATAAAATTGTGTCAAATTTGTGGTGCCACGGATCCGCCCCCTATATATATATAAGCGAGTCCCAAACATAGTAAATGAAGAACAAATTGAATTTGAGTCAACAAATGAATTAAGTTTTAAAGATTGGAATATGCCCAGAATCTCTAGCAAAGAAATCTATAAGAAACAATGGTCCATTAAGTCCTTCAAGTCAACTACCCATGTTAAGACAATCGAACAAGTCTGTGCTTTGAGTAAAGAACATGAAACATATCAATTACTTAATCTTGAGTCAATTAAGAAACATAGGAAGGAAGGAAACAATTTCCAGCATATTGGATTAGTTCAAGTTGCGGTCAAGCCCTTGACCAGATTAGGTCTTAATGCCTCTATCCGTCTCTGCCTTAGAGATGGAAGATTCACCAACTTTAGTGATAGCACGCTAGGAATTATTGAGTCAAGTCTGTGTAATGGTCCTACATTTTGATTGTTATCCAGATTTCACAGTAAGCCTAAATGATCCTCATATTCTTAAGACGTTAACCTTGAACATTAAAACCCAAGGTTACCAGATTTTACCAGGAAGCCAACCATTAGTTTTAATTTACATAATTTATTATAAAGTTACAGGTACGAGTATGAATTTCCAAGCCTTTAATAAAATCCCCACAGAACCAACACTCTTAATTCATAGTAGTAAAGCAGATCCTAATATCTAGTCCCTACACAATTAAATGGTTAGACGTTAAGTTACCTCTAGTATGGACCCTAACAACTGAATGTCAGCCAACTCCCATCCAACATAGTCTAAACAATTTAGAATATATTCAACAATATTTAGATGGAACAGTTAAGATTAATTTTGGTACTCAACTACCAGTCATATCTACAGTCCAATTAGAACAATTACCTACGCCAAGTCAGTCCTTTAAGATTCCAGGCAAGACATTCCTCAGCAGAGTCGTCCTTTACTTTGGAACGAGATCTAGAATTAGAAAAATCCCTAATCGATTTAAAATTAGAATCCCTAAGAAGAAAGTCTCAAGTAAATCAACCCCGTTACGGTAAAGCCCCAATTAAAGAAAAGTCCAATTCCCCTGAGTCACCCATGCAAACTGATTTTGAAGGCGACGCTGCCCTTTCAATCGATAATCAATTAAGGACCCTTAGTAAGCCATTTAAGATCCATTGGAAAACCTCAAAGTCAATTTTATGTGTCTTTTGATAAACTATACGAGTGGAATATCGATGGTTTATCTGCACAAGAAATTTTAAATAAGTTGCAGCATATGTCTATGGTTGCCAACAGTTACGTCACCAACCATAACCTAAGACAATCCAAAATAGTACCTTTGTTAGAAACTGGTTTCACCG
Organism: Prunus fruticosa; assembly: GCA_018703695.1. Taxonomy (NCBI): domain Eukaryota; kingdom Viridiplantae; phylum Streptophyta; class Magnoliopsida; order Rosales; family Rosaceae; genus Prunus; species Prunus fruticosa. Next base: position 23,375,958 of record CM031921.1, read on the forward strand.
GAACACTTCGTTCTTGGAGGGATAAACATTTAACAGACACCAAAGAGTAATATAATTCATGCATTCAAACTTAATGAAGAAGGTTACCCTATTTTCGATGAACGTCTAGGAGCAGGTATAGAAGATGGAGTCAATACCCTGCTTTATATAATAATTGAGCATTTTATTGGTACACCCAGGTAATACCACGGCTGGAATCCATGATCAACTTAGTAATCTTAGATGCCCCAAGTTAAGTGATTTTAGATGGTATAAAGATGTTTTCATTTACAGAGTCATGCTTAGAGAAGATAGTAATCAAGCATTTTGGAAAGAAAAATTTATTAATGGTCTTCCCAATTTATTTGCCCACAAGATTCGAAAAGTCCTTAGTAATGAATCAGGACAAATTGATTACGATGAGTTAACCTACGGAAATATTGTCAGTACAATCAATCAAGTAGGTATGAAAATGTGCGTAGATTTAAAAATTGGTAAATCTATACAGTCGAGACGGAAAGTCAGCCAAGTATGAATTATGAAATTTCTGTGACCAATACGGTCTAGCACCAATCCCCCCGTCTAGACAGAGCAAAAGAAGTTATGATAAGCATTTAAGTAAAAGCCGATATTATTCTCGTAAGAAAAATTCTTTCAAGAATAATAATGAGTTTTATAGTAAAAGTGGTCAAAAGATTACCGACAACACTCCATTTCAACTATGCTGATTATATTGATGCCTGGTATACAATCTTCCTTCACCAAACACCTGATTTCAGTCATTCCTGGTTTATCAATTTCGACAGTAAATTAAAAAGTCAATTTCCCTTTTGGTTCCTCCATTGGTGGGAAATTCACGGTCCACTTTTTGAAATCCTTCCTTCAAAATTACAAGAGTCAGTTAATTACTTTTTCTAGAAATACAAATTTCAAAAGTCAGATAAATTCTTTCCCAATCTCCTCCATTTTGTGGCCAAGTACAAAGTTCCTTGGGTACTAAAATGGTCTTACCAAGTCAACTGGGATACTCGAGTTCTCTCCCGTCAATTCAAAGTCAAATGGTGGGATAGGTTTTCTGAGAAAAGAATAATTGATCAAGTTAATAAAGAGTTCCCTCATCTTCAAACTCCAGTCAAGACATCTTCCCCAAACAGTTCTCATTCTTCCCTCCCAATTGAAGGAAGATCCAAATCAAAATTAAAAGAGTTAGCCAGACATATTTTACAGCAAGTCACTCAAATGGAAAATAAGATGATGACGATGCTAGCTCCAAATCCCAATCATCCTCCAGCCAAATGCAGAGCCTACCTTCTTGTCAAAAGGAATCAACTCAAAAGTTCAGGTGGGCAGATTATCCTGATAGTCAGGATCCATATGATTCGACCGATTCCATCCCTACCCGAGCAGATATAGATTATTTATTGTAAATAAAAATTGATGAATTAAGTTGTGATTATTTATGATAATTAATGGCAACATTTTTCCTAAATATCCTCCTTAGTGTTTCATTTTGTTTGTGTTATATTTTTCTCTTGTATATGTAATAATTTTATGCATACAAAATTATATATACCTTTTTTGCATTTGTTCTTCTTCCTTTATTCTTTTTTTTGTGGGGGGGGGGGGGAAGGAATTAGGAGAAAATTAATTGTGTAGGGCAATAACTAAAAAATTGAAAACTCAACATTGAACTAATTTATGAAAAATAAACATAATTAAAAAGACATGTATTTAGTCATTGCAAATTGAGCAAGCTGTAAACATGCCTCTAAATCAATAAAATAAAATAATTAAAAAAAACCTACCTAGCTAGATGATCTATATGATCAATTAAAAAGAAAATTCTAAAACATAAAAGAACAATTAAAAAGAAACCTAGCTAGATGATCTATATGATCTACGAATTGAAATAACTAATTAAGCTTTGGAAGGCGCCTTGGGTGGAGAGCTTTGATCAGCGCAACTGGTCTAACATCACGCCAAAACAATTCTGATCAATTCCATTTATGGCAGCGCAATAATCTGGTCCAATGCGACTATAATCGCCAGTAAAAGTGCAGAAATGAGGTCTCCCACTAATCTGTCTATCAGTTAGTGATGACCAACATTTTTCATAATCTTCTGGCGTTGGTGGCTTCCATGTTGGCTAGGGGTGGGCGCGGTCCGGTTCGGTCCCGGTTCTCACCTCAAATTGAAATCGAAATTGGTACTATTTAACAGGTCCGATTTAAGCAAAAAAAAAATTCAAAAACTGGCCGGTTCCTTTCACCGGTTTCGGTTTTGAACCGGTTTATTAATTTATTATTATTTTAATTTTTTTTTTATTTTTTTAATTAAAAATTTATAATAAATAACTTATTTTTTTGGCTTAAAAATTAACAAATAATCCAATTCAAACATTTAGAAATTTTTTGAAGTTGAACTTGGAAAAATAGTGATTATAACATTTAAAATATGAAATTATATTTTAAAAATTTGTAAAAAAAAATAAAAAAAAATATGACCGATCCGGTTTGGATGTGCCTCGTGATCAACATTAGGGTTATGTCTCCCTAACGCTACATTTGAACAACAATGTAGTTTATTTCTTTCGCTATAAACTCTAATTATACGTGTGTTATATAAGTTTATGAGAAAATTTGATGTCCCACAAGGAGTATATTTCTTTGTCTACAACACTTATTATGTAACCATGTTATGTGACAATTGCTTTAAACACAAAGGAATATATCGCATGTTGCAAGTAAGATTCTCTCATAGACATAAATTCTATGTGCAATATTGTCGAAAATGCATCGATAACATGTCGATATATTTTGTTGCTGAAAATAACATCGGCACTTTATAAATGATATATCAAGAATTCATTTTTAATAAGAATGTAAGATAAAAGAAGAAAACAAAAAAGTTCCAAGTTGTAGACTTATTTGGCCGTTGATTGCAACAGATGATTATTCCCCTGAATACTTTATCCACTATATTCACTCTCTGGTCTCAACTGCAAGTTGTAAAAAATACTTAAAAAACAACTAATGGATTCCATGGAATCACACCGACCCTGCAGATTATTACCATTACTGAATCCTTCTCTTCCTCTCAAAATCTTTCTTCCTAGAGAGACAACTTTCCCGGAAAACGAAAGAAAAATCACTGCTTTCCCAGAAAATGGTCGAGTCAGAAGAGGAAAGCCAAACTCAAGCCATTCCTCCAAAGTCAAAGAACATGGTGGACGACAGAGAAGCTGCGCTCATGGAGTTTGACGCTTTTTGGCCGTTGGATCCGATTCACTTTCCTTCTAATCCCACGTCCCCTCCTTTGTTCTCGTCCACTGACCAGCCCTGTTCTCCTTTATGGGGTTTTCCTGATGGTGATGCTGATAATGATGATAAGCTCGCTGGACAAGTTGATCAAGCTCTTTCTGACAGTCCTCAATTCAGTTCCTGTGAGTTTTTCATATCAGTGCAAGATCCAATGTAAGGAGATCAGATGGACTTACCATTGAATTTGGTTTTTCTGAATCAGAAATGTTTTAGAAGTTTGTATGTTCACTGTGATAATCATAGAACTCAGCTGAACGAATGCTTTCCTGGGTAGTGTTGGAAAAATCGGCCTAGGCGGCTAGGCGGTCGCGTCCTTTTTTATTTTTTTTTTCTTTTATGGGTCGATCAGTTTTTTCTGTCTTACCATTGAATTTGGTTTTTCTGAATCAGAAATATTTTAGAAGTTTGTATGTTCACTGTGATAATCATAGAACTCAGCTGAACAAATGCTTTCCTGGGCAGTGTTCGAAAAATCGGCCTAGGCGGCTGGGTCGATCAGTTTTCTCTGTCTTACCATTGAATTTGGTTTTTCTGAATCAGAAATGTTTTAGAAGTTTGTATGTTCACTGTGATAAACATAGAACTCAGCTGAACAAATGCTTTCCTGGGCAGTGTTCGAAAAATAGGCCTAGGCCGCTAGGCGGCCGCCTAGGCGGTCGTGTCCTTTTAATTTTTATTTATTTATATAAATAGATTTATTTTCCTGACTTTAAACATTTATTTGGTATTGAGCAATAAAATTGTACTCTCAGAATTAAACAACAAATAGTTATGGGTCAAAAGTTGTTTCGTTTACTCGTTTCTCAATTCTCTGCAACTGAAGGGACTATACCCTGTTATACTGAAAAGGTTGCATTTTTACATTCCTGCTGGGCCAGGAATTGAATTCGGAGACCTTGGTTCCTCTGAAATGAGTTCTCCTTGTTCATTAATCTTTGTTTAATTCTATCTGGTTTGAATATTCTTAGAATTTGAAGTCAACCATCTAAAAAATAAAAAATTTGTGGGAACTTTTGTCTTTTTGGCCTGAAATTCCTAGGAATTGAAAACACTTTTGTCTTTATTGCTTCAGTTAGCATTTTGCTGTTGTTGAGTAGCAGTCAGGAAGGTTCACTCATTTGAGTTTTCTCTCATATAATATCACAAAAATGCAGGTATTCCTTATCCGGGAAGGGAAATACCAAAAGAGAATGAGGACAGAAGAATGCTTACATCCCCCTTTTTGGGACTGGAACCTGTTGAAAATCCTGATGCTTATTGCTTAATTAAAGAGAAGATCACTCAAGCTCTGAGACAGCTCAAGGAATTGACTGACCAACATGTTCTAGCACAGGTTTGGGCACCAGTGAAGAATGGGGGTCGGTATGTGCTCACAACTTCAGGGCAACCCTTTGTTCTTGATCCTCATACTAATGGACTTCATCAGTATAGGATGGCTTCTCTGATGTATATGTTTTCTGTGGATGGAGAGAGTGATGGAATGGTTGGGCTCCCTGGCCGTGTTTTCGAGCAAAAATTGCCAGAATGGACCCCAAATGTTTACTACTCCATCAAAGAGTATCCACGGCTTGGTCATGCTCAGCATTACAATGTTCAGGGAACCTTAGCTTTGCCCGTGTTTGAACCCTCTGGACGGTCCTGTGTTGGTGTTCTTGAGCTCATAATGACTTCTCCGACGATCAACTATGCTTCTGAGGTTGATAAAGTTTGCAAAGCACTCGAGGTTGGTTTATTATTATTTTTTCTGATCATATATTAGTATTACATATTGTGTCATGCTCTTATTCAAACAAGCTTAGTGTACTTATTTTTTAAATTGATGGCTTTTGTTTTCATTTGAATACTAATACGGTTATATGAGTGAGCTTCAAACATGGAGAGGTTTGTCAGTGAAAATTTTTCATTTCTCCTGCAGGCAGTAAGTCTGAAAAGTTCAGAGATATTGGATCATACAAGCATGCAGGTGAGCTGCAATAACAATGTGTGCCTAATTTGGTATTCTTTTGGAACACAAGAAAGTAAATATGGATTTCTTCTATCATTTTCTCCTCCTCCATTCTCACAGATATATGCTTGGCACTTCTTGTAACAAGATTCAAATATGCAATGAAGGTCGCCAAACTGCATTGACTGAAATCTTGGAGATACTGACAGTGGTGTGTGAAACTCACAAATTACCGCTTGCTCAAATATATGCGCGGCTATACTCTTTAAAATAAATAAATTGGGTCATCTAGGTGCTGTGCGGGTTCTTTTAAATAAAATAAATAGTATAGCCATGTGCCTATACTCTTTAAATATATAATGGGAAGACCAATCCTAAGCCACCACTCCTAAGCCAGCCTTGTGGGAAGACCAATCCCATGCTACATCAAAATTAACTTCAAAATTAGCATCTTGATTATATCCATCCTGGAGTCAGAGAGACCTCCTTTAATTTAGACGAATCAGTTGGGAAAAACCATCTCTACAAGCACATAAGGAAAAGCCCTTGTGAAAGAAGCTAGTAAGGAACAAATGAAATATTTCTACTTTGAGTACAAAAATTGATAACTTTAAACATAAAGTTTACGGCCACCAACATTAAATTGAAATATTTTACAAGTGCTTCCTCCACAAAATGCTTCATAACCAGCAAATAAATCGATCTTGCATGTTTTCTACTTCAAATCTTCTCCTCATATAGTTGCTCTACTAGCATAAATGAAAATCCAAGCATTCCACAAGCCACACATGCAAATATCCATGAGCCGACTTGAAAATCATCAACTAGAAAGTTCTGAGGCAAGGAAGCTTGATCACTTGAGGTGGAAGCAAACCTGGTAAACTATAACCATGTTCACATTAAATGAATAATAAAAGTATTAAGCATAGAGAATGCTCCCCACCTCTAATTTCCAACTGAATTGCAGCAGCCTAATACCAGTGTAATTTGTTCAATACATGAGCACCAAATTTCCAACATATCAAATCACAATGCATGCATAGATCTTAAAAATCAACAATAGCAAGCACTCTAATATTACAGCAACAATTGAAACAATCCATACTTAAAGCCCTTCGCAGAACCCCAATTGAAACAATCACAGCAACAATTTTGTTTTGTAGTCATATAAATTACCCTTTAGAACCCATTACAACATCATGATATTGTCAATTTACAAAAGAAAAGACATCATGATCCGAGAACCACAAGAAAGCTCCTCCACAACAATTCATATGCAAAAGCCAAACTTGCGTAAAAGAATAAAAAATCACACACATGAAAATAGATTTCTAAGAATAATATGCTTATACTACAGTACTGATTTCTAATAATGATATCCTTGAACTACAGATTTCTAAGAGTAATATGCTTTCTTCTTCTTCTTTTTTTGTCGTATGAATTACCCATTCCAACCCCTATAAAATTTAACCATTACAACCCATATCACCCGTATAAAGAATTACCCGTTAGAACCCAGACCAAACCTAAACACATAACCCCCGAATTAAAGAACCAAAGAGAAAATTTTGAAACAATCACAACAAGGGATACCCATACCTGTTTCAGATAGAAATTTCGCACGGCTATACTTTTTAAATATTCTGATATATTTAAAACGTATAGTCGCACAGCTATAATTAAAAATAAAATTAAAAATAGTATAGCCATGCGGCTATACTATACTTATAAATAAATGTGTTCATAAACATATTAGTGAAGTACATACCTTTTTTGACATTATAATTGGATAGGCTTGCTAATTTGGGGTTTGTGCTAAAATAGCCTTTTTTTTCCACAATTTTTATTCTATAATAGTCACTGTCTCATACAATCTCTTTAATGTAAGGGGGGCTATTTAAGAATAGAAGTTGTGAAAAATTGTTATTTTAGACAATTTCACTGCTAGGTTTGCACTCAAGTATTGTAATGGCTTCCAAGGAAGAAACATTTTTGGGATACATCTTTTCACATGACACCATTGAAGCCATTAATATATGGGAACGAAATATATAGAGAATCTTTTAAATAGAAATATTATTGGAATTCATAATTATAGAGCAACATTTAAATAAAATTATCTATATATATAAAGCAAAAGGCAGAGAATGGTGAAACATTCAAAATACCAGAAAATGTCATTGGTTAATGCAAACATTAAGAATTGAAATTATTAATTAAGTGAGGATAATATGGTAAATTTACACTTTTTCATATTAAAAAAATTTAAAATTAAAAGAAAAATCAGATAATGGATCCTCTTTTTATGGAACACAACTACCCATTATATTTTTTAATTCTAAAATAAATTTAATTTTTTTCTTTTAAAAAGCCTCTTGCAGGCGCGGAAGCGCATGCAGAGAGGCTAGTTTATATAAAGAAAAAAGGAAAAGCTAGCTACTTTTTGAAATCACCCGTATGTGTAGCATTTATAGTTCTTTGCGGGGGAACATTATCAACAGTTGGGTACATAGCTTAGTGGTAGAGCATTTGACTACAGATCAAAAGGTCATCATTTTGAACCCAATTGGGCCCTTTGGATCTTTGGAAAAAAATTAATAGGGGACTCTAAATGGTGTCCCTCAAATAATATATCCATACTAGTCTCCACGTGGAAGCTCATATTTTTAATCTTTAAAAAGCTTTATACACTCTTGTAAATGTAACACTCTCATCATTATCACTAGCTCCTTCGCACACTCATGGCATTTCGTTTTTTATTTAGAATTAAAAAAGATTAAATGGGTAGTTGTGTTTAATAAAACTACAACCTATATTTTATTTTAATTTTTAATTTTTTGTTAAAAACAAGAGAGCTTCTTACGTAGTTTCTTTCCAAATAAAAATTATTTTGCATAATCTATGTAAATGTTTTGCTTCTTTTGTTGGGGGGTAAAAAGATCAACATGAACCTAAAAAACCCCTAGTGGAGCTCCCCAACTAGGGATGGCAATTTTCCCCCGGGTAAGGGTCTTTGGGGGGATTCGACCATAATAGATCAGGTATGAAAGATAAAAAATGGGTATGAGAACGGGTACAGGAAATTTGTTGGGTATGATATTCGAGGAGGGATGGGGATGGTATTATATATATATATATATATATATATATATATATATATGGGTTAAGATCGGAGGACATACATAAAACCACACCTTTTTACACACATCTTCAGCCCTTAGATTTATCCCAATCTAATGGTTCAGAATTCATTTAAGATGTAGTTAACTTTGCATTTATTACTTTATTGGCAATAAACACAAACTTCTAAAACTCCTCTCTCTCTCTCTCTCTCTCTCTCTCTCTCTCTCTCTCTCTCTCTCTCTCTCTCTCTCTCTCTCTTTTTTTTGAGTTTTTCTATTTAAACTCCGCACTTCTCTTTGTTTACCCCATATTCTAGGTTCACTTTAACTTCTAATTCAAAATTTCACAATTCCTAAGAAAACTTCACTATCTTCCCAAACTACCCCTAAATACACACTCAACAGAAAAATAAAAAATAAAAAACTCATCAACCTCACACCCCACACTTACTTTTTGCGTTCCATTTTCTTCTCTCGCATATTATTATGTGTTACGGTAATATCATATGGCATATGTTATGTGTCGCTATAAGTTCATTCAAATTATAACATTTGTAAAATTATAAACTCTAAAATTATGCGTGTGTTATAATATAGGTTTATAAGAAAATCTGATGTCTCACAAGGAGTATATGCGTGTTGAATACTCCTCGTGCATTGGCTACTTCCATGAGCACCAAATTTCCAAAATATCAAATCACAATGCATGCATAGATCTTAAAGATCAACAATAGCAGGCACCTTTTCGAGAGCTGTACTAGCTTTGATGGTAGTTGCATGGAACAGGTCTGCAGGTCCACAACTGATGCGGCATTCTACATTGTCGATGCTCCTATGTGGCATTTTCGAGAGGCCTGTGTTGAGCATCACTTACAAAAGGGTCAAGGGGTTGCTGGGAGGGCATTTTTGTCCCGTAACGCATGCTTCTGCAGAGACATTACCCAGTTCTGCAAAACTGACTACCCTTACACTACGCACGCATGTTTAAGTTAACCAGCTGTTTTGCAATCTGCTTACCTTTATTGGCAATAAACACAACTTCTAAAACTCCTCTATCTCTCTCATTCTTCTTTTTTGGAGTTTTTCTATTTAAACCCCATGCATATTTTTGTTCACCCCATATTCTAAGTTTACCTTAACTTCTAATTCAAAATTTCACAATTCCCAAGAAAACCCACTATCTTCTCAAACAACCCCTAAATACACACTCAACAGAAAAATAAAAAATAAAAAACTCATCAACCTCGCACCCCACACCCCGCTATCTTGCCCCTCACCACTCTAAGTTCATCTCAACCTCACATTACTTAAAGAGATAAAAACACTGTTATCAAATGTAGTAGCAGCATTATTCTGTTATTATTATTATTATTAAAAATTTGAGAATGAACTAGGAGGTTTTGATAGAGAAGATGAGAGTGTAGTTGGTTTCTTGGATTGAAAGAGAATAGTAATCTGACAATAGGGTGTAAAGTTCCCATAAAAAAATAGGGTGTAGAGGAGTTTGTGTTTTTCTAAAACTTATAATATGAAGAGTGGTGGGGTTTATGGGGTGTGTATGGATATACTAGGGTTAAATATTAAGTTGGATGACCTTTTTTTGTCTTTTTACACAATAATAAAACTTAAGAGCTTAATTATTTAAGTATTTGGGTGAACAAAGAAAAGTGTGGAGTTTAAATAAAAAAAACTCTTTTCTTTTTCGATTATCTCTCCTTTTTAATTTGATTTCATGTCTATTTCCCAACTTCATAACCCATCTCCCTGTGCAGCTTTGTTCATTCAGCAACTCCCTCTGTGATATTCTCTTAACTTGAAGCCATGATAGTACATAATATGCTTGGAAAATATCTTATTGCACTAATTAAGATAACTATTGTGAGAATCTCCCTTTACATATTCAATGAAATCCAATAGGAGATATCTTTTTTTTCTTCAACAAAGTAGTTTTATGTTGATTTTTTCTTCTGTAATGGGGCGGATCGAGGAACCCATTCCCAATGAAGGTGGGGATGGCGAATCCCCGTTATGAATATTGTGGGTATGAAGGCGAGGATGAGGAAAAAAGCTTAACGGGGATGGGAATGGCATACCCACCCCAGATTCCAACTCATTCCATCCATACCGAAGCAGATATATATTATTTATTCATCAACCTCATACCCCACACTTACTTTTTGCGTTTCATTTTCTTCTCTCGCATATTATTATGTGTTATGGTAATATCACGTGGCATATGTTATGTGTCGCTATAAATTCACTCAAATTATAACATTTGTAAAATTATAAACTCTAAAATTATATGTGTTATAATATAGGTTTATAAGAAAATCTGATGTCTCACAAAGAGTATATTTCTTTGTCCCCAATACTTATTATGTGACCATATTAATTATGTGACAAGTGCTATAAACATATAGGAATATATCCCAGATTGCAATAAGATTCTCTTATAGACATAAATTCTATGTGCGATATTGTCGAAAATGTACCAATAACATGTGACATATTTTATTGCCGAAAATAATCTCAACACATAATAAATGATATATCAAAAATTCACTTTTAATAAAGAATGGACGTCTAAACTATAGCCGGACTTCTCTAAAGAATTCATAATTCCACACATATCACGCCATGTTACCCCCACCACACCTATGCAAGTAGTAAAAATAAAGAATAAGATAAGAGAGCAAACAAGTTCCAAGTTGTAGACTTATTTGGCAGTTGATTGCAAGAGATGATTATTCCCCGGAATACTTTATCCACTATATTCACTCTCTGGTCTCAACTGCAAGTTGTAAAAAATACTTAAAAAACAACTAATGGATTCCATGGAATCACACCGACCCTGCAGATTATTACCATTAATGAATTCTTCTCTTCCTCTCAAAATCTTTCTTCCTAGAGAGACAACTTTCCCGGAAAACGAAAGAAAAATCACTGCTTTCCCAGAAAATGGTCGAGCCAGAAGAGGAAAGCCAAACTCAAGCCATTCCGCCAAAGTCAAAGAACATATAGTAGACGACAGAGAAGCTGCGCTCATGGAGTTTGATGCTTTTTGGCCGTTGGATCCGATTCACTTTCCTCCTTTGCTCTCGTCCACTGACCAGCCCTGTTCTCCTTTATGGGGTTTTCCTGATGGTGATGCTGATAATGATGATAAGTTCGCTGGACAAGTTGATCAAGCTCTTTCTCACCGTCCTCAATTGACAATGGGTTGTGTTCTTTTGTTTTTTTCTTTTCTGGGTCGATCAGTTTTCTCTGTCTTACCATTGAATTTGGTTTTTCTGAATCAGAAATGTTTTAGAAGTTTGTATGTTCACAGTGATAATCATAGAACTCAGCTGAACAAATGCTTTCCTGGGCAGTACTGGAAAAATCGGCCTAGGCGGCTAGGCGGTCGTGTCCTTTTTTAATTTTTTTTTTCTTTTCTGGGTCGATCAGTTTTCTCTGTCTTACCATTGAATTTGGTTTTTCTGAATCAGAAATGGTTTAGAACTTTGTATGTTCACTGTGATAATCATAGAGCTCAGCTGAACAAATGCTTTCCTGGGCAGTGTTCGAAAAATCGGCCTAGGCGGCTAGGCGGCCGGCTAGGCGGTCGTGTTCTTTTTAAATATTTTTTAAAATTTATAAATAGATTTATTTTCCTGACTTTAAACATTTATTTGGTATTGAGCAACAAACTCGTTTCTCAATTCTCTGCAACTGAAAAGGTTGCCTTTTTACATTCCTGCTGGGCCAGGAATTGAATTCGGAGACCTTGGTTCCTCTGAAATGAGTTCTCCTTCATTAGAATCCAGACCAAACCTAAACACATAACCCCCAAATCGAAGAACCAACAAGAAAATTTTGAAACAATCACAAGAAGGGATACCCATACCTGTTTCAGATATAGAAATTTCGCGCGGCTATACTATTTAAATATTCTGATATATTTAAAACGCATAGTCGAGTGGCAATACTTAAAAATAAAATTAAAAATAATATAGCCACACGCCTATACTATACTTACAAATAAAAAGTAGTATAGCAAATACATTCTTTTTTTGACATTATAATTGTATAGGCTTGCTAATTTGGGGTTTGTGCAAAAATAGCCATTTTTCACAATTTTTATTCTATAATAGTCGTTGTCCTATACAATCTCTTTAATGTAAGGGGGCTATTTTAGAATAGAAGTTGTGAAAAATGATTCTTTGCGGGGGAACATTATCAACAGTTGGGTCCATAGCTTAGTGGTAGAGCATTTGACTGCATATCCAAAGGTCACCGGTTCAAACTCGGTTGGGCCTTTTCATCTATTTTTTAAGTCTACATTCATAGATCATCCTTGCAAAAAATTAGACAAATCGGAAACCGGTTCGATATCCAATTGTATCCTACATAATCTATGAATGCAAAATTAAAAAATAGATGATTTGGATCTTTGGAAAAGAATTAGTATGGGACCCTAGTGTCCCTCAAATAATATATATCCCAGGCTCCTCTACAAGTTTAATTTGAGATCGTCCCACCCGTCATATTGCCAAGTTGAAGGGAAATATTACCATTGTCGATCCTGATCCTATATATATATATAAAAGCCAAGTCCCAAACATAAATGAAGAACAAATTGAATTTGAGTCAACAAATGAATTAAGTTTTAAAGATTGGAATATACCCAGAATCTCTAGCAAAGAAATCTATAAGAAACAATGGTACATTAAGTCCTTCAAGTCAACTACCCATGTTAAGACAGTCGAACAAGTCTATGCTTTGAGTAAAGAACACGAAACATGTCAATTAAGAAACATAGGAAGGAAGGAAACAATTTCCTGCAAATTGGATTAGTTCAAGTTGCGGTCAAGCCCTTGACCAGATTAGGTCTTAATGCCTCTATCTTCTCTCGCCTTAGAGATGGAAGATTCACCAACTTTAGTGATAGCACGCTAGGAATTATTGAGTCAAGTCTGTGTAATAGTCCTATTCATTTTGACTGTTATCCAGATTTCACAGTAAGCCTAAATGATCCTCATATTCTTAAGACGTTAACCTTGAACATTAAAACCCAGGGTTACCAGATTTTACCAGGAAGCCAACCATTAGTTTTAATTTACATAATTTATTATAAAGTTACATGTACGAATATGAATTTCCAAGCCCTTAATAAAAGCCCCAAAGAACAAACACTCTTAATTCAGAGTAGTAAAGCAGATGCTAATATCCAGTCCCTACACAATGAAATGGTCAGACGTTAAGTTACCCCTAGAATGGACCCTAACAACTGAATGTCAGCCAACTCCCATTCAACATAGTCTAAACAATTTAGACTATATTCAACAATATTTAGATGGAACAGTTAAGATTAATTTTGGTACTCAACTACGAGTCAAATCTACAGTCCAATTAGAACAATTACCTACGCCAAGTCAGTCCTTTAAGATTCAGCAAGACATTCCTCAGCAGAGTCATCCTCTACTTTGGAATGAGATCTAGAATTAGAAAAATCCTTAATCGATTTAAAATTAAAATCCCTAAGAAGAAAGTCTCAAGTAAATCAACCCCGATACAATAAAGCCCCAATTGAAGAAAAGTCCAATTCCCCTGAGTCACCCACGCAAACTGATTTTGAAGCCGACGCCGCCCTTTCAATCAATAATCAATTAGGAACCCTTAGTAAGCCATTTAAGATCCATTGGAAAACCTTATAAGATCACTTTCACGCCCCAGAAAATTCAGACATAAAAAATCACTATCATAAAATCTACCCTAGCAAAGAACAAAGAAAATTAATTTTTAATGAATGGAAAGATATATCTTGAAAGCCACAAAGTCAGAAATATTCTACCTAGATTACATAGAAAACCATTGCATGAGTCAAAAGTTAACAACTTTAACCCAAGAAAAATGGGAAAAAGAATATGGTTCCAAAGTCATATCTAGCCACCCCCCAATAGAGACAATAACAATTAATCTTAAGAATGCTAAGGTCATGGCCAGTCCCTACAAAGTCACCGACCCAGGTGATAGGGATAAAAAAATAATTGAACAAAATAATTACACCAACCAAATTCTAATAGTTATAGGAAAACAGTTAGACAAAATTGAAACAAAAGTAGATAAGTTAATTCCCCAGGAAATTACCCCTAAACCAAAGAAAGAAAAACCTTTAGTTCAGTTCTAGGAATTAAAGCCAGAGTCCACACTTAAAGTAAACCCAACAATGAAAAAGATTGAAGAAATGCTTAGTGAATTAACCCCAGTTAAACAAAAGCCTGGAAAAGAAAAAGAGGAAACTTATGGTCTTAAAGTTATCCAACTCGAATCTAATGCCTCAGGAGATTCTTCAGAAAACGAGTTAGCTATGTCTTTAGAATCCACCTCTAGTCATGAGTCCGACACTAGTAATATTTCAAGAATTGAAAAAGCTTTTAGTAATTTAGAATTACGAACAAATTCTCAAAATCTTAAACTTAGCCGTTTAAGAAACAAAGTTAATCCTACGAGTTTTACAAAAAATTGGTATCATAAGCCTACGCCCCCATATCCAATTTGAAGAAAGAACTTAGAGTCAATTTTCTGTGTCCTCTGATAAACTATACGAGTGGAATATCGATGGTTTATCTGAACAAGAAATTTTAAATAAGTTGCAGCATATGTCTATGGTTGCCAACAGTTACATCACCAACCATAACCTAAGACAATCCAAAATAGTACCTCTGTTAGAAACTAGTTTCACCGGAACACTTCATTCTTGGTGGGATAAACATTTAACAGACACCAAAGAGTAATATAATTCATGCAGTCAAACTTAATGAAGAAGGTTACCCTATTTTCGATGAACGTCTAGGAGCAAGTATAGAAGATGGAGTCAATACCCTGCTTTATACAATAATTGAGCATTTTATTGGTACACCCAGTAATACCACTGCTAGAATCCATGATCAACTTAGTAATCTTAGATGCCCCAAGTTAAGTGATTTTAGATGGTATAAAGATGTTTTCATTTCCAGAGTCATGCTTAGAGAAGATAGTAATCAAACATTTTGGAAAGAAAAATTTATTAATGGTCTTCCCAATTTATTTGCCCACAAGATTTCAAACAGTCCTTAGTAATGAGTCAGGACAAATTGATTACGATGAGTTAACCTACGAAAATATTGTCAATACAATCAATCAAGTAGGTATGAAAATGTGCGTAGATTTAAAAATTGGTAAATCTATATAGTCAAACAGAAAGTCAGCCAAGTATGAACTAGGAAATTTCTATGAACAATACGGTCTAGCACCAATCCCCCGTCTGAGACAGAGCAAAAGAAGTTATGATAAGCATTTAAGTAAAAGCCGGTATTATTCTCGTAAGAAAAATTCTTTCAAGAATAATAATGAGTTTTATAGTAAAAGGAAGTTTACCCCTAAGAAAAGATGGTCAAAAGATTACCGACAAGATAAAAAGAAAAGTCACTTTAAAAAAGAGTCTGATAAAAGAAAAGTAAAATGTTATAAATGTAAAAAATTCGGTCATTATGCCAATGAATGTAAAGTAAAAGACACAATAAAGCAGCTAAAGTTAGCAAAAGAAGATGAAGACAAATTAGTTAAAGTCCTCGAGTTAGATGATTCTAAGTTAGACCCTATGTCCTTAGTCAGTTCAGACAACTATAGTTCAGATAACTCCCAATCAAGTTCACCTACAATCCAGTTAGGATGTAATGATAAATGCTGCAATATCTTACACAAATCAATCAGTGTCCTAACTAAGCAAGAAGAACAAGAAGAATTATTAATAGAATTGATTAGCAGAGTCGAAAACCCATAGTTAAAATCCGAATATTTAAGAAAACTTAGAAAAGTCATAGGACAGGAAGAGTCCAGTCAGACTAACCTCCCTAAGATAAGCCTCAACACTACCCTAGAAAGGTTCAGCAAAAAAAAGAAGTCACCTTACAAGACTTACGGCTAGAAGTCAAAACAGTCAAGAAAGAAATGTTAGAGTTAAGACAATTAAGTCAAAAATTACAAAGTGATAATTATGACATTAAGCAAGATTTGATCAACTTAATGGAAAAGTTTGAGTCTAGAATTAAGTCTGACACCCAGCCTGATTTTGAACCTGAGTCTTCTAGCAGCGAAAAAGAAAGTAATAAGAGTGATAAAGTTGTCAATCTAATCAAGCAAATTAATTTTAGAAAATGGTAGTCAAAAGTTAGTATATTTATTAATTATTTTGAGTTAACCATAGTAGCCTTATTTGATTCAGGAGCCGACCTTAATTGTATCCAGGAAGGTCTCATCCCCACTAAATACTTTAAGAAGTCTAGAGAAACGCTAGGAACAACGTCCAGAAAACCCTTACAGTTAAAGTATGAGTTACCCAAAGCCCACGTTTGTCAAAGCAAAATTTGTTTTAAAATGTCATTTGTGTTAATCAAGAATATCACAGATGAAGTTATTTTAGGACTACCCTTCATATCTTTACTTTACCCGTTTAAAGTAGAATATGATGGAGTTACGTCGAGCCATTTAGGAGAAAAATTTAAGTTTGAATTTTTAACCAAGCCGAAATTACACAGTCTTATATCACTCCAAAAGTTTGCAGTGTAAAAAACAGTCTATCTAATTCAGAGTAAAAGTAAATAGATTTGTTTGTACCATATCTGACCCTCCACTCATCCGACGACACGTGGATCAGACGATCTCACCCAAGCACCCAAGGTCTCGAACAATCGGCATCGGCTACCGACGGCATTGTCTCAAAACTGCGCAACAACCGCTACAGTCCAGCTCGTCTACAATCGGCACGTCCTGCCGATTCTCCAGAATCAACCTCGAAGCAACCGCCCGAAATATCTAAAGACTCGTGTCAACCTCATAGGGCCCTCCCACGAGTCCCACATCGAAAGTGAGTACTAAGAGCATACAAAATGCCCCTTATAAATAGGCCTCTTCACCACAGGTCCAGGGGTAAGACTTTTCAGCTTGACTTTTATACTTTTATATGGTCAACAGCAAAAGCTCTTAGAAAACAAACTTACTTTGGCATCGGGGGGTCTTAGGCTGGTTCCACATCGGTTCCATAGACCTTACGAGTCTCGGCTTCCTTCCATTCAGGATCAGCATTAAGGACAGGAAGAATCTCTAGGAATTTCAAAACATTTTTCCAAAGTTCATTTGAATATTAAACATGCATTTAATCAAATTAATCGCAGCGGAAGTCTAAGGTGGTTGTTTAAATTCAAAAACAAAACTTCTTCCAAGTATCTTAAGCCATGAACATTGATATGTTTTTCATAAATGAAAATTCAAGAGAAAGGATAAGATCTAATTACCCTTGAAGCAATTATATGAACCAATTTGTGTTTGGTCTTCTCTTGATGATTTCCTCTTTGTTGATCTCCTCTTTGATATTTGCTCCTTAATCTTTCTCCTCCATGTGAGCCACAAAAGTATATGGCCTCTAAGTCTCCACACCAATGGAACCTTGAGATGAGAAGAAGTATCTTAAGAATACTTGGATGCTAGTGCAAGATTCTCAAGATTGGTTTCAATCTAAACCACTTTGAAAGATGAGAAGAAGTATCTTAAGAATACTTAGATTATTTATTGTAAATAAAAACTGATGAATTAGGTTGTGATTATTTATGATAATTAACGGCAACATTTTTCCTAAATATCCTCCTTAGTGTTTCATTTTGTTTATGTTATATTTTTCTCTTGTATATGTAATAATTTTATGCATACAAAATTATATATACCTTTTTTGCATTTGTTCTTCTTCCTTTATTCTTTTTTTTTTTGGGGGAGGGGGAGGAAGTAGGAGAAAATTAATTGTGTAGGGCAATAACTAAAAAATTGAAAACTCAACATTTAACTAATTTATGAAAAATAAACATAATTAAAAAGACATGTATTTAGTCATTGCAAATTGAGCAAGCTGTAAACATGCCTCTTAATCAATAAAATAAAATAATTTAAAAAAACCTACCTAGCTAGATGATCTATATGATCAATTAAAAAGAAAATTCTAAAACATAAAAGAACAATTAAAAAGAAACCTAGCTAGATGATCTATATGATCTACGAATTGAAATTACTAATTAAGCTTTGGAAGGCGCCTTGGGTGGAGAGCTTTGATCAGCGCAACTGGTCTAACATCACGCCAAAACAATTCTGATAAATTCCATCGATAGCAGCGCAATAATCTGGTCCAATGCGACTATAATCGCCAGTTAAAAGTGCAGAAATTAGGTCTCCCACTAATCTGTCTATGTCAGTTAGTGATGACCAACATTTTTCATAATCTTCTTGCGTTGGTGGCTTCCATGTTGGCGGTGCCAGAACTTGTACCAGCCGGTGGTGGCGGTGGAGTCAAAGGCGGCCCAAGGTAGAACCAAAGTCGTGAGACTGCCTTCGGATGTGCCTCATGATCAACATAGGGTTATGTCTCCCTAACGCTACATTGAACAGCAATGTAGTATATTTCTTTCGCTATAAACTCTAATTATACGTGTGTTATAATATAGGTTTATGAGAAAATTTGATGTCCCACAAGGAGTATATTTCTTTGTCCACAACACTTATTATGTGGCCACATTATGTGACAATTTGCTTTAAACACAAAGGAATATATCGCATATTGCAAGTAAGATTCTCTCATAGACATAAATTTTATGTGCAATATTGTCGAAAATATATCGATAACATGTTGATATATTTTGTTGCTGAAAATAATATCGACACATTATAAATGATATATCAACAATTCATTTTTAATAAGAATGTAAGATAAAAGAAGAAAACAAACAAGTTCCAAGTTGTAGACTAATTTGGCCGTTGATTGCAACAGATGATTATTCCCCTGAATACTTTATCCACTATATTCACTCTCTGGTCTCAACTGCAAGTTGTAAAAAAAACATAAAAAACAACTAATGAATTCCATGGAATCACACCGACCCTGCAGATTATTACCATTACTGAATCCTTCTCTTCCTCTCAAAATCTTTCTTCCTAGAGAGACAACTTTCCCGGAAAACGAAAGAAAAATCACTGCTTACCCAGAAAATGGTCGAGTCAGAAGAGGAAAGCCAAACTCAAGCCATTCCACCAAAGTCAAAGAACATGGTGGAGGACAGAGAAGCTGCGCTCATGGAGTTTGATGCTTTTTGGCCGTTGGATCCGATTCACTTTCCTTCTAATCCCACGTCCCCTCCTTTGTTCTCGTAAACTGACCAGCCCTGTTCTCCTCTATGGGGTTTTCCTGATGGTGATGCTGATAATGATGATAAGCTCGCTGGACAAGTTGATCAAGCTCTTTCTGACCGTCCTCAATTCAGTTCCTGTGAGTTTTTCATGTCAGTGCAAGATCTACTGTAAGGAGATCAGATGGACTTACCATTGAATTTGGTTTTTCTGAATCAGAAATGTTTTAGAAGTTTGTATGTTCACTGTGATAATCATAGAACTCAGCTGAACAAATGATTTCCTGTGCAGTGTTCGAAAAATCGGCCTAGGCGGTCGTGTCCTTTTAATTTTTTTTTTATATATAAATAGATTTTTTTTTCTTTTCTGGGTCGATCAGTTTTCTCTGTCTTACCATTGAATTTGGTTTTTCTGAATCAGAAATGGTTTAGAAGTTTGTATGTTCACTGTGATAATCATAGAACTCAGCTGAACAAATGCTTTCCTGGGCAGTGTTCGAAATATCGGCCTAGGCGGCTAGGCGGTCGTGTCCTTTTTTTAATTTTTTTTTCTTTTCTGGGTCGATCAGTTTTCTCTGTCTTACCATTGAATTTGGTTTTTCTGAATCAGAAATGGTTTAGAAGTTTGTATGTTCACTGTGATAATCATAGAACTCAGCTGAACAAATGCTTTCCTGGGCAGTGTTCGAAAAATCGGCCTAGGCGGCTAGGCGGTCGTGTCCTTTTTTTAATTTTTTTTTACATAAATAGATTTATTTTCCTGACTTTAAACATTTATTTGGTATTGAGCAATAAAATTGTACTCTTAGAATTAAACAACAAAATAGTTAAGGGTCAAAAAGTGTTTCCTTTACTCGTTTCTCAATTCTCTGCAACTAAAGAGACTATATCCTGTTATACTGAAAAGGTTGCATTTTTACATTCCTGCTGGGCCAGGAATTGAATTCGGAGACCTTGGTTCCTCTGAAATGAGTTCTCCTTGTTCATTAATCTTTGTTTAATTCTATCTGGTCTGAATATTCTTAGAATTTGAAGTCAACCATCTAAAAAATAAAAAGTTTATGGGAACTTCTGTCTTTTTGGCCTGAAATTCCTAGGAATTGAAAACACATTTCGTTGGCTTAAAATATTGCTTCAGTTAGCATTTTGCAGTTGTTGAGTAGTAGTCAGGAGGTTCACTCATTTGAGTTTTCTCTCATATAATATCTCAAAAATGCAGGTATTCCTGATCCGTGAAGGGAAATACCAAGAGAGAATGAGGACAGAAGAATGCTTACATCCCCCTTTTTGGGACTGGAACCTGTTGAAAATCCTGATGCTTCTTGCTTAATTTAAGAGAAGATCACTCAAGCTCTGAGACAGCTCAAGGAATTGACTGACCAACATGTTCTAGCTCAGGTTTGGGCACCAGTGAAGAATGGGGGTCGGTATGTGCTCACAACTTCAGGCCAACCCTTTGTTCTTGATCCTCATACTAATGGACTTCATCAGTATAGGATGGCTTCTGAGGTTGATAAAGTTTGATAAAGTTTGCAAAGCACTTGAGGTTGGTTTATTATTTTATTTTCTGAGCATATATTAGTATTACATATTGTGTCATGCTCTTATTCAAACAAGCTTAGGGTACTTATTTTTTAAATTGATGGCTTTTGTTTTCATTTGAATACTAATACGGTTATATGAGTGAGCTTCAATTGGATAGGCTTGCTAACCGCGCGGTGAAGTACATAATTTTTTTAACATTACAATTGGGTAGGCTTGCTAATTTGGGGTTTGTGCTAAAATAGCCCTCTTTCACAATTTTTATTCTATAATAGTCATTGTCCCATACAATCTCTTTAATGTAAGGGAGGCTATTTTAGAATAGAAGTTGTGAAAAATGGTTCTTTGCGGGGGAACATTATCAACAGTTGGGTCCATAGCTTAGTGGTAGAGCATTTGATTGCAGATCAAAAGGTCACCGGGGTTTGAACCCAGTTGGGCCCTTCCATCTATTTTTTAAGTCTATATTCATAGATCATCCTTGCAAAAAAATTGGACAAATTGGAAACCAGTTCGATATCCAATTGTATCATACAAAATCTATGAATGTAGAATTACAAAATAGATGATTTGGATCTTTGGAAAAAAATTAGTAGGGGACCCTAAATGGTGTCCCTCAAATAATATATATATATATATATATATATAAAAGCTATTTGCTTCTACTTTTAACTAATTAGTCTTTTTTATTATCACAATTCGAAACCATCTATTTTTTAAGTCAACATTCATAGATCATGCTTGCAAAAAATTAATGTAGAATTAAAAAATAGATGATTTTGATCTTTGGAAAAAAAATTAGTAGGGGACCCTAAATGGTGTCCCTCAAATAATATATATATGCTATTTGCTTCTACTTTTAACTAATTAGTCTTTTTCTATTATCACAATCGTAATTTTGTTTGAATTGTGTTGTAAAATGAAAGTCATGGTAACCAAAAGCATGTATGATTGAAAAATTAGAAGCAAAGACGACCATTGGAAAATTTACAAAAATCAAAACTCTTATGAAGTTGTGCTCTAGCACTCGATAAGGATGATGCGCAACCTCTCGCCGACCCATAATGGGTTGAGTATGAAGGATAAAAAATGGGTATGGAAACGAGTACGGGGAATTTATTGGGTATGGTGTTGGGGAGGGACGGGGATGGTATTTGAATCCCCGATATATATATATATATATATATATATATATTGGTCAGGATCGGGGGACATACATAAAACCACACTTTTTTACACACATCTTCAGCCCTTAAATCTATCCCAATCTAACGGTTCAGAATTCATTTAAGATGCACTTAACTTTGCATTTATTACTTTATTACTTTTTTTTTTGTTGAGTTTTTCTATTTAAACCCTGCATTTCTCTTTGTTCACCCCATATTCTAAGTTTACCTTAACTTCTAATTCAAATTTTCACAATTCCTAAGAAAACCCCACTATCTTCCCAAACTACCCCTAAATACACTCAACAGAAAAATAAAAAATAAAAAACTCATCAACCTCACACCCCACACCCCGCTATCTTGCCCCTCACCACTCTAAGTTCATCTCAACCGTACATTACTTAAAGAGATAAAAAGACGATAAGAGTGTAGTTGGTTTCTTGGATTGAAAGAGAATAGTAATCTGACAATATGGTGTAGAGGAGTTTATGTTTTTCTAAAACTTAATATGAAGAGTGGTGGGGTGTATGGGATGTGTGTATAGATGTACTAAGGTTAAGTATTAAGTTGGATGACTTTTTTTGTCTTTTTACAGAATAATAAAACTTAAGAGCTTAATTATTTAAGTATTTGGGTGAATAAAGAAAAGTGTGGAGTTTAAATAGAAAAATTATTTTTCTTCTTTTTTCAATTATCTCTCTTCTTTAATTTGATTTCATGTCTATTTCCCAACAATCTTATTCATCTCTTCCTCGACTTCATAACCCATCTCCTTGTGCAGCTCTGTTCCCTCCGCAACTCCCTATGTGATATTCTCTTAACTTGAATCCATGATAGTACATAAGATGTGTAAGTACGAAAATCGTATTGGCATTTCCTAGACCTTAGCATAGGTTGAAAATTAGTTTGTCAGGATTTGTTACTGGACGTTTTGGTACAACTCATTCAATCCCATACTTCCGAGGCATGACTTGACCAATATGAGAAACTTGACTTTAGGTAAATCATGACATAATCATGCATTCACAATTGGATTTTCAGCTGAAGTTCTTTTCAATATCATTGTGATTTAAGTTGAATTATTAGCATTTCTTGTAGTGACGTGCATCATGTGTATCTCCTAATTATCTTGTTTTAGGGGAGAATTGTTTATTTATAAAAGTGGTTGTTTGGTGTCTTCACTAAGAGTCCATATTGAATTAAAAGTTATATTCTCATTGGGTCAGAACTTATATTCGTATTGGACAGCTTTTTATATAGCTGCTGGGTTGGACGTCTTATGTAGAGATTCCTTTTGCATCATGTTTAGGTGTTTTAGGTTGAATAGGATTTAGAGTTGTTGTTGCATGGCAATTGTGGGAACATGGTTTTCTCACAAAGGTGAGAAACCCACTTTGAATAAAAGGACGGCTAACTAGTTTCATAACCAGCTTTTCAACTCATTAAGTTTTGAGCATAGAGAATTCTAAGAAAAGTTGATGTGCATATATCTGAGATAAATCATCAAGTGTTCCATGTTTACTTGGTGATTTATCAAACACTTTCATTATTCATACTGCATTCATATGCATGTCGGTGACTCATACAGTTGAGGGCACTAAAACCGTGGTGGCGGTTTTCCTCCGGCGAGTTTGAAGCAATCATGACCAGTATTGCGTTCAACATAAGGAGTGTCGAAGATCATCCCGTGACAGAAGTTGAGTTACGAAGAAGTCGGTAAACATTATCTAGAATGTGTCTAGGATAAGTGTGTGAGTACTTATTGTAATCATCGTTCTATAGTGGATTTGTGTTGGACTGAAGAGTCCTGTGGATTTTCTCCAGAGGTGGGGTTTTACCACGTAAAATAATTCTCTGCGTGTTCTTTTATTTTATGCCCAGCACGTTTCAGGATTGATAAGCCATATCAATCCTGCTGCCGAAGTTTATTTTTTTGTTTATTGATTATAATCTTAAATTGGCTTATACACTTCCTTCTGGGCATTTTTAGTTATACTACAGGTATTTTCAAGATGCTTGGAAAATATCTTATTGCACTAATTAAGATAACTATAGTGAGAATCTCCCTTTACATATTTTGGGCTACAAGTTGTCGGATTTTCATGTTTATCTAAAGTACAACTGTTATATTTTTGTAATCTAATCTCTAAGCATATATCCCATATTGGTGTTGAAGGGGAAGTATTACTATTGTTGTGATTCACAAGCTATCATTAAATCCCTTAATCTCTAGCATATATCCCAAGCTCCTCTACAAGTTTAATTTGAGATTGTCCCACCCATCATATTGCCAAGTTGAAGGGGAAATATTACCATTGTCGATCCTGATCTTATATATATATATATACAATATATATATATATATATATATATATATACATATATATATATACACATATATATATATATATATATATATATATATAGAGCTTCCATTGAGGGATCCCTCAAATAAGCTTATTTGAGGGACACCCCTTGTAGGCCCCACTCCGGATTGTATTTCACTAATCCAAACCGTCTATTTTGTAGATACTCATTCAAAGATCATCTCTACTAAAAATCACTTGAATCCGATATCATTTGACCACTCAATTGTGTTATTGAAATATGAGTATTTTCTTGATGCACCGTTGTTCGTTGATTTTGTAGGACACAATTGGATATCGAAACGGTTTCCGATTTGTCTAATTTTTTTGTAAGAATGATCTATGAATGAAGATCTAAAAAATAAATGGTTTGGATCATTGAGAAAAAAAATTGTATGATACCCTGAAGGGCGTCCCTCAATAAAAGGGGACTATATATATATATATATATATATATATATATATAATATAGTACATATAAATATTCTATTAAAGTGATTGTGCCGACTAAGTTTTATATTTCCTATTATTATATTATACATTTATAAAATTTATACGAATTTAAGCCACGCTATTTTATATATTTAGTTAACTTCCATTTAATATGTAAACATTCTTATATTGTTTTATATGTATATATATTATATATATAATCATTATCTTACTTTAGTCCCGCGTAATTAGAAAATGATTCCCGCATAATCATTAAACCTAGCGCATCTTCGAAACTGATTCCCGCATAATCAAAAAATGAAAGCACCTCATTAGCTGCTTTCCCTTATAGCTTTCTATCACTGCAATTTTTAATAATAAATTATTTTCTCATAATTTACCAAACAGTCTGAGCTTCCCAAATTTTTTTAAAAATCACTTATTACCCCAAATAAGTAATGCCAAACTGGCACTTAGTCATTGCAAATTGAGCAAGCTGTAAACATGCCTCTAAATCAATTATAAAAAAATTAAAAAAAAACCTACCTAGCTAGATGATCTATATGATCAATTAAAAAGAAAATTCTAAAACATAAAAGAACAATTAAAAAGAAACCCAACTAGAGTACTTCTGTGGTGCATCGGGCGTATCGGTACAGCCAGTCACTGTGCTTGTTTTTAAAAACAAGGGAAACCTGAGCAGCAGGTCAACAAGTGAAAGATTTCACGCGCATCAACGTCATCTTTTTCCCTAAGCTCATCTGGCTGAAGTTTAAACTAATTTTTTCTTGGTCTTCAAAGTCATCTTCTTCAACTTCTCTTCGTGGACTTCAAAGCCATCCTCTTCGTGATCTTCCTCCTCTCTGCAACATCTGGTTGAACTTCAAATTGATTTCTTTGTGGTCTTCAATATCTTCTTCAACTCCTCTTCTTGAACTCATATTCGTGGTTTTCAAAGTCATCTTCTTGAACTCCTATTCGTGGTCTTCCTCCTCTCTGCAACATCTCTCTCTGCTTTGTCATCATTGTCAAAACCCCATTATTTTAGGGCTTGGATTTTGGTGATAATTTTAGGGGTTAGCATTTCAGGTTGATAATAGGAATTGGAATTGAGTTTTTCCAGTCATTGGTGGGTTGTTGGCACTCCTCTCATCTGCAATCGATCCCTTGTGAAAGCATTTGGTATTAGTTCATTTGGAAAGTAAGTTAACACTTTGTTTTATGTTATTGTTAATTGAAATTTTGTGGTGATAACTTGGGGCAAGAGGGGAAGTAGGTTGTTGACATTCATGAGATGAAGTGGGTTTCTGATTGTGAAAGTGTGGTGACGTGAAGTGGGTATCCTACATTGTTGGTTGTAATGTTCATGCAAATTTAAATACTGTCATGCAATTGCATATGTCTATATGCAATTACTAATCGCTTGTATGCAACTCCAAGTCACTGAATGCAATTATAGTATATAGTTTTGTTTTTAAATTATGTAAGTGAGGGGTTTTCGTGGTAGGTAGGTAGATTTGACAGTGTTTTTGAATATTTTGTTATGAAGCGTAAAGTGTTCCGAAAGTGTAATGTTAGGATTAGTTAAGATTTGGATTTGGATTTGAAATGCATGAGTGGGTTGTGTGCATTATTTGTGCAATATTATAATGGAAGGCTGATGCACTTGCAAGTAGTGTCTTGCAATTGCATATCAGGTATATGCAATTACTAAGCTCCTGTGTGCAAATCCAGGTCTATATGCAATTACTAAGTTTGTTGGGTCCATTTTTCCATGGAACGGACAACTTTACACAACAAACGCAACTTCTGCGTTAGTGTGAAAAAATAGCCCGTTTGTTTAAAAAAGTAAGTTAGTTTGGTCTATTTTTGGGGTAAACATGCAACTTTACTGAACGAACGCACCTCTTACGTTCGCTTGAACAAATAACCCGTTTATTTGAAAAAGTAAGTTGGTTGGGTCTATTTTTCCAGGAATGAGAAAGTTACTCAATGAACGCACCCCTTGCATTCGCTTGAATAAATAGCCCGTTTGTTTGAAAAAGTAAGTTTATTAGGTCCATTTATCCGGGAACGGGCAAATTTACACAACGAATGCAACTCATGCGTTAGTGTGAAAAAATAGCCCGTTTATTTGAAAAAGTAAGTTAGTTTGGTCCATTTTTGGAGTAAACAGGGCAACTTTACTGAACGAACGCACCTCTTACGATTGCTTGAATAAATAGCCCATTTGTTTGAAAAAGTAAGTTGGTTGGGTCCATTTTTCCAGGAACGAGCAACTTTACTCAATAAACGCGCCCCTTGCATTCGTTTGAACAAATAGCCCATTTGTTTGAAAAAGTAAGTTGATTGGAAATATTTTTCCAGGGAACGGCTGGCAGGACCCGCCCCAAATTCCTCGGAATCTAGGACGAATCCGGTGAAAATTTCCGACACACTTACTAAGAAGAGAGACTTTCTACCGAAATTTCGCAGAGTCTCTCCTAAAAATTGGACTTTTCCCCAAATTCTTTTCCGAACTTAAAATGACCTTTTGCCCTTTAGTATTAATTAATATTTTAATTTTTCAAAAAAAACCTTAATTAATTCAAATCATTTTTTTTATTGTTTATTTCAATTTATTTCCTCATTTAACTTTATTCTCTCTTACTTTAATTATTTTATAACTTTTTCGAGGACCCGCCCCGAATTCCTTGCGTTCGCTCAAACAAATAGACCATCTGTTTGAAAAAGTAAGTTGATTGATAATATTTTTCCGAGGAATGGAAACTTTACTAAATGAATGCACCCGTTGCGTTCACTTGAACAAACAGCCCGTTTGTTTGAAAAAGTAAGTTGGTTGGGTTGATTTTTATGGGGAACATGAAACTTTACTGAACGAACGCACCCCTTACGTTCGCTTAAACAAATAGCCCATTTGTTTGAAAATGTAAGTTGGTTGGGTCTCCTTTTTCGGAGAATGCGCAATTTTACTGAACGAACGCACCCATTGCGTTCACTTGAACCAATAGCCTGTTTGTATGAAAAAGTAAGTTGGTTAGGGTTCATTTTTTGGATTTGTATTTAATTTATTATCAATTTTATAAGTTAAATCCTAGAAAAATAGTATTAAATCGCGTGGGGCGACACATGGCGGAAGCTGAATAGGGCGCAAGTCAGTGTGTCTGATGGCTGTTCTCCTATCATTTTGCCACGTGTCAGTTTTGATATTTTTATCAAATTTATGTTTAAAAATTCATAAAAAATTGATTAAATATCAGAAAAATGCACCGAAAATTGCTACAAACTCCTGATAACATTATCTTCGATTATAAAGGTCTAAACTCATGATTCCACATATTTGAGTTCATGGTAAGCATTAAAATCAAAGAACACGAGTGTTATGTTATAGAACATAATTTAGTGTTTTGGTTTGTTTTGAAACAAAGTTGAGTTTTTGTTATCATTTTCAAATTTTATAAGTTAAAATTATATTTTTGGAGTTTGAGGGCGTAGAGAATGTCACAAGAAGTTCGTACCAAATTTCGGTCAATTTTTTGGATTTGTATTTAATTTATTATCAATTTTATAAGTTAAATCCTAGAAAAATAGTATTAAATCGTGTGGGGTGACACATGGTGGAAGCTGAATGGGGCGGAGTCAGTGTGTCTGATGGCTGTCCTCCTGTCAACGCTCCACGTGTCAATTTTCATACTTTTATCAAATTTATTTTTAAAAATTCATAAAAAATTAATTAAATATCAGAAAAATACACCGAAAATTGCTACAAACTCCTAATACATCATCGTCAATTAAAAAGGTCTAAAATCATGATTCCACCTATTTGAGTTCATGGTAAGCGTTAAAATCAAAGAACACGTGTGTTATGTTATGGAACATAATTTAGTGTTTTTGTTTGTTTTGAAACAAAGTTGAGTTTTTGTTATAATTTTCAAATTTTATAAGTCAAAATTATATTTTTGAAGTTTTGGGGCGTAAAGAATGTCACAAGGAATTCCTACCAAATTTCGGTGAAGTTTTTGGATTTTTATTTAATTTATTATGAATTTGGTAAGTTGAATCCTAGAAAATTATTATTAAATGGTTTGGAGTGACACATTGCGGAAGCTGAATGGGCAAGTTCAGTGTGTATGACGACTGTCCTCTAGTGATTGCACCACTGTCCATTTTGATCCTTCTTTTGTTGTTTTTTTTTAATTTGTAAATAAATAATTAAAAATCAGAAAAATACATTGAAAATTGTTACAAACTCTTTATGGCATTATCTTCAATTACAAAGGCAATTGGGGGCAATACAAAGGCAATTAAGGGCAATACAAACGCAATACAATGTCAATATGAAGGCAATTGGAGGCTATATAATGACAATACTAGAGCAATAGGAGGCTATACAGTGACAATACAAAAACTCCAACAGTCCATCTTAGAGAGAGAGAGAGAGAGAGAGAGAGAGAGAGAAGAGGAGGGGGAATACAGGGACAAAATACACAACGTATACAATGTTCTCTCTTCAATGTATAATATAAGTAAAAGTAATTTTCCATTGTTCTTTGAAAAAAAAACCTATGTTTCTATTGCACACACTTGCGAATATAAACAGATT
Source organism: Prunus fruticosa (assembly GCA_018703695.1). NCBI lineage: Eukaryota > Viridiplantae > Streptophyta > Magnoliopsida > Rosales > Rosaceae > Prunus > Prunus fruticosa. The sequence continues at coordinate 23,405,619 of CM031921.1, forward strand.
CAAGACTGAAATTTCTCAAGTAAATTGAACTCAATTTCATTGAATGAGGACTAAATTACACCGTTGGATTTTATCCGACGGCTCTTAGATACCCCGCAAACACACCCCTTATAACTTCCCACTCACTATAGACGGACTCATACTTTTAACCCTAAACCCTAAACCCTAAACTCAATTCAATTTTAACCCTAAAGCCCAAACCCAATTCAATTTTGTAACCTAATTGTCTTTTGGGCCATCCCATCGAATAAAATCTGGATGTGTGTTATGCAAATGCTACTGTTTGTAATATGTGCGCATTATTGCCCCTTCCCGTTTGTGATACTATGTATTTCGAATAATTGCGCCTTACGATTGAAAGTACAAAATATGTCTACTTATGCCAGTACAATAAAATATGATCCATTATTTTTATTTCGTTTTGCGACACAGTCACTCTTGCATTGCATCATCAAAATGCAATTGCATGTGTGTTATGCAAACGCTACCCGCCTGTGAGCAAACTCCACATAGCTTAAAGAAAAGCAAAGACAAAGAAAAGCAAGTAACTACTTCATTATGACCTTATGACTATTATTAAATATTAGGGTTAACCACATTATGGTTTACGAAATTAAGGATATTTTTGAATGTGATTCGTACTACATGACAATTTTTATTACTAGGTATTTTCGAATAATTGGTCCTTTTGTAATATAATATATTCGGATTATTGCCCTTTACCGTTTATCATGCTTTGTATTTCGGATAATTGCTTCCTTCGATTTATAGTAAAAAATATGTCTAATTATGCCTGTACAATAAAGTATGATCCATTTTTCTTATTTTCGTTTGCGCACAGTCACTCTTGCATTGCATGTTTGCAATGCAAACGCTGCTCGACTATTGGCAAACTCTTCGGAGTGTAAACACGAAGCTAATGAATGTATAGCACAAAGACGAAGAAAAGCAAGTAACCAAAATACATGCAATTACATTAACTCATTACCCAAAATACATTCAACTCCTAAACCAAAAAAAGAGGGTTGTTTGAACTCTTACTTGATGTTTCCAAAGTTTCAACAGAACAAACTAAATTAAATACCCCCAATTTCGTGACCATTACATAATGGAGGTTGGACCCATCGTCAAATTGGTATCTGCACATCAGTTTTGGGAAAGCTGAGAGGAGAGTTGAGGAAGTCACTTAGGTAGAGTCGCCAAGGTCGGCTTGGGTTTTCTCGTGGATGATCTCAATTCCATCACCATTAGCTTCTTGCCTAAACCCTAAACCAAGCACAGACAAGCGTTGGACACGCTTAGGATGGATTTGGGCAAGTGAGATGTAACAGTTCCTGGAGAAGTAGAGAGAAGACGTCGTCGGCAAGCAGAGAGATTGGGCAAGCAAGAGAGAAGATTTCCTGGAGGTGCAAACGATTGGATTTGGGCAATTAGAGAGGAGTTCGTGGAGGCTGTTAGGATTTTCAATTTGGGCAACAAGATAGGAGAGTGCGCGTGGTCTTCATCCTCTAAACCTGCTTTTTTGACAGTCACATGCGATGCACATGTTGAATAATAAAGGGCTCAACAGGTTACTAAGTCATTGAATCTCAGCCATTCATTTTTAACATGCAAAATCAGCCCTTGGATCACCGGGTGTACCGGTACAGCCGGCGCACCACAGAATTTTCCAGCTAGATGATCTATATGATCTACGAATTGAAAAAACTAATTAAGCTTTGGAAGGCGCCTTGGGTGGAGAGCTTTGATCAGCGCAACTTTGTCTAAGGGCAGGAACATATATAATATCTATTGTTGAACTGGTCTAACATCCCGCCAAAACAATTCTGATCAATTCCATCGATGGCAGCGAAATAATCTGGTCCAATGCGACTATAATCGCCAGTTAAAAGTGCAGAAATGAGGTCCCACTAATCTGTCTATGTTAGTTAGTGATGACCAACATTTTTCATAATCTTCTTGCGTTGGTGGCTTCCATGTTGGCGGTGCTGGAGCTGGTGCCGGTGGTGGTGGTGCTGTCAAAGGCAGCCCAAGGTAGAACCAAAGTCGTGAGACTGCCTTCGGATGTGCCTCATGATCAACATTAGGGTAATGTCTCCCTAACGCTACATTGAACAGCAATGCCGAGCTGAGCACACAAAAAGCAACACAATGGGAATTGAAATCTTCATATTGATGAATGATATTCTCTCTTCTATCTCTCTCTCTCTCTCTCTTTGATTGAGTATGCTCAATTCAATTGCTTCTGCATATTACTCTCGTAGGGAGGGCTTTTTATAAAGTAGAGTTGGACTGGTTTACAACCTAAGCTTGCATTTTTATGTAAAACACTCAAACACTTATCAAATTAGTACTTCATTTTAATCGCTACTTCTACTCCAAACTCATCAAAATGGCAAAATGGCTTTTAATAAATAATCAATATCCCGTGACTAAAAGTTAAAACAAACTAGATTAACATTAATTATGTTGAACTTCTCGATTATCCCATTTCTTCCCATATACAATATAATTAAAACTAAACTCTCTTACAACTTTATCAAAAACAAATCAACCTTTTGATATGCATAACTAAACTTCTAATTTGTGTCGTTTTATTCAACTTAGTTCAATCCCTCGGCTAAAAAAATTGCGGCATACTTTGTGTTTGGTAAAATCTCATCCCACAACATTGCCGAATATGCGGCTTTGTGAACCGTGATTTCCCCAAAAGACAAGAGGGCCTTATACCTGCTACCAAACAAGCCGAAGCTGTTGGGAGACGAGTGGACAAGTATGGATGTGGATCCAAATAAGCCAACCAAAATGGGTAATTTCTATTTGCAGAAAAAGTAAACGTATTGATTTTGGGCCACCAAATTCTTAATTATGGTAATTAGCATCACTAAATTATTGATGCTTCAGTAAATCATTATCTTAACAGATGCAGTGGATTTGTCATTGTCACTAATGGATCCAAATTACTTATATTTTATTCGATGGCGTCCAAATAAACAACTGTGTATTAGTAGTTTCTTGATATCCATATTTTATAATTCCAACATCAACTTCAAGATTAATATTTCACACTTATATATAATAATAAAACTTAAAAAAATTCAAACAATTATATAATTATATTCCATTGTTTAGAACTAAATAAGCTTAGTTTATGACCTAATCAAGCTAATTAAGCATTTTAAAAAAGCTAACAACTCCTTTAATTAAGATACTTCCCAAGGCAGTGACCCATTAGTCTCTGTAAAAAGCCTGTCACTTTGTTATAAGAAACAATAACAGTGACTCTGACGCAGGTTGCACAATAATTTTAGGTAAAAAATTGGGATTACCTTTTTCTAATTGCCTCATAGGCAGATAGGCTGTCCGCACTTACTTCTTCTGGCATATTATTATGTTTTACGATAATATATCATGTGGCATATGTTATGTGCCGTTAAAAGTTCACTTGAATTATAATGTTCATAAAATTGAAGAATTGCATGCGTACACATTACTAAATCTTTTGTTATAAACTCTAAAATTATACGCGTGTTATAATATAGGTTTATGAGAAAATCTGAAGTCTCTCACAAGGAGTATATTTCTTTGTCCACAACAGTTATTATGTGACAAGTGCTATAAACACAAAGGAATATATCCCAAATTGCAAGTAAGATTATCTAATAGACATAAATTCTATGTATAATATTGTCGAAAATGTATTGATAACATAATAAATGATATCTCAACAATTCATTTTTAATAAATAATGGACGTCTAAACTATAGCCGGACTATTCCAATGAATTCATAATTCCACGCATATCACGCCATATTACATGCACCACACCTAAGTAAGTAGTAAAATAAAGAATAAAGGAAGAGAACAAACTAGTTCCAAGTTGTAGACTTATTTGGCAGTTGATTGCAACAGATGATTATTCCCCGGAATACTTTATCCACTATATTCACTCTCCGGTCTCAACTGCTAGTTGTAAAAATAACTTAAAAAACAACTAATGGATTCCATGGAATCACACCGACCCTGCAGATTATTACCATTACTGAATCCTTCTCTTCCTCTCAAAATCTTTCTTCCTAGAGAGACAACTTTCCCGCAAAACGAAAGAAAAATCACTGCTTTCCCAGAAAATGGTCGAGCCAGAAGACGAAGGCCAAACTCCAGCCATTCCGCCAAAGTCAAAGAACATAGTGGACGACAGAGAAGCTGCGCTCATGGACTTTGATCTTGACCTCGATGCTTTTTGGCCGTTGGATCCGATTCACTTTCCTTCTAACCCCACGTCCCCGCCTTTGTTCTCGTCCACTGACCAGCCCTGTTCTCCTTTATGGGGTTTTCCTGATGGTGATGCTGATAATGATGATAAGCTCGCTGGACAAGTTGATCAAGCTCTTTCTGACCGTCCTCAATTCAGTTCCTGTGAGTTTTTCATACTGGGTTGTGTTCTTTTGTTTTTTTCTTTTCTGGGTCGATCAGTTTTCTCTGTCTTACCATTGAAATTGGTTTTTCTGAATCAGAAATGTTTTAGAAGTTTGTATGTTCACTGTGATAATCATAGAACTCAGCTGAACAAATGCTTTCCTGGGCAGTGTTGGAAAAATCGGCCTAGGCGGCTAGGCGGCCGCCTAGGCGGTCGTGTCCTTTTTTTAATTTTTTCTTTTCTTTTCTGGGTCGATCAGTTTTCTCTGTCTTACCATTGAATTGGTTTTTCTGAATCAGAAATATTTTAGAAGTTTGTATGTTCACTGTGATAATCATAGAACTCAGCTGAACAAATGCTTTCCTGGGCAGTGTTCGAAAAATCGGCCTAGGCGGCTGGGTCGATCAGTTTTCTCTGTCTTACCATTGAAATTGGTTTTTCTGAATCAGAAATGTTTTAGAAGTTTGTATGTTCACTGTGATAATCATAGAACTCAGCTGAACAAATGCTTTCCTGGGCAGTGTTGGAAAAATCGGCCTAGGCGGCTAGGCGGCCGCCTAGGCGGTCGTGTCCTTTTTTTAATTTTTTCTTTTCTTTTCTGGGTCGATCAGTTTTCTCTGTCTTACCATTGAATTGGTTTTTCTGAATCAGAAATATTTTAGAAGTTTGTATGTTCACTGTGATAATCATAGAACTCAGCTGAACAAATGCTTTCCTGGGCAGTGTTCGAAAAATCGGCCTAGGCGGCTGGGTAGATCAGTTTTCTCTGTCTTACCATTGAATTTGGTTTTTCTGAATCAGAAATGGTTTAGAAGTTTATATGTTCACTGTGATAATCATAGAACTCAGCTGAACAAATGCTTTCCTGGACAGTGTTCGAAAAATTGGCCTAGGCGGTCCTGTCCTTTTTAAAAAAAAAATTATATATAAATAGATTTATTTTCCTGACTTTAAACATTTATTTGGTATTGAGCAATAAAATTGTACGCTTAGAATTAAACAACAAAATAGTTAAGGGTCAAAAAGTGTTTCCTTTACTCGTTTCTCAATTCTCTGTAACTAAAGAGACTATACCCTGTTATACTGAAAAGGTTGCATTTTTACATTCCTGCTGGGCCAGGAATTGAATTCGGAGACCTTGGTTCCTCTGAAATGAGTTCTCCTTGTTCATTAATCTTTGTTTAATTCTATCTGGTCTGAATATTCTTAGAATTTGAAGTCAACCATCTAAAATATAAAAAGTTTATTTGAACTTTTGTCTTTTTGGCCTGAAATTCCTAGGAATTGAAAACACATTTCGTTGGCTTAACATATTGCTTCAGTTAGCATTTTGCAGTTGTTGAGTAGCAGTCAGGAGGTTCACTCATTTGAGTTTTCTCTCATATAATATCTCAAAAATGCAGGTATTCCTGATCCGGGAAGGGAAATACCAAGAGAGAATGAGGACAGAAGAATGCTTACATCCCCCTTTTTGGGACTGGAACCTGTTGAAAATCCTGATGCTTCTTGCTTAATAAAAGAGAAGATCACTCAAGCTCTGAGACAGCTCAAGGAATTGACTGACCAACATGTTCTAGCTCAGGTTTGGGCACCAGTGAAGAATGGGGGTCGGTATGTGCTCACAACTTCAGGGCAACCCTTTGTTCTTGATCCTCATACTAATGGACTTCATCAGTATAGGATGGCTTCTCTGATGTATATGTTTTCTGTGGATGGAGAGAGTGATGGAATGGTTGGGCTCCCTGGCCGTGTTTTCCAGCAAAAATTGCCAGAATGGACCCCTAATGTTCAGTACTACTCCATCAAAGAGTATCCACGGCTTGGTCATGCTCAGCATTACAATGTTCAGGGAACCTTAGCTTTGCCCGTGTTTGAACCCTCTGGACGGTCCTGTGTTGGTGTTCTTGAGCTCATAATGACTTCTCCGAAGATCAACTATGCTTCTGAGGTTGATAAAGTTTGCAAAGCACTTGAGGTTGGTTTATTATTTTATTTTCTGAGCATATATTAGTATTACAGATTGTGTCATGCTCTTATTTAAACAAGCTTAGTGTACTTATTTGGTAAATTGATGGCTTCTGTTTTCATTTGAATACTAATATGGTTATATGAGTGAGCTTCAAACATGAAGAGGTTTGTCAGTGAAAAATTTTCATTTCTCCTGCAGGCAGTAAGTCTGAAAAGTTCAGAGATATTGGATCATACAAGCATGCAGGTGAGCTGCAATAACAATGTGTGCCTAATTTGGTCTTCTTTTGGAACACAAGAAAGTAAATATGGATTTCTTCTATCATTTCCTCCTCCATTCTCACAGATGTATGCTTGGCACTTCTTGTAACCAGATTCAAATATGCAATGAAGGTCGCCAAACTGCATTGACTGAAATCTTGGAGATACTGACAGTGGTGTGTGAAACTCATAAATTACCGCTTGCTCAGACCTGGGTTCCTTGTATGCATCGCAATGTTTTGGCTTATGGTGGTGGCCTGAAGAAGAACTGTACTAGCTTTGATGGTAGTTGCATGGAACAGGTCTGCATGTCCACAACTGATGCGGCATTCTACATTGTCGATGCTCCTATGTGGCATTTTTGAGAGGCCTGTGTTGAGCATCACTTACAAAAGGGTCAAGGGGTTGCTGGAAGGGCATTTTTGTCCCGTAACGCATGCTTCTGCAGAGACATTACCCAGTTCTGCAAAACTGACTACCCTTTAGTACACTATGCACGCATGTTTAAGTTAACCAGCTGTTTTGCAATCTGCTTACAGAGCACTCATACTGGAAATGATGATTACATCCTAGAATTTTTTCTTCCCCCGAGCATCACAGACAGTTATGAACAACAAACTTTGTTGGGCTCCTTATTGGCAATAATAAAGAATCATTTCCAGAGTCTCAAGGTTGCTTCTGGAATTATACTTGAAGATGAAGGGCTTGTCGAAATGGTTCAAGCTTCTACAAACAAGGGACTTGACTCAAGACTTGAATGTATACGTATACCCCGCTCCGCGGAAACACCACCAGGGCCTGCCTTACCTAATGGAGAAGAGATGGTGCAGCTTGATTCATCAAAGCCACAGTTAATGGTGGACTTTGATCCTGTAAATGATGGGAGCAATGCTGTTAATGAGGGTGGAGAAAACAATATTTCTTGTCCAGAGAATAAAGACATAAAAAAGAAATCAGAAAAGAAACGAGGAAAAGCAGAGAAATCAATTAGTCTAGAGGTTCTCCAACAATATTTTGCTGGGAGTCTTAAAGATGCTGCTAAGAGCCTTGGAGGTATGCTTATGCACTTAACATATTGTTTCTTACAATTATGCTCATGTTGTCTCAACAAATGCTAAAATCTTTATATACAAAAAGCTTGTTTTTTTGGTTTCAGTAGCAATTGAGATAAATTGTTCTGAACGAAATTCTTCCTTTGCAGTTTGTCCTACTACAATGAAGCGCATATGTAGGCATCATGGAATCTCCCGCTGGCCATCTCGCAAGATCAAGAAGGTTAACCATTCTCTCTCTAAGCTACAGCGTGTGATTGAATCAGTCCAAGGTGCTGAAGGAGCATTTGGTTTAACTTCTCTTACTGCAAGTCCACGTTCTGGTGCTGTCGGATCAATTTCTCGGCCTTATATCTTAAATGGGTCTAATCAGCAAAGCTCACCAAGCTCTAAACCCAGTGAACTTCATGGTGAAAACAAAGACTCACCCACCCCTACTACACCAGGAAAAGAGGGGCAGGCTTGGATAGAAAATCAGTTGCTAGATGGGAGGATTCTGCAGGAGGAACTTCTTCTGGAACATGGCAGGTTTCTGCTAGACGATGGTAAAGGCTCAAACACATCCAAAACGGGAAGCAGCTCAAGGGAGGCGAGTGCTGGTACCCCTACTTCTCATGGATCATGCCAAGGTAGTGTTGAGAGTGTTTGTCCACATTGAAATGTTAAGGGACCTAGCCTGGGTTTATAAGGAGTTGGGTTCCCCCCATTGCCAATTGGTTTTGGGGTGGAACTCAACTTCCTTCATGGATCGGCAAGGCTTCACGTGTTGGGCCCAACGGCCACACGTGCTCCCACGTCACCTAATATGTGTTGTCCACGTGTTAGGAAAATGCGTTGGTAAACAATACCTTTGTTTGCTTCCATCCATGGTCAATGGCATCGAAGTGGAATGGCTTCCCTGAACCTCAGCAGTTCAGGTAGTCCTGCAAATGGAAATGCGTTGGTAAACAATACCTTTGTTTCTTCCATCCATGGTCAATGCATCGAAGTGAATGGCTTCCCTGAATCAGCAGTTCGACTTACCAAAGGAACCGAATTTATCAGTTGCATGCTCAATACCCGATGCTGTCCTGATGACAGATCCCGAAGAACCATGTAGAGGAATGCTAATAGAGGATGCTGGAAGTTCAAAAGATTTGAAAAATCTGTGTCCTCAAGTAGACGCCATGGTGGACGAGCAAGTTCCAGAAGCTTGTTGCACAAACCCCCCATGTCCTGATTCCGCTCTAAAGCCATCCAACACAATGCCACATATCATAGCTAGGCAAGAAATGAAGAGTGTGACCATGAAGGCTACGTATAAAGAAGATATTATTCGGTTTCGTATATCTATGAGTTCTGGTATTGTGGAGCTGAAAGATGAAGTGGCAAAGAGATTAAAACTGGAAATGGGCACATTTGATATCAAACATATGGATGATGACCTGGAGTGGGTTCTGATAGCCTGTGATGCAGACCTGCAGGAGTGTATGGAAATTTGTAGATCATTAGGCCGAAATATGATCCGACTCTCGGTTCATGACATTATGTCCAATTTTGGAAGCTCTTGCGGGAGCATGTAGGAATCAGGATTAAATTGTAAATATGTTTAGTAACTTAGTTTAAGTGAAGATATGAGTACTTTTTCTTTTCCCTTTTTTTTGGTCTGACAAAGTGTAGGTATTGATTCTTCGAGGTTGCTTCAGTTTTGCCCCCTCGTTGTCTCGATTTCAATATCTACACACATGTCAATCAGATTGACATGCATGTATTTTCCTTCTGATGTTACCTCCTTTAGCCTCAACATTGCAGCTGTCTGAAGTAACCATTTTAAAGAGATTGGAGCATTAGCTACTCTCTACCACCACAAAACGCGAGAGACTTGTACGTCAAGTGGTTAAGGTGCATTACAATTAGGCCATTTTTTCGATGCTCCTTCCTTAATATCTCTGGTATTAAAAAAGGAAAATATAGCCACAAAACAAAAAGCTGTTATTTTATAAACAAGGCTTTTGCCTTGATCCTTGATCATTTGAAGGCAAACATAGATACATGATCCTCATGGTTCCCGGTACAATTATGAAATTATAATATTTCATATGGCATAAGTTAAGTATAAAGTCACTCATGCCATAGAATGACACATAAAACCATGTAACCATGTATCTGTCGTTATGAAATGAAACTATTTGTTCCATACTGACCATATTGTGGTCTCACACAACACAAATATAAATAAAGTCCGACCTTTATCAAAAACTTATATTTCTTTGGTAGGGTCCGCTTGTCCGACTCATTGGACGGCAGCGGAGATGATACACGGCGGAGTTGCTCATGTCCCGTGGTGAGGAGCACTACCATTCTGAGTAGTTCGACCCATCTTTTTAGGTTCATCTCCGTCGGAAACCACCTCTGTCAAACTCACCTGCCTACCTTTCCTTTCTGCCAACAGTCGCTTTGTATTCTTGTAGTATGTGGCGTAGAGAATCAGCTGGCCCGACCCAAAAAGTAAGCCCAGCCCATTGGGAATCTGAAAATGAACACACCACAGGCCCCGTTAATTTTATTTTATTTTTGGGGTAAAATGGGGGCCAAAGATCAAACACAAAGAAACTACAAAGATAAAAATTATTTATTTCATGAAGAAACCCATGTGCATGTCTGCCTTTTCAGGTTTATCCAGACCCGAAAGGAGATAAGCAATAAATGCATGGAAATAAATAATTAGGAAATGTTTTTAATTATTTGTCCATTAATTTAAATTTTAGATGGATGGAGAATTATTATAATTAGAGTTTGAGAACTTTACAGTCAAGAAGATGTCGAAACGGATGAGAGCAAATGAAAACCAGGCAAGACCATTGGCAAAGGAAAATAACGAGAGGCAAAACGGCATGAATTCCACACTCTTTGTTGTAATCACCAATTTCTGTCACGCACAAGAAACACAATAGAATTAGAATATGATCAAATGAGAATAATTTTATAAAAAAATATATGATTAGGGTAATTACGTACCATGACAGCGAGAGGTGAAGCATACATCATGATGTTACACAGAATGCAAACGATGCCCACAATAAGTGACCTCCTCTCGTGTGTATGGGCCACAGTGAGAACCATGAGGACAAGAAGAGCCATGAGTATGAGCTCCACAAGTAAACCCAGAAGCACTTTGAGCCTCTGCTTCTTGTCAGACGCGTAGATGAGGAAGAGGATGATGTAGGAAAGCTCAATGAAAATGGCAGAGCCATTGATGGTCACCACCAGAATACTGTGGGGGTGCACTATAGGCAATCCGTAGAGGGCCCACACCATGCAGTTGGCTAGGGTTGCAAGGTATGGGGCTGGTGAGTATTGCTCCACTGAACCTTTTTTCCATATTCGAACAAAAGTCGGCCTGGAAATGAGAATTATTAGTGTACTGTGTGTTAGGACAAAAATGTTGTCAACTTCAAATATGGGAAAAAGGGATGAGGTGGAGATCCTAAATATGGCAACACATCTTTTATTAATGGTGCTATATCCCCAAAAGTGTGCCCTCTATATAATTCAACTTTACTTTTTCATTGGGATAAATATGAGTAAATTCCCTTCCAACCTTAATTATGGCAAATTACAAATTTAAGATATAATTATGACTAATACCATTTATCTAAAAATGCAGTGATTGTTTGGTGTTGGATACCAATTTACTCATATATAGTTTGGTATCACTAAATATCAAGACACAAAATATCAACTAAATATTCACAATATATCGGATACTGTAAATTAGTACCGGTATTAAACCATCTTGAGAAAAACTTAAGATAATGTAAAATCATGCATTTACCAAATTTTGTGTACAATTCAACAAAATTTTAATACCTGTAAAATTGTTTATATTCTCTGTTTTTTTTATAAAAAAATTATCACTCTGCCTTGAAGAATTAAAGAAATGGAGAAGAACCATGCTTACACTGGTGACAGGAACAAAATGAGTGAGATTACGTTTCCTGAAAAATAAGCAAAAATAAAACAATTGCCGACATCAAGTTTGAATCTCAGAAGATAAAGCAATCTATATATACATGAAACTGAAAGAAATGAACTTCAATTCCTCACTCTACACTTGTTTTGAGTTTAAAGATGCTAATTACACTCTAATTAACTCACCTATGACACCGACCACGGTTCGAACAACATCCGCAGAAACCATGCCTGTGACTAAATCTAATTAATTAAGCTAACTGAAGAAGAAGGAAGAAGGAAGAAGGAAGAAGGAAGAAGGAAGAAGGTAGAAGAAGAAATAGAAAGAAAGAAACAAGGTGATGAAACTAGATGAGCTGAAAGGAAGGAAAGAGAAAATGAGGGACAGGAGGATTGTCTTGTATAGTTTTGGTGATTTGGATTGTAATTTGTAACCCTCAGAGCTGTTAGGTCACTTGCATGGCATGTATTGGGTGGTGCAACTTATAGCAACACATGGAAGAGGATCAAGTGCCCTTTGATTTTAAGGAATAATGCCCTTCATCCAAAGGATCGAGAGAGAGAGAGAGAGAGAGAGAGAGAGAGAGAGAGAGAGAGAGAGAGAGTTTGCCTTTGGCTTTGGCACTACCTTCAAGATTCTCAGAACCCTAACGTTACTATAGACTCTCTGCTAGCAAACGTTACAGGGCTTAGAAAGTGACTTTTATTAATAAAAAATTATCAGAGGCTTTTTCATAGATTTATAGACGTTATCCATTGCTTTTCCACTGAATCCATTATTTAGGTGCTTTTGATATGGGGACTGATTTTCTCACTCTCTTTTTATTCACTTACACTTCATTTCTCGTGGTCTTGGGTTCGAAGGTTGGTATCACATTCTCAACACTCCATTTTTCTAAATAAAGAGGAGTATATGTGGATAAAAGGAGAGTGAGAAAATCATTTACCTTTGCTATTTAGGTCCACAAAAGTCCAGTTATTAGTTAATTTCTTGATTTTTTTGGTGCAAATTTACAGTGATTAAAATTCACATTTTCTTTTATTTAGAGGAAGCAGTAGGTTTCAATTCCATTTAACTGAAAAGAATATGTACAAAAGAGCATGAAAAAGTTGCCTCGTTAAAACCTTCTTGAGGAAAATCACGTGAGATAAAAAATTCACATTTTTTCACTTTTATAAAGAAAATATATATTAATTTTTGTACCACATAGCTAGCTGGCTAGGTAGTCAAGTTTAGTTGGTGCAATTTTTGATGGTACAACTTAGATCAGATGCTCCATATAATTACGGATTTGGCTTTCTTTTTTATATATATTATTTTCTTCTAAGAATAATTGTGAGCAAAGCAGGTAGGTCATAGATTTTTTGTTTTTTTTCATTAACTGGACGGCCATCGACTTCTTTTTTCAAAAAAAAAATTCCAATTTATCATCAGCGAAAAGGAAGAAATTAAATTCGAGAGGTCCACATGACAAGTACAATGGTGAGTGACAAGTGAGTCACACCGTCTAAGTTCGAATGTGAGTTGGTCATGCATTCAATTAACGTTGCCTATTATTAATCATGATATCTTGTTTTTGTTAAGTAATAATTAACTTGCATTTTAAGTTAATTTAATTAGCATCAAGTTCAACTCAAAAGCATGTGTACAAAGTCAGTTCTAATAATAACAAATATGACTGAGATCCGACTCCATCACAATCTGAAAATAGAGAGAGAGATGTGATAAATAATACGAGTCCAAATATCATTGTTGATCATATCTTATACAAATTTCCATATTGCATTTTTATAAGAGACGTGATAAATAAATAGGCTTCATTACAGTTTAGTATCCTATGGCTATACCCTTAAGACATATTAGTTTTTATTTTTTTGTTTTTTACAATTAGATACCCCGGTCTTTTAAATTTGTTACAATATGGTTCCATCGTTAAGGTTTTTGTCAGATCTCACCATTAGTTGCATACATAGCATTATAGGGCCCACATCTTCGCTTTTTTTAAATTTTTTTTTTTTGTTTTTTAAATATTAACTTGATCTTGATTTGTAGCACGGGGCCAAAAAGAACTAATATCAGATACACAGGCATCAAGATTTCAGTTAAAGTGAGTGAGCTTGCAGTCCAAAATACGACTGATAACAGACACAGACTAATAATTAGGTCACGCTGTCCACAGAATCGACCTTAAAGCCGTCCAAACATTTCAGAGACAGTTAACTATCCTTTTCGTTGAAACTGTTGGAGAACATATAGGCTTTGTGAAGGGTTGTGGAGATTTTGTAATAATTTTTAAAGGTAGGTCCAATGGCCAATGTCCAAGACCGATTTGCATGAACAATTCTGTCTGCTTTTATACGATTCTGTTCATCAAATCATCCAGACAGTGCCCTGCTACGTGCACAAAATAGAGAAATTGCACCAATATTATATATAATTCCACTCTCCCTTTGATCATGATGGTAATATTCTAGTGTCAATTGATGCATGTTTTGATTTATATTATATGTTTGAATTGGATTTCGATTCATATTCATTTAACCCTTTATGAACGTGTACAAAAAAATGCCTATGGATTTCGATTCATATTCATTTAACCATTATTCACATATTATAATAATATATAGGAAGTGCATTTGGATTATTTGAAGAACCCTTTTTGACTTTCAGTGCACCTCTATCAATCTATGGCACCATGCCATTGCCACCAGTGACATAGAGTCACGGTTTTTTTCTATTATAAAGGGTTCATGCCTTTTGTGGAAGATTCTATTATTAAACCCCAAAACTGGTGAAAAATATGGATATTTTAATTTTTACCCAAAAGAGTGGGAAAATAAATCACTGGATATCACTCATTAGCTTATAATTACAGTTCTAAGCACTTTTAGCGGACAACTCAACCCTAGCAAAAGGCTGTCCAGGTCAAGAAATGCAGCTTCAGCGGTATAAAACAACCCAGGCAAGGCGTGGGTTCCACTAAGCCCTGGCAAGCCCGAAGACAAGAACATCCCGAATTGTTGCATGAGGGCTATGATGTCAGCAATAATTTTTTTAAAAAAAAATCCACCGATGGAAGTACTCTTAGAGCATTTCCACCAATTTCCAACCCAATCAAGAGGTGGGGTCCACCAAGACTGGGCAAGCCCTAAGGCAAGATCATCCCGAGCTGCTGCCTAAAGGCGTTGACGTCAGCAAATAAATTTAATGTTTTTTAACACTACCGAGTGTGCGTTGTGCCAATGAACACCAAACAAAAAGTGGTGTGCACCACGTGGCGTCTCTTATGGAGTCTGATGCAATTTTGTTTCCTTCATCCAACGGCTACCAATTTATGCCAAAAAATTCAGATTTTTTTTATAAAAATCAATACCTAACAATATTCTTCACTTTCCAAACCAAAATTCCATTCAAATTCCTCTTCTCATATCATAAGTATAAATAAAATTAATCTTATTAAAATTAGTCTCATAAGTATAAATAAAATTAATATCATGTCAACAATGATTACTCTTAAGTTGGCATGGTAATGGGTGGGGAAAAAAAATTGCTTGGGTAAACACAATTCACATGAATAGTAACATCCCTTGTTTACCCTTATCCTTTGCCATCTCTAAAGCCCTAGTAGCCAACTTTGAAAAATTAGGATCATCTGCTTTAAAATAATGTTTAGGATTTATATTCAACGAGTACTAACTAGAAGGAAAAAAAAGTCTAAAGTGACCTAGCTTTAAACGTAGACATACAATCAACACCATACAAAAGCTTCCACAGAGAATTCAAACTCAACTTTGACACTTACTAATTGTCTCTTTAATGATAGGAATGGAAATTGGAAAGAACAATGCAATCTTTTGAGTCTCATGCAGAAGTTTAGTCAGACAAATACATCCAAAATCAACCTACTCATGATGCAGACCAATAGTTAAGTCACAGCACACACTTGAGACATCAACTAGTGGCAGAAGAATTGAGTCCCTATCAACAAAGAGGCAGTGTTTCAAATCAATGGCAAGGCTTGCATTTGCATATTAGGCCGGCCCAGGGTTTGATGTGAACATATTCCTTTCGTCTATGAGATTAATGATGTATATATCTATCTGTCTGATGAATCAAATTCTGATAAAGACTAATATTTGGACTGACATGAAGAAGGAAAGATGGGACATGACTTTGTGTACAAAGTGTGAGGCTCAAAAGTTTACAGCACCAAGAAGAAAAAAGAATTGGCAAATATTTCATTTCAAGTCAAGTCATAGACATATATATAAATTTTATATTCTACTATGTCGATGACCTATGGCCCCTTGTAGTGTATTATGGAACTACGCACCTTTTCTCCTAATCACTACCTTCAAATTCTTGTTCTTTGTTATCTTAATATCTAAATGAGGAATAATATTTCTCTTCATCACTCAAGTATTTCATGCCAAGGTGTTGATGGACCCAATATAAGGCTAATGCTCGTCTAATTTCATTTGTCAAAATGTTGGCGCATAATACTATTCAGTATAATGCTAGGTTCATCAAACTTATTTACCAAATATGTTTATCGAACATTATGCGTTGTGTATTAGGTATAAATGGCTCTCGAATTTGAGCAAACGACAAGTTAAGATAGGACATTATTCGGTGAGCGTAGTAGTGGTGAAAAAAACTTACCTATTTATATTGCTAAAGTTTCTAATAATTGATGAGAACCTTGAATTCTTTTATTATGTGTCTTTAATTATTCTCCTTTTCAAATTGTCACATTAAAGAGAAGTCTTTACTTTAATTGGGTTGCCATCAACCCTTTAATCCCATATACCTCTTCAGCCGAAATGGCCCAGGAACTATTTGCTTGATCCAGAGAACTAATGTTGCACGAGTATTTTATATCTTGTCAGTTATAAAGAGTTGAGAATATGATTCAGTACAAAGAATGGAGACCAGATTCTTATGGAAACTGGTATAATAATGAGTGCTGGCATTTCCTGGCAAAATCATGGGCACCAATAAAGTGATGTGATTTCGATTAAGGTGGTATACAAACACAAGTTGGGAAACACAGCAAGAATGTGTCTCAAGGTCATTCAAAGTCTGACAATTAATCATTCTTATATGAAGAGACATCTGTATTTTAAAACTTCACGTCCGTGAGTGATTTCTGACCGCAAATTATTAGAAATTGATATTTAAGTGGGTGATTATTGACTGTGAATTATTGAAAACCAACATTTTATCAATAGTTGGAACTCGCCACACATGCGCGGTACACTCAGAGCCGGTCCATTGATTTTGGAGGCCCTGTGCAAATATGGATGTCGGGGCCCTACATATACAAGTAGGAAAAAAAATCCAAATAGAAACAAAATTTTCTGACACGGGAGGAACACCTTGGGAAAGAGCTTCCCAGAAAAATTTCTTTAGTCACTCTTCCAAATCACAGAGCTGATAAATTGATTTTCCAATTTCAATGCTCGGTGAATTCTCATGTGAATGAGGGAGGGAGAAAAGAACTCTGATTTTGGGGAAAGGGCTAAAGCTTGGGTTTTTCCAATCCAAAATTTGATGGAAGAGGGTGGTACTGAAGAGAAAGGGATTTATTTTGATGGAGGAGAGTGAGAGAGACTCACTGAAAGAGAAAAGAATAGTATAATGGTTTTGCAGCGCGAGAGTTGGGAAGAGGAAAAACAGGTTTCAAACCATAATAAATAAATACAAAGAAGAGTTGCAGAGTGAGAGTTGGGAAGAGGAAAACGAATTAAATTAGGGTCTCTACTCTCTAAGTCGTGGAAGTTGTTGATAATTAATATTCAATTCAATTTTGATTTTGGTTTTGGGGCCTTGCATATGGCATTGTGGGGTGATATTTAATATTTCATTTTTATTTTCATGTTTTAATTAATTGAATGTGTTGATTAGGAAAAATTTGGGACTCTTTAAATTTTAGGGGCCCTGTGCGATCGCATACCTCGCACACCCCATGGGCCGCCTCTGGGTACACTGACCTTGGCAAAATCCGTCTTGCTGAATTATGCTAAAGAACAAAAAAGAAAAGTTCTTTAATTTGAAGTTGCCTAAAGTTGTGCCCACCCAACCCAAGCATCAATTTGGGCAAAAGTGTCCATTGGTAAACTTTCTCAGTGTTCAAAATTAGTCTAGTCTGGTCTGTTTATTGATCCTCTTAAGTCTGAGGTCTAATGTACATCGCAGATGCAAGTCAAGACTTTTCTGTGGGCTCTGCACTGCTGGGTGGCAGCGATGAAATTTTAGTTAACCTCTTGGACTATTAGGATATTTTGTAGAGAGTACTGAGTTGCTTGAAAATTGTAAGAACTCAAGAATGAGAGGGGAAAACATACATGTGAATTTTATTCACTCAAATGCATATTTTTCTTTTCAGTGAAGAGCTTCAAGCTTACAATGCAGACATTCAATAAAACATTATCAGGGAAGGAAAAAAATAAAATTCAAAACTCGAGAAACAGAAAACCTCGCCAAATTAAAACTTCAAGCCTATACATGATCTTGAACTATGTTACAGAATGTGCAGGTGCAGGAGAGCAGAAAGAAATGGAAGTGGAGATCTTTTTTCTTTTGAATAAAATCTTGCCGGGTTTTTCCTTTCAAAGTCTGAAGCCCAAGCTACCCCACCTCTTTGTGCCCTCTTTCTTCGTCTTCTTCGAGTTTGGATCAATGAGGTTTTCCAGTGACTTTGCTTTTCTGTCTCGGGTCCTACCTGCTTCTTTCAGAAGCTCGGTTAGTCTTCTCTTCTCATCTTCGAAATCAGGATTTGCAATTCCCAGCTTTTCTTCTCGCAGTTTAAGGACATACTCCAAAATTTCAATTGCATCTTCAACTCTGAAAAAGATCCACAAAAGATTTGTTAACAACTGAATTTTCAAGGCATAATAATCAAGTTCTTACGTTTATCAGTGGCACTGGCACATTCTCGGTAAACACACATAGAATACTTGGCATAATAAAAGCGAAAGGAGCAAAGAAAATTATGTTTCCAGACTATGCAAATGATGTAAACCTGGAAGACAGACATGACTGAGGCAGTCAAAAAACCTCATTCAAGGCCAGTAACAAGATATGATAAAAGTCTGGAATATGGATTTGCAATCCACTAGTGCCAAATTTGGGGGAATTGCAGGTGCTAACACCCAATTCCTGACTATCAACACCCTGGCTACAAGGGTCATACACATTTTTCCGATTCTAAAGAAGATGGGGAACAAAGGGACAACCCATATAGAACAAAATAATAGCTTTTGCATGGAGTGTTCAAGCAAATGAGAAACATGCTAACATCTTGAGCCAAAAAAATGCAAGCAGAGGACTCAATATATTACCTCCCCATAGCATCATAGGTTGCAGCGAGATTGCTATATACTCCAAGAGTATCTTGATGACATGGACCACACTCTTGTTCTAATATCCCCCTCGCTTCTTCAAACAACTCAGCAGCCTCATCTATCTTGAACAACTGTACACAAGCCAATCCCATCTGGTTCAGCACAACCCCAAAGAAGGGCGACTTCTTCTCTCCACTAGCTCTAAGTTTCACTATAGCACTCTCAAAAGAGCTCCTTGCTTCTTCGTATCTCCCAAGCATGCAAAACATCACTCCCATCCGTGCTTCTATTCCAGCAATTGTGCTTTGCTGTCCTGGTTTATCCTCCAACAACTTCATCGCCTTCTGCAACAGCTTAAGTGCCTCCTCAGGCTCATCCATGGATTCATAAATGGCTGAAATTTCAGTCAACCCACCAGAAATCTCTTCTGCCGTTGTTCCAGGCACAGGCTTCACATATATCCTCAGGGAATTCTCACAATATGATTTGGACTCTCGGATCTTTCCGGTTCTATGATATAGGTCAGCAAGGCGAACAAAGACAGAGGCAACAGAAGGGTGGCTGTCGCCCTTTGATGACTTTAAAACAGTGAGTGCCTTCTGATAAGAGAAGACGGCCTCATCAAAGCGACAAAGAGACATGTAAATGTTACCTATGCTGACATCAATAGCAGCAACCTCATTTTCTTGCCCATTTGCAATCATTGCCATGCTGGCAAGGACAAGATGTTCAAGTGCTGATTCATAATCTCCCTTTGCCTCACATATGAGAGCCATCAGCCGGCGGTCAGCTGCCTCTTCAAGAGATGCTGGTTCACTATGAGCACGGTGAATTTCAAGAGTTTTCTTGCACAATTCTTCTGCTCTTTCAAACTGCATTGCTTGGACATGGGCCTCAGCTAAATATCTGCATATCCAACACCGGTTCACTTAAAATTCAATTACTCTAACTTTATTTCAAGCCATCACTAAAATTAGCTTAGTTCACTTGAAGAATTTAAGCATTCATTTCAAAAAATATTAACCCAAAAAGAAAAAGACACAAGACACACTCTGGGAAGCAAAACACTTGCACAACTATAATTGATACGTGGTTGATAGCATTGCATCTTTAACTGGTAGCTGATTTCATAAAAGCCCCTTAAGAATCTATCCCTTTCTCCTGGGTAGATACCTAGAAAACAATACTGTTTCAGTCAATGTTTATGCCATGTATCCCAGGTGTTTCATTTCAACTTAAGCATTTCAGGAAAAGAAAGCCTTATTCTGTCCCGCCAAATTCAGTTCATCTTTGCATCAACCCACATTTACATGCAAATGTTTTCAAAACTTATCAATTTGGAAATGAGTTTAACAAACATGAACACCAAGGTCAATTACGCAATGAGCTTAACAATATGCTAACCTCAAGTTACAGTCAACCAATCAGTTCAATTGCTCGATTTTGCCCCAGTTTAAGTAAAACTTATTTATCTCTGTTTCCTTCACATTTGGTCAAATTTGATTGTGTTCTACATTTCAAGGCCCAAATTTTCAGCCGGCATAATAAACACTGGCAGAAACTATTAACAAATTCTCCAAATTTGGCTACGCATTCTGCCATAATTCTCTACCGAGTTTTTAAAACCCCACTATATATCTTCCATCTTTGACCCATTATCCAAAAAAATCTCAAACAAAAACCATTAATATTACTTCTACAAGAGAAAATAAAATAAAAGAACTAATCTTTTCAGCAATCTCCAAACAATTAAACTGATCCCTATAAGCACACACAAAACCCCATGCACGGCAACCCACAAAATTGAAAACAAAAGTAAAAAGCAGCGAAATTTGGACCTGCAAGTTTCACCAACTCTGGGATCAGTGTCACCCAAAGCCTCGATCTGGATCTTCAAGCCCTCCTCATAGCACTCAATGGATCGGTCCACCTGTCCCAGCATCGAGTACGTGTCCCCCAGCTGCATGTGCCCCGAGAACGCCGCGAGTGCGTGATCCGAACCTCTCTGGACCTCGGGTACCCGAATCGCCCGGTCCAGAACCGGAACCGCCTCCTCGAATCGGCCCAAGCTACAGTATATAGCCGCCAGCACGTGCAAGCTCATCGCCAGGTCCAGGCTCGGCTCGCCGTCGACGGGGCACCGCTCGAACGACTTGGAGGCCCGGACCGCATAGTCCAAAGCCTTGTTCGGGCCTTCGCCGGAGGCGATGGTGTCTCGAGCCAGCTTGAGGAGAAACGGGCCGAGATCCGGGTTGTCGAGTGAGGCATCGGCGAGAATCGGGTCGGGGGAAGCAGGTTGGGGCTTCTTAGATCGGGTGGGTGAGGGTTTGGATCTGGAGGGGGACGGGGATGGCGGTTTTTTAGGGTGGGGCGAGGGGGTTTTGGAAATTGGGGCGGGTTCGGATCTTTGGGGCTGGGGTTGGGGCTCCGGGATTGAGATTCGGAGAGGGGCGGAGTCGGGCGGGGTTTTGACGGAGACCAAACCCGGCATCTTCGTTGAACAAGAAGAAGAAGAGGGGCTAGTGAACTGTGAGAGAGAGAGAGAGAGAGGAGGAGAGGTTTGGGTTTGATGAATAAAACAGAGAAACAGAGAAACAGAGAAACAGAGAGTGTATTTTGGGTTAATGATGTAATTAAGTCAAGTTAATTAAAGGATTAGAACTTGCTACCATGCTCAACAAACTGATTAGTGTGGAGTGGATTTAATTATCTGAGACCGACGACTGTGGAGGAGAGAGAGAGAGAGAGAGAGAGAGAGAGAAGAGATTTGAAGATGCAGATCAGATGTCTCTTCAGACTGTGCTGGCAAAGTGTGAGGGAGGAGTGGTGGTGGTTGGTTTCAGTTTTTTTTTGCGCGGGGCAAAATAGTGATTTCGACATCGGCTTTGACCCACCGTTGGCAGCTTCTTACTGGAGGCAAGCAAATTAAATGATTGTACCGTTGTAGCAGACGCGTGGCGCTGCGTTACTGGTGTAAGGCCATGGTTTTTTTTTTTTTTTTGAAATTTATAAGGACCATATTATTTATATTGTGATCTTGTTTTATATATATATATATATATATATATATATAAAGTAAAAAAGGCAGAGAATGATGAAAACATTCAAAATATAGGAAAAAAATGATTGGTTAATGCAAACATTAAGAATTGAAATTATTAATTAAATAAGGATAATATAGTAAATTCACACTTTTTCTTATTTAAAAAAATTAAAATTAAAAGAAAAATTGAATAATAGATCCTATTTTTATGGAAAACAACCACCCATTATCTTTTTTAATTCTAAAATAAAATTTGATTGTTTTTTTAAAAAAGCCTTTCGTAGGCGTGAAAGTGCGTAAGATAATGGATCCTATTTTTATGGAACACAACTACCCATTATCTTTTTTAATTCTGAAATAATTTTTTTTTTTAAAAGCCTCTCAAGAAAATCTATTATATATATAAAGCAAAAGTCAGAAAATGGTAAAACATTCAAAATACCAGAAAATGTCATTGGTTAATGCAAACATTAAGAATTGAAATTATTAATTAAATGAGGATAATATGGTAAATTCACACTTTTTCATATTAAGAAAAATTAAAATTAAAAGAAAATTCAGATAGTAGATCCTATTTTTATGGAACACAACTACCCATTATCTTTTTTAATTCTAACATAAATTTAAATTTTTACAAAAAAAGCCTCTCACATGCGTGATTTTTAAGAGTCAAGGCATTAGTGTCTGCAACACTCATAATATCGAAAAAGCGCTCACGAATAAATCCATCACAATCAACAAATCTTAGAATAATAGCCATTGTTCTTTATTGGATTCATAAACAAGAATACAAAATTTGTTCTTCCCAAGTTCTCTACAAATTCTCTTCCTCACCTTGGTAGCAAAAATATGCAAGATTTGTTTTTGTATGTCATTGGAAATGCACTGAGCATTTTGAGAAGCTTTATCTAGGACAATTTTCTCAACTTCTATATTCATTCTTGCAAAAGACTTTACTATTTCAATGAAATTGCCCCGATTAGATGAGTCAACGGATTCATCGTGGCCTGAAAAGCCAATGCTTGATTTGCTATATACCTAATGCTCTCAATTGTGGTCGTAAGTCTCAACCATTGTTCATCACTTGTTGCTTTGTTTTTGTATGTCATTGGAAATGCACTGAGCATTTTGAGGAGCCTTATCTAGGACAACTTTCTCAACTTTTATATTCATTCTTGCAAAATACTTTACTATTTCAATGAAATTGCCCCGATTAGATGAATCAATGGGTTCATCGTGGCCTCGAAAAGACAATGCTTGATTTGCTAGATATGTAATGCTCTCAATTGTGGTCGTAAGTCGCAACCGATTGTCCATCACTTGTTGCTTTGTTTTTGTATGTCATTGGAAATGCACTAAGCATTTTGAGAAGCTTTATCTAGGACAACTTTCTCAACTTTTATATTCATTCTTGCAAAAGACTTTACTATTTCAATGAAATTGCCCCGATTAGATGAGTCAACGGATTCATCGTGGCCTCGAAAAGCCAATGCTTGATTTGCTATATACCTAATGCTCTCAATTGTGGTCGTAAGTCGCAACCGATTGTTCATCACTTGTTGCTTTGTTTTTGTATATCATTGGAAATGTACTGAGCATTTTGAGGAGCCTTATCTAGGACAACTTTCTCAACTTCTAAATTCATTCTTGCAAAATACTTTACTATTTCAATGAAATTGCCCCGATTAGATGAGTCAACAGATTCATCGTGGCCTGAAAAGACAATGCTTGATTTGCTAGATACGTAATGCTCTCAATTGTGATCGTAAGTCGCAACCGATTGTCCATCACTTGTTGCTTTGTTTTTGTATGTCATTGGAATTGCACTAAGCATTTTGAGGAGCCTTATCTAGGACAACTTTCTCAACTTCTATATTCATTCTTGCAAAAGACTTTAATATTTCAATGAAATTGCCCTGATTAGATGAGTCAACGGATTCATCGTGGCCTCTAAAAGCCAATGCTTGATTTGCTAGATACCTAATGCTCTCAATTGTGGTCGTAAGTCGCAACCGATTATCCATCACTTGTTACTTTGATTGCGTATCTACCACTTTTCCAATATGAAAAGATGAGTTTTATGAGCTAATCCACATTTGCATAGCAAGATGATGTGATGAATTTAGCTTGCCTACATGATGTTGAAATGCACATTGATTCCCACAAATTCTCTTCCATTTTTGATACCCATCAACAATAAAGGTTGGGTGTGACTAATTCATGTCAAAAAGAAAGCAAGGAAAACAAAATACCTTATTCCTAGTAATTGAATACTCAAGCCAAGTGAATGGGCCAAACCACTTTTGATTAAATTGACGAAAGTCTCGCCTTTCTAAGTGGCTTGGATAATCTTCTAACTCAGGTTAACATGGTCCTAAAAGAATATATGCTCATTACACATTATCTTGTTCATTCACCAGATATTTGCACATTAAACGACGTAATTCCTGGATCACGCTCAAGATAATTGAAATTAAAATCATGATCATCATCGACTCTTTGAGATTCAACTCTTTTCAACTGGAGGCTGAACAATGGGAGACTCATGAAAATTTTGCTCATCACATATTGGAGTAGATAAAGAAGTGCTAGAAGGCAATGTACTAGATGATGACCCATCATTCTTTTTCTTAAAAAAGACAACAAATTCTTTGTTATCTTGGGATTCCAATTGTGATCCGACATAATAAAATATAGCCTATGAATAATATTTGGAAAGAATTTTAATCAAACATACCAACAAAAAATCAAAGAAATTCTCATAATAGCATCTCAACAAAACCAAACCAAAAATTATAATTCATCCATAATTAAACCCTAGAATACTCAATTTTAACAAAATCTCAAATCAAAGCTTTAGAATAATTCATCCCCAATCAAAGCCCTAATTAATTTCAACAAAATCTCAAAATTGTAATTCATCCCTAATTAAACCCTAGAATACTCAATTTTAAATTAAAACTATAATTAAAGATATATAGCAAATGAGAGAATGAGAATAATACCTTGTTGGTGACAAAAGGATAGGAGAAGATGTTGTTGCCAAGTTGCCCACCCAAGATAATAGAAGATGTAGCCAATAGAGGAAGAATTGGACCCAAAAAATAAAAGAAGGAGAAACTTGCTGCTGTCTGGTAGCAAAGAGAGAGAGAGAGAGAGAGAGAGAGAGAGAGAGAGAG
The DNA here is from genome assembly GCA_018703695.1 of Prunus fruticosa. NCBI lineage: Eukaryota > Viridiplantae > Streptophyta > Magnoliopsida > Rosales > Rosaceae > Prunus > Prunus fruticosa. Next base: position 23,430,840 of record CM031921.1, read on the forward strand.
AGAGAGAGAAACAAGAAATCTAATAGCCAAAGAGAAGGAGAGAAAAGATGGGACCACATGGATAACAAGAAATCTAATAGCCAAAGAGAAGGAGAGAAAGATGGGACCACATGGATGGGCAACATATGGGTAGGGTTTGTTTTTAATTCTTTTTATTTTGGGGCTGGGCTTATAACACATATAGGTATTATTATTATTTTGAAAAATTTTGGACAGGCACCCAGCCTACCTTCTGCACAGCCCCGTCACTGGCGATGAGGCTAGTATAATATAAATAGAATCATGCCTACTTAATTTGCAGTTATAATTTACTCTTTTAACTTTTACGACTTTAGAGCATCTTCAACAATCTCTTCAACAGCTTTGGAATTCTAAAATAGGCGAGCCACATCAGAAAAACTTTCTCCAACGGCTTCTTCAACCTCAGTCACCAAACTTACCTCCTTCGCTCTCTTCAGGACTGATAAGTTGACTTTGGCTCTTCAAATATTTAATTTTACTCTGAAAAAATAAAACCTACCATGTAAATGTTAAAAACATGCATTTATTTCTTTTCATATAATAAATACATAAATATTTTTTTACATGTTTTCATTCTTTTCCATGATATTGCATTATTGAATTGAAGAGTCTATTGGAGCAAAAATTATTCAAATAGCAAATAAGGCTTTTCAAATTGACACGTAGGTCAACAAACTTCAATTTGAAGAGTTTTATTTGTTACTACTATTGGAGATGTTCTTAGTCTTAGCAATCATTTTTTAACTACAACCTAGCCTATCAATTTTCTCCCGGAATTTGATTGTTTAGAATATTGTGTAATCGTCAAATTATATATGACCATTTCCGTGTTATTGATTCTTTCCGTCAACTTCCTCCGATTTATCTGTAAGATAGGAGCAAATTATAGAATAATATGCATTAAGCCATTAAGAAGGTTTTTGTTGTTGGTGCTGCTGGAGGCAAAATCATAGAGCTCAATAGCTTACTTATCACAAAGTTGTACACTTTACTACTTTGAGTACTTGAAAATTGAACTAATGCAATAAGAGATGGTTAATAATTAGATTAGATTAAAAGTGAAGTGAAAATACGAGGTGTGCCCTCAAAACTCACAAAGCTTAATTTCCAGGTAAGAGAGAAAAGACAACAAAAGTAAAATGAGGCATGTCCTTTAGTTTCACCTAACCATCTTTTCTTCGTTTTTCCTTTGGAATGGAATGCCTTGCACTTTCGGTTCAATTTCTTCACCTATGTGCACCTACATGCAGTCTCCTATTTTTATTTTCTATTATTAGATACTGCTCTCTCTCTCTCTCTCTCTCTCTCTCTCTCTCTCTCTCTCTCTCTCTCTCATGCTGATTTTGCAGAAGTACATATGCATGTTGAGACTGATAAAAAAAATACCATAATGGAACAACTGGACTATACTTTTTTTATCCTTTTTTTTTTTGGTGAACAAGGGAGGGGTAAGAACCCCAACAACCAAAGAAACTAAACAACACAAATCATACGAGGTTTAGACAACCCCAACAGGTCATCCACCAACACAGAGCCAAGCCAATCAGGAGCCTCATCAAGCAGATACAAACCCAGATCCAGGTTATGACTCCAACTAGCCAATCTGTCTGCAACAGTGTTCTTATCCCTATAAATTTGATAAATCTCATAGCTCTCAAACTTGTTTAGGATCCCACGCAACTGGACACCAAAGCAGCAAGAAGATGAAGGAGGAGAAGATTGTGTTGTTGGATTAGTTGAACTGCAATGGCAGAATCCATCTCAGTGATGAGTTTAGACATTCTACTATCAGCAGCAAGCTTCAAACCAAAGAGAAGACCCCAAAGTTCAGCCTCCAGCACCTGGCCTATCCCTAAATTAATAGCAAAACCACCATTCCACTCTCCAAGTGAATTTCGAAGGACCCCTCCAGCACCAACACATCCAGAAGCAGCCCGTCGAGAGCCGTCCACATTGAGCTTGAAGGTACCATGAACAGGAGGGCTCCAAGGAAGAAAAGCCTGTGTTTTCACAGAAGCAGCTGTGGAACATGCAAGGAAAGTTCAAGGAAGACTGAAGGAAAATGAACCAGTTGGAAAGGAGCCTGAAATCATATGTGCTTTCCTTGTCACTGGCAGAGTTGCAGAGAGAGAGCAAAGAAGAACAATTACTTGAAATATATTGTCCTTTATTTTCTTTTGTTTATTCCTTTTGCGCTGGTTTTAATTCTTGAAGAGAATACAGCTTTTGCATATTTATGTGAAAGGGTCTGCTATATTCATGTTCTCCAGGCAACTGGATATTCCTTTCCTTACCAAAATGCTAAGCATGAAGTTAAATTTAAATTTCTTATGAATTTCACCCAATCTTGGATTTGCTTAAAAACTTACATATTCATCATCATCGTAAATTTTAGTCTTGTGCTGAATGAACAAGGTTAACTTCCTTAGTTTTGTGACTTTAATTAACTGTCTCCTCTCTTCTGGTTGAAGAGGAAGCTCACAGCATGACCTTTTCTTTGTCTTTGATATTCATGATTGCTCACTGTCTTAGCATTTTAGAACCTGCAATTACTTACAACCCCCAAAACATATGTTTTGTTCATATGCATTCTAGGTTTAATGAAGATAAGCATATATATATAGAGGACTTGCACTACATAGATAGAGGTTTCACATCTCCAACATATATATATTTCTAAGATTTAATTCCAGAAAGACATTCATGGTATTCACAGTTTTCACACCGAAAATATAAAAACTCTCTCACTCACTCACTCACTCACGATCAGAAACACATCACATCATCACTCTCTCTTGAGGTTTTCACAAGAGTTCATAGCTATGCGGCAAAGTAGGTGATCACATCTAGATATTCAAGGACCTCTACCTCCACCTTTACGTGGTTCATGCCCTGGATTGGCCCCTGGCTCCTGATAATCCAGCATTGCATCAAGTGCAAGAAGCAGCTTTCTCCCTTTCATCATCTCAATAATGTTCACCTACATATATAGATCAATAAGCAGAAGTTTAATTATTTAATTCATCTAAAATCACTAAGAAACTTCTACATCGTTTGTATATAGCTTTACCCCATGACCACTTGAGTAGGTGAGCTCCATGCCATCCTTGAAGTTGTCAGCTCTGCCTGTAAATCAAAAAAGAAGAAGAGGGTTTGGTTCATTTTTCCTACCTCAGCTGCAGAAAATCTGGAACTAAAGAGATTTGCATGCTCAAACCACTTCTTACCTGAAATTGGCAAATCAAAGAGCAGGAAGAGGATGATGAAAATCTTGACTTGAAGAAGCATCTTGGCTAGGTTTTTTTTAATTTTCTTTCCCTAGCTTACTGCTGTTGTATGAGTTTCAGTGTTTGGAGGAGAAGCCCTATGGCCTGCTTTTTATGGTGAGTGGGAGGAAATGGAGCCAAAAGAGGAAGTCATGATGAGCCTTGCACAAAAGCATTGTGACATGATTGTGAAAATTACAATACCCCATTAATATTATCCCCCCACCTCAAAGTCAACTGCACTTAAATTCCTTAACATCAAAAGCTTTTGTATCTCCTTTTATGTGTCACAAGAACAAGCATTAAGTGTGGAAATGTGACAGACAAATACAACGTAGCTTGTGGGTTTTGTTCACCTTTTAGAATTCACTTCCCTTTTGATCTATCTAACTATTCAATCAACTCATGCCTTTAATTTGTGGGTCACTTTCAGATGTTAGGTATCACTCCATTTGTAGTTTCCTTATAGCAGTTTATAAGCTCTATTTGCCCAAAAATTTGAGAAGAACTACGGGGAACAAAATCATTTTGAAAGCATCTGATAGGTTAAAAAAGTTAAAACAGAGGGGCTTTAGAAAGAAATGCTAGCTGTGAACTTCAGCGTTATTGATCTGTGTGAAAATAGAAGTTACAGGTTTGCTTGTTCTGTCAGAATTTTTTATTCTAACTTTTTTTTATTTATAAATTTTGCTGGAGCCTGTAGGATTGACACGCCTACTGGAATTTGCTTAAACTTAAAAATTCACATCTTTCATGAGCATGAGCCCTCTGGGGGTGGCACAAAAGTTCACATATAGTACAATGACCCAGTCCTAAGATAAGATTAATCATAATTTAATTAATTGAGTTGGCTCCTGACACCTGTTTTGCTGTATAAAATAAAATCACTTCCATAAGGGTTTCATGTTGATAATGCTGGCCCTTGCAAAGCAATTTTTTTAAAGTTGTAAAAATGATGAAGATTCCAATCCCATGTTGGCTTGCACAACTTGAGCTTGTCGGCTAACATCATAACAAAGGCCTACTTCCCAAACACAACAGCTTTCCTGGAAAAAAATAAAACCCCAGATGCTCAATTTCCCAAGAAACAGAAAATTAGATGTCCTTTGGCCTTGCCTTTCTCCTTATTATAATTTATTTTGTATTTTCTTCTCATGCATACAATGGCATCCATTTTATTTACTGTCCCAGTTAAGAGTAGAACACTTGAATGTTTTCACTGCTCCAATCAAATTTTCACTGTTTCTAGTTTTGCCAAATTTCTTTTACAGCTTAGCTTTGGTTGCTTTTCTATCAAACAGTGGTTTCTCCTGTTGTTTTTTTGGCCATGGGATTGTCATAACGCGTTGGAAATGTCACCATTTGCTTACAGAAATTCTGTGAAGCATACGAATGGTGGTCATCAAATCATTATATCCCAGAACTTTCTCAAGAGTTGACTTTCTGAGTTTTGGCAGCTTCATATTGAAGAAAACTAGTCCCATTACTAGGCTTAGTGCCTTCCCAGCACAATTTCTGCTAATTAGTAATTATTATTCACTGTGCCTTCACCATGAAATCTATGTGGTTGGCAAGAGCAAGATGACTCTTGCTTTGCTGTTACCACCTTTCATATAAGCTTTATAATTATACCAGCAGCTCAACATATGCCAAAGCTGCTAAATCAGACAACTTTCTTACCTCTATACTCAGGGGGTTAAAATTTGAGTTGTTAGGTGCAAGGGGCTGAACCGTTGGTGTTCTATTCTCCCCTCCCCCAATATCGTTTGCATCAAAGAAAACAAAACAAAACAAATCAAAGATGTTATGTTGGGTTGGATAACCTCATAATTGATTTGCCTTTCATGTCGGTTGGTATCTTAGCAATGAGCTAATTGGTGTTTTGCAGCAAGTCATATCTTTGTTTCATTAATGGCAGACATAATGTAATTGCAGTGGAATTTATCAAGACTCAAGGGGATATAAAAACATAGGTCAATAATCTTTGGAAGAAAATAATAGCAATACATTTGGTCTCACCATGTCAATCCTTTCTGTCACAACCAATAACCCATTTTTACATGGTAATTGGCATTGAACAGATATGATTTGTGTTACTCTATCCACTTAGGAAATTATACATTTCTTCTAAATTTTTTAACCTTTTTATTTATTCCATAGTGCTTATGATATAATGATCTGATAGCCCCTCACATCCCCTCCTTATAGGCAGAGCACCATTTATTGATTGCTGTGACATTAGAGTAAGAAAATGGAAGGACAGATTTTCACTAATTACCACCACCTGGCCTCCCTTTTTCATGCCTTGGGTTTGGTATTGGCTTTTCATAGTCCAACATAGCATGAGCTGCAATGAGCTCTCTCATCTCCATGTCACCGATGACCTTCAACACAAAAACATAACACAAATTAGCAGAAACCCCGCAAAAATTAAGGAAAAAGGAAGAAGCAAACAAAAAAAATGTAAATTTACTACAAAGATATTATTTTTTTCATGCATGTAAAATTAATGTAACCGAGTTACCTCGCTTGGTGGATTTGCAGGATTTATAACATGTCTAAAGCCTTTCACTCTGCTGCCTACAGGAAATAAAATGTATAACACTTGAGCTTTCTAAAATCATATAGCAAAATTAATTAACTGATAACACATTATTAGTATCATGTTCATGTTCTTCACCTGAAGAAGCGTCGAGAAAGAGCAAGAGAAGGAGAAGACAGGTTTTGATATTGGTATCCATGGTGAATTGTAAAAATGGTGGTGTTTTGTTCTCAGAAGGCAAGGCACGTTGAGATTTAAGGGGCAAGGGTTTAGTTGCTTTTATACGGTTTGGAAGGGGAAGGAACTAGGGCTACTATTTCATGGTGCAACAGCAACTTACTCAAAAGCTTTGAATGGTAGTGAGTTTTTTTGTGTGTACGCAATTGCTACAAAGTCAAACCACACTAGCATGACTAATCTCTGACATTATAGCTTAAACTTTTAAGACACCAAAATGGATATGGACTTGCACCTATAAAAAAAAAATATATATATATATATATATATTTATGGATAGAAACAAAAGTGATGCTTGCATGGCTCAAACTCCATATTTTGTGTTGTGGGTTGTAGGATATGTCACTTATCTCAAAACTGATTCAAAGTATCAAATTATAGTGGGTTTCTTCTTCTTTTTTTTTTTTCTCTAAGTGTTCCTTTTACCAAGCAGCACTTGTCGGCTACACAACATTATGAGGGAAGAGGTACCACTTTGGTTGTAGAAACTTAATTCCTATTTTACCAATTATAATATTTGGGGGAGAGAGACTTGAACATATAAAAGCTCCTGTTTAATAGGGATATATAGCTACGAAAACTAGGGCTTTTTACTTCACTCTTTAGTCGAGGGAAGTCTTATCAGCAACATATTTAGGGCTTGTTTGGGATTATTTCGATAGGAAGGACTTTTACTCGTAAGCACTTTTAGCAAAAGTATTTTTATTAGAACGTCAATATTTTTATTAAAAATTGAAGAGTTTCCTAGAAAAGTACCTAGCAAAAAGCACTGAAAAACAATATTATGAGCCATAAGCAAGCATTTTAAATTTTTTTTCTCTCAATAATGTTGCTAGAGCGCTTTTAATTGTCATAAAACGCTTTTAGCTAGCATTTCTAAAAGCAATCTCAAAATACAGTGACTAATACGCTTTTAATCTTCAAACACATTTCATACTCGTTCTCTACGTAGCCAACAAATGAAATCAATGTCAAAGCATTTGAAGCTAGGGTTAGATTAAGTGAATCTTATAAAGTAAATGTACATTGAATTGGTCAGTCTTTGGGTGGACCACATCATGCCAATGTAAATATTATGTGCTTATCCACAATCAGAAAACAGCTGAAACACTATGGGAGGCTTAGAAGCACAATTGAAATGAGCCCTATCATCTGTTTGTGTGCCCTTATTTAGCTTTTGTCCTGTTTTATCAACTTTTGGGGGAATGCATAAAATAAGGTCATCTTCAGTTATATGGCTAAATATAGTCTAGGGTTATAAATTTAGCTTTTCAAAATATTAATTTTTTAAATAATAGTGTAGGGATAAATTTTTCCATCTCCAGTCATGTATATGGCTATATTTTAGGATCCTTCATATTTTATTAGTTTGAGAAAAAATATGATACAACACTCATACATTCCACAACTATGTATTGTTTAATTTAATTAAACTACTATTTGGAGACAATATTCCATATATGACATGTGTACGTTGATATGCATTTAATAAGATTTATGATAAGATTTTGTGTCCACATGGCACGTCTTATCCTGAAGGAATCTTAATAATTTTTCGGATGTGATTTTTGAGTGACACGTGTCGGTCCGGGAGTAGGGATGGCATAGGTCAATTGGGGGATGGGTATGCCATTCCCATCCCCATCCCCGTTAAGCATTTTTTCTCCATCTCTGCATTCATACCCGTAATATTCTAAGCGGGGATTCCTCATCCCCGCCTTCATTGGGGAACGGGTTCCCTTACCCGCCCCATTCCTGAAGAAAAACCAATCCTTTGTTGAACAAGAAAAAAAAAACTATTAGCGCAAACATATGTATCAATTCAAATGTTATTTACTAAAAATCTAGACTATAATATATATATATATATATATCAAAATTACATGTCCAAGACATGTTCATCATTATAGCGGTAGTCATCACACATCTCAATCGCACAAAGTTATGTTTTCAACTTCTTCAGTGTAAGATCCCTGACACAAATAAAACAAAATATAAATTTTACAATCATGTAGAGTAGGATATTAAACATCATTATCAATTATATAATATAATTTGTATTTTACCTCATTCTCAACATCATTATCAGATGTGCAACATTGGGACAATGCTGTAGAGTTTGAACCTATTCACAATAAACGTGAATAATTAGAAAATACTAAGTAATAATTACATTTAATAGTAAATTTATATAACATATTTTCAATACCTTTTATCTCATTTCATAGCCAATCTCAAGCACACATCAAGGCCTCCACAGTTTTTGAATGAAGTCGATTACAATGGGGGCTTACAATTCTTCCACTAGTGCTAAATGCCGACTCTGAAGCAACTATGGACACAGGAATGGCCAAAATGTCTCTAGCAATATCATGCAAAGTATGATATTTGATGCCATTTGTTCTCCACCATGATAATATATCAAAATCAAGAGTTCTAGGTAAAAGAGACTCTTCCAAATAATGGTCCAACTCTGACTTAACGAGCTCAACATTAGTTGAATTAGAAAGAAAAGATTCAAACTTGTGCATATAGTTGCCAACTCCAACCATGCGTGGCTATATTTTAGGGTCCTTCATATTTTATTATTTTGAGAAAAACTATGGTATAACACTCATACATTCCACAACTATGTATTGTTTAATTTAATTAAACTACTATTTAGAGACAATATTCTCTATATGACACATGTACGTTGATAAGCATTTAACAAGATTTCTGATAAGATTTTGTGTCCACGTCGTACGTCTTATCCTGAAGGAATCTTAATAAATTTTTGGATATGATTTTCGAGTGACACGTGTCGGTCCGGGAGCAACTATCTAGATTTTCAATTAGATTTTTGTCGACGTGGCACCTCTTATCTTCATCTTCAAATGTCAATAAATGGAGTGTTTTCGATTTAATATCTCACAACTTCATCTCATTTCTTTGTAAATGGAAGGATTGATGATGTCTTCTATAGACTCTATGTATTTTTGTGAGATGCGTTCCCAAAGCCCAGTGCTTTTTTAGTTAGAACCCACAACGCTATCTTCGGAGACTTTTATGAAAGCCTTGCAAAGATGTTCATCTTCCGTTCGTGACCATTTCGTCCCTTCAAAGTCCGAGACATTTTTCAAACAACGTGAATAACAAAATAAGTAAAGAAAATAAATTTGTAGGAAATGTTTGGATGAAATGAGTGTGGAAAATTTTTGACAAAAAGAAAGAGTGTGGAAAGTTGTGAATAAGTAGAGAATGTGATAGAATTTGTAAGAAATGTGGAATGAAATGAGTGAGAATTTTTTGAGGTATTTATAGACCTATTTTAAGTTTTTAAATTTTTTTAAAAAAATAATAATAATAATAAAGCCAACAAAGGAAAATTTTTATAATTTTTGATGCATTTCAATGGTTTTGACCTCCAATGGTCATAACCAAATTTTTAAACAAAATGAATTTAAAACATTTTAAAAGGTTTTAAATAATTTTTTTAAAAAGTAACTTTTCAATCAATAGTTCTGACCTCCAATGGTTAGAAACCAATTATATATATATTAAACAAAACGAATTTTTTTTTATTTTTAAAACTAACGGCTAGCTAACTTGATCAATGACGTCAACGTGTCCTTAATATTGGCTGTTGGATCTCCAGTTGTACGAGATGTTTCGTGCTCTTACCCACGCATGATACTTTCTCTTCTTGAAAAGCACATGTACTGGGCCCACAAAAAAAATTGGCCTAGGCCAAAGCTATGTTACAAGTGGCTTGGTTGGAGAGCTAAAGGGCCAAATGTGGCCCTCCAAATTTGGCCAAGTATTTTTTTACCCCATGACTGAAAATGGATTTTGCATTATTTTAGGGTTACATTTGGCCTATGGCCATGACTAGAGATGACCTAAGGCTATTCATATGGTCAAACTATAGATAAGCCCTGCAGATCATAAGATTGTAGATGTTACTGTTAATCTTGCATGCTTACTTTTAGGCCTGGGCAGGATCGGTTTGGACCGGTAGAGGGCTCTTCCATTAACCAAACCATAGATTTCGGTAGACCATTTTTCTCTTCCGTTAACCAAACCAAAGACTTCGGTAGACTTCGGATCGGTTAACCTAACATTCGGTTTGGAACGGGTCGGAGGCCGGATACTACCGTAATAAAAACATACTAATAAAAATACAATTTATAATAATTTCACATGACATAAGTTCTTGAACAAATACACCAAATTATCCTTATAAAATACAAAATCAAATAACTTAATTTTAAAGTTACAAACAAACATTGAAACTACATAATAAAATAGCAAATAACGTTACAAAACAATAAGAAATTAGTTTAAACACTTCAAAGAACCAAAAATTGCAGCATAGAGGCCTAGTAATCTTCAATCCAAATCTGATTTGTGTACTGTAGCCAAAGAAAAACAAAGTTAAAGAATAAATATAAAGTACATGGGCATGTTATTTGAGATTAAGGAAGGTTATTAATCACTATACCATTCAATATGTAGTCAAGATGGACTAGCAACCACTTTCTCTTTCATTTGAGAACTAGAATATACCTCTACATCATTAAACAAATTATGAAAGTGAGAAAATAAACATATGTCATATGAATGCAATTGAAAACCAAAAGAAATATAAAAAATTAAAATTACTTACCAGTCTCAATTTTCTCCAAAGCATCATAGAACTCAAGTTCCTCCTTAGTTGGATCCTTGTACAAGGAAAACTCCTCGGCTTTCAACCAATCACTAAAATGAAACTAAAAGATGGAAAGTCAAATTTTAGGGTTAATGCAGGTAGTGTTTCATGTTTTCGCAGTCTACAATAACTTAATATCCAACCACTAATAAATAGATACATATATAAGTACTTAAATAATAAAATAATTATAAATATCGGATCGGTACGGATTTTCCGTTGGATAAGGGATATTGTTAACCGTTAACCAAACCAAACGTTTCGGTACGGAATCGGATCGGAATAATTAAAATTAAAAAATAATTATTTAACCAAACCAAACCAAACCGTCGGTACGGTACGGTCGGTACACGGATAATTCGGATGAGATGCCCACCCCTACTTACTTTATCGAAGCAGCAACTTCTCTTCTGCATATTCTCAATCCAACTTTTTTTGTTCTTCTTTTCTTGTGTGGTGATGGGCAGATTGCATTTTCTCAAGGCCACAAAAAGAAGAAAACCCTTTTAAACTTGACCACACAACTCTCATCTCTCAAATCAAACCCTGCTGTTCTCTACTGTCGGCAGCAGCAGCACAATATTTCCATTGAATTCCATGTGGTTTTGATGATGTATTTGATTGAAATGAAACGTTTCAAAGCTGACTTTTGTTTGAATTGATCCAATTAGGATGATGAAAATCACATCAACAAAAGTGGGCAAACCACAATGCATATTATGCATGCTTCTGTGTTTAACTTTTTCTCTGAATAATGGGATTTTTGAGGTCCATGGGGAGAGAAGGGGCTTCAAGATTTTCACCCTGCCCTACTTTTTTTTTTCATCAAATGACCGACATTTGTCCTCACCATCTAATGAGAAAGGACAGTGGGGGCCTGAAGAATATTAAAATCCATTGTGTTTTTAGTATGGGGATGGGAGGAGAGTGGGGCAGTCAATTTTGATGATGATCATGTCATCCTTCTCAGGTGCTGGGGCATAAATGTACCAGTCACCATCATCATGTTATTCATGAATTCATGTTGCAATCCAAGAGTTGATGCTTTTTTTAAAAAAAATTGTTATGAGCTGTTTGGGATCAAGAATTTTAAAATTTATTTGAATTTATTTGGTACCCTTTGGACCATAAGGCTAAAATATATTAATACATCACAAATTATTTGAAAATGACAGACATAATATGTGAATAAATAAAGAGTTATAAGCTTTTGTGCTTATTGGGGAAACAGAAAAACTAGCAAACCATATGAAGTCTTAGCGTTGAAGCAAATACCATTCTAATCAGGGGCCACAGGTTCCTGCATTTTGGCTCCAAAAACAGGAGTTGGATCATTATTAGCTTTAGTAATTTACCGTTGTGGCCCTAACATACGCATGGCATCCGAGAATTACAAGTAAAAAACATCACAGTAATTATCAGCTTCAAGTAGAGAAGATAATATGTTTTTTATTTTTAATTTTTGAATTACAACTACAGTTGAGGATAAGCCAACCATTCTAAAAATATGAGGAAGGCGATGATGTATTACAAATTTACAACACATTGTAATAACTCTCTGCAGAAGAAGATGCTTATGAGAATCGTCGACTGGAAAAACGAGGCATTACTTAATGACTAAACATCTCACAGCAGTAGTAGATCAGAGGCAATCATGTTATGTACGTATTCACATCAAATGGGCGATGGGGATGTAAGAATATAACACCTGTTATGAACTCTGTGTAAGCAGGGAATGTTCGATTCCTAACAATATTTAGAACCCATTCCAAATTTTGCAACGTCCGAAATGGAAGTGGGAGACCGACGTGTATCAGGCATTGCATCAACCTCTAGCTTGGCTCGAAAAGCATTGGCATCAGACATTTGCCTCACAAAACGATTGAAACGAATCCAATTATGATATTCAAACATCTTCTTGTCCATCCTCACAAAGTTGAACGAAAAAGAGGGCTTCTCTAGACCATATGAGTAAAACTTTGACATCCTTACCACCTGTTGAAACGATTGATGGTCCAAACTGGTTGTGGAAGTTTCACCTTCTAGGGGTATATCACACACCCGAGCAGCTGAGAGCAGCTGTCTGAGAAGGCCTTCTGGGCTACCGACTGGATTCGTCCGCTGTTCTTCCAGATCTTGCAATTCAAAACATGAGCAGCACAAAGTAAATCCATACTTAGCCAACATGCGAGCAATTGGTAAATATCCATCTCTTAGTCTAGTATTGTAATAGCCAGCTGTTATCTCTGATGGATGAGACTGAGTGCGATAATGCCAGTGGATCCCAGCTACTTTTACTGACGTACTAGCTTCTGTGCCCCGGAAAATGGTCTCAGCCTCCCTGCATATCCTTTCGCCATGCAGAAGCAGCATTCCTGAGTACCATTCAAGAAAAAAATTACCATATGGTGTAGTCCAGGATCCATGATGACTTTTGAAGAAATCTGTCTGTTCAAGATTCTGCATCAAATTGCCAGCACCAATAGGACCCCCATTTCCCCATTCAGGCATCCCAATGGCTCTTGCACATGCATTGAGAGACGCAAGCATATACTGGCCAGGGAATTGAAGAAAAAATGAAATCAATACAGGGACAACTAATATAATTATCAGGACAAAAGAGTAGCAAAGACGGTCACAAGTGCAGCCTCATTCAGGCACAGGCAGAAATCCAACTATTAGCTAGTAAATTAAGTTTAAAATTTCTTCATACCTTGTCATAGCACTGAAACTCTCCAAGCTCACGAGATCGCCAAGCCCATGTTAGTTTCTGGGTAGGACAAGAAGGGTATCTTAATTCACCAGCAGGACCCATCCCAACTTGAATGCGCTGCAAGGAGAGAGCAGTTATTTTTGTTATTTAGGATTATATCAATATGACCACAACCTTAATGCACTCAACTATCATTTCGTATAACTTACTGTTATGACAACACCAAGAAAAGGCCTAAAAGTGTCTCTGAAGTTCCTCATAAAATCTGCATATGCTTGGAGAGGTGAACGTCCCAGCAAAACAGGAAGCATATCACACCCGAGTGAAACGTATTCCATATTTCTTCTTCCAAATCTGTCAGAATATGCTAAATCTGGATCTTTATCAATCTCGTCAAGTACCCACAGAGGAAGAGGAATCCTTCAATGCACGAAGGAAAGGATTTAGCTGAGGTAGGTTTTAAACAAGCTAACAGATAACATTCATGAAAAACTTAAATCATTAATGCCACCACTATGAAATCACGGTTGGCCAGATCATCTAGAATCCCACAACTCAATCTCTAAAAAAATTCACTTTAGAAGTTATGAAGGAGACGTTCAAGTCATCAGATAAAAAGCACATACTAGAACATATTTTGTAAATGTACAAAAGGTATGCATTGGATACAGGACAATATTGACTAAAGTAGAACATGTAAAAAACAAATGAAGTCCTATAAAATGTCAGAATAAAATAAAGTTCCTCCATAGTTAGTGAGAACAGGAGAGGCACATCAGCCAACAGGTCTTAATTGCTGCCTTTGAAATAAATCCATATGTCCCAAAGTAGTAATTACATTATCCATTATAAAGATACTCAAGGCATACCAGGGGAATTGCATATGATATTTAGACTTAAATGGTAAATCCCAATATTCAAATCACTATTAAACCTTTTGTTACTTTCTACTTTAGATCATCTATTATATGGGAGGCACGTTATATATAAAGATAAAAAGATTGCCACCATAAACTTGCTTTAAATCAATGAACCCTTGTAGATGATTCATTTTGTATCCAAATCTGAATGATACGAGAATAAAACTGTGCGACAGAATTTGAAGTTGTAGTCCATTTACATTTTTCTAGTTTTTATTACCATGAACAACCAAATACCCTCAAGCCTCAACTTAGGTCAAAAAACAGTGTCAAGGTAATGGAACTAATAAAAGAGTCCATGAAACCTATGGAGAACCAAAATGTCAGAGTAAACATGCTTCACTAGCTATTACAAGACTGGTAATCAAAGATCCTATCTTTGGATTGCAGGTTCCTATATGTACTTCAAGCCATTAAGAAACAATAGAGAAATCTTTAAACAAGAAAACGCCAAAGTAAAACAAAAGAACCAGCTACAATATTTCTTAACCCAGTCCAAATAAAGAAAACGCAAGACCTAAATTAATCCAAAAAAGAACATTCAAAAAGACCATTGGTCAATTTATTAGAATCAAAGATTGAATTAAATAAATTAAAACCTAAAATAATCAAAGAAAACTAACCAATGAGGGTCCTCCGGCCCAGTGCCACACTGATGAAACGCCAAGACGGCACGAACCTTCAATCCGCAGCGTCGAGCCAGAGCGACGATCTCCAAGTAGCCTTCCCAATTGTAAAGCATAGGCTGATCCCTCTCCACCAGGCCCCACCACACCTCCATGACCACGCCTTCGACTCCGGCCGCCGCGAGGGCTTTAAGCGACTGAACCATAGCCCTAGGCCTCCGCAGCAGGCCCAGTGGGCCGACGGTGTCCAAAGGTAGCGTGACGAACACTGGAGATCCTTTCCGACAACGCTGGGGCGAGAAGCCGTGGAAGAGCTCGTACTGAAGTTCACTGTTTTCCGGCTCACCGTTTTCCGGCTCACCGTTGTCCGGCGAGACTGAACCTCCGGCATCGGAAGAAGTTGACTTGTTGAACCGAGCGCTGAGGGCGAGTCGGCGAGTCAGTGGGCGAGGCTTGGCTTGGTGAGTGAAAATGGATGGGACGCGAGTGAAGGTTGAGGGTGTCTCGGTGCGAATACGGCAGAAGGAGGCGGAGAAGCCTGGAGCGGACGGAGATGCGATCGCCATTGAAGGAATCTTGGAGTTCTGGTTAGGGTTTGGGAAATGGTGGTTTGTGGTTGTTCTACAGAAGAGAGCGAGGGAGAGAGAGTGACGGAAATGGGTTTACGGTGTTGGCGCGGGTGTATGTGCTCCACTGTCCACAGCCACAGGGCGCGAGAGAGGGAGAGAGAGAGAGAGAGAGGCTCTCTCTCTACGATTATCGGATTTTTGGGAATGGGCTTTTACTATTCTGTCCTCTTGATTTTTATAACTATAAAATGGCCCAGGCTGGCTGCTGTGTCGTTTAATGTCGACTGAGTATTTTTGACATTCTATACGTCGACTGAGTATTTTTGACATCTTACGTCGACTGAGTATTTTTGACATTTTTAAGTCGCGTCATCAAATTTATTTTTGTGATATTATAAATTAAAACCAATAAACAAATAGAATTGTATCTAAAGTTATCTCATTGAAATGGTGTGAAGGGGGAAAATGATCGTTTTACCCAATTTGTTTTGTGTATTAATGCGTATGATGTACTTCTACTAACGTTTTTTTTGTCTAAAGAGAATCGAACCCAGAACCCGGACCTATTTCACCACCCGAGCTAACCCCAAGGGCTATACAAAGCATGTGTTTACATTTCTACGTACTCTGACAAAAGCACCTAGCCAAACCAAGGGAGGCATGAGAATTGGGGAAGAAGACATTACTCATAAATATGCAAGAACAAATAAAAGGATTAATATCATAAGACGATTTAATAGATTTAATAAAATCTTATGTTTGACAAATCAAGGCAATAAAAAGGCCCGGACTTGACGACCTAATCTGGTGCAACCCAAATGACCAAGGGTAAAAAGAAACACAAAGAATGGGCTATAGGCTATATATATACAAAAAGCCCAACCAACCAACCACAAACAAAGGCAGCATAAGATTTTAAATAAAAATGCATGAGATTGGAACATTTGACTGACAAAATGAAAAATTCCTGTGAGTACAACAATGATATGAAATATGACTAAATAATATGCATGAATATTGCCCAAATATTATGCGGATGACGTCACCAATCCTACATAACGAGCAAGTATACAGGGATGACTGACTACAAAAAAGGCAGAGACCAAACTCTATCACAATTTTGACATATGATGTAACAAAGCAAATACTTTTTTAGACACCAAATTCTGGTGAAGGAAAGAAAAAGAAGGCCAAAAGATATAGAGGGGGAGAGAGAATGCAGACTTTACAGAACTGCTGCTGAAGGGCCCCGACTCGGCGACTCCTGAACCAAAAACCTCCACCACCATCAACTTCAGACATGAAACGGGTACTCGCGGGTGTATTTCTATATCTCATTCCTCCAACACCATTGGACCAGTTTCTCTTTTTTCTATTCATCTCTTTCTGCCAAGATAGCAGAGACACAGGGGTCATCACCACCAACTTCCTCCGATGCAATGCAAGCAATAAAATTAAAAAATAACAAGAAAAAACTGACTCCCCGATGCTGATTTGGTATACTGACTGCCGTTGAAGCAAACATATCAGCCCAAAAATGGTGATGACCCGACTCATGATATGCAATCCCGGACCTGACCCCAACTCAAGACACCAAATGCATGTAAGAACAAGAATATACTAAACAGCAGCAGCCTCAAAAATTAGTTGCCCGGCTGATAGCTATCTTGACCCATTCAGCAGCTTCCTTAATCGAAGGATCATCTGACGTGAGACATTCATTTAGAAAGTCTCTGGCTGACACAGATTGCTGAATTAATGAACCAACAGCACTACCCAGTGTATCAGCTAGATCTCCAAGGAGCCCGATGGCAGTTTTTATCACGAAATCATCCCTGAAAGAAGCAAATAAAAAAATCAGAAATACTAGAACTAGTAGGAACAAAAGCAGAAAGAAAACAACCATAAATTAAAGGTTCCAGAGGTCTTACATGTCCTTCTCTATGTATAAACTATCCAAGAACTGAAGAACATGAGGTGCATAAGGCATCAATAAATGGGTCTTTGCAGAGCCCTTAAATCCTTGCAAGATGCCAGAGTAAGCCTCCATAATTCCATTTCTCAATGTATTTGTGTACTCTATCATATCATCATCAACTCCGGATGTATGGGCAGATAGCTCTGCCGCACTCTGAAGCATAGGCATGGCATACATCAAATACTTCTCAAAATTCTCCCCAATTGCCAAAGCTAGGTCACCAAAGCATGAAAATATGGGAGGCTTCACAGAGCGGTGCAACTGGTTGCTCGACAAATCCTTGAGGAGCTGAGTCATTATCCCATCACAAAAAGGCAATATTTTATCCTCTAAAGCCCGGCATATATCCCCCACCACACCAACTGTGATGGCACAAACCTGGTAATCCTCAAAATTCTGGAGACCCATTTCCAAGTATTTATAAAACTCAGTCATGTACTTAACAAAATCAGCGCCTGTCGAATAGACAAGAGCTCCAATTGCAAGCATAGCCTCCTCATGAGCTGTGGCACTTTTACAAGCAAATACTCTCAAGAACAGGCCCATCATCTGGTCAGCATATTGCAAGAAGACATATTTTGTTGGTTCAGATGACCCAAGCTTCTGTATAATGACCTGCAAGCAACCACAAAGAAGGCCTTGTAATTCATTCTGCTTCTCCCTCTCATCAGATGAAAGCTTTTGTGCCTCAAGAGTCTGGTGGAGTTCCATCATAATGAGAGGAATTAATTGCATCACCATTGGAGCAGTGTCATCAGTGGAACACCTTACAACTTCATTCAGAGCTTCGTAGGCTGCAGTTCGCAGGCGGGATTCTCCAGCATCTTCTCGGTGAGTGGCATCGAGAAGGGCCTGGATGATATCCTGGAAAAAAGGAGCCAGTGGGGAGGAAGAAGGTCCAGCATCCTCAAAACCCTGGGCCAGAAAATAGAGAGCACCACATGCCTTCTCAGCAACATTTGGGACATCTTTCATGCTCTGAAGAAGAACTGTGATGATCTGTTGACAATTTGCTTGGGTAATTATGGGTGTCTCCAGAGTTGAACCATGGAGAAATTCAAATATTCTTCCAAGAGTCCATCCGGTAGTGTCTTTCACATGGTTATTTGGATCTTTCATCAAAGCATTCAGCATAAAATTCAGAGCAACATTAACCAGAGGCATGAGCTTGTCAGGGGATGGGCCTTCCAAAATAGAACCAAACGCATAGGTGGCTGCCTCTCTCTGCCTCCAATCTGGTTTTGTAATGTTCTCCTCAATAAATGGCATTACAAGTGGAACAACATCATCGCCAACTGTCCGTGCTACCAAGCCCAAGCAAGTTCCACCTGCCATTGCAACATTCCAGGCCACTTCATCCTGATCCTGATCCTCTTCTTGCTTAAGAAGAGTCTCCAATAATAAAGGGATCAGAGCAGGAAGTGCTTGCTTAATAAAATAATAGCACGGAATAACAGAATCCCCAGTAAAATCACCACCATATTCTTCTAAAATGTCAATCTCTTCATCACAAATTGAACTCCAGAACTCGATGGCCTGTAGTGCAACAGGTTCCTCATCTTCCTTCACAGCCTTAGCAGTAATGCTAAAAATATCTTGGATGTACGGAGCCAACTTTTCATAATAGGTCGAAGATATAGAAACAAGGCACTCAAAGGCTGCCTGTCGAATCTTTACTTCGGGGGAAAGAGTAGCCTCACATACAACTCTCACTATATAATCACGCTCCATATCATTTGAGAAATTTGCCTGAGCAAAACCCAAGGCATTATGCAAAGCTCTTGTGGCTGCAAGCCTGACATCATTATTAGTCTCAGAAGAGTTCATGCCCTGAACTACAGCGGTAAGCATTTTATTCACTTGATCCTGCTCTACCACATCCGGGGAGACTTCCTCGCATATGTATCCAAGAGTTTCAAGAGTTGCTTGTCTAGTATGGGCTGGAAGTTGATTATTATTTGACAATAGAGCTTCGATCAGTTCAGGCCACTGTTTAAGAGGCAACTCAATCCCTGCTAGCTTTGCAACGACTTGAGATGCAGTTGATCGAGCATCATGGGCAGGAGAAGAAAGGGTCTTTAACAAACAAGCTTTGATCTGGGCCTTCACAGATGGGTCTAAGGACAACCATCTTTGTCCAAGCTCGAACTTCCTATGTTGTTCTTTGGCATCCAAAGCATTCTTAAGGATCAAACCTGCTAATTTACGACTCTCAACAGGCTTATCATCATTTGCCAATTCTCCAGCAAGAGAGAGCAAGAAACTTGGAAGATTTTGTTCTTGAAATTGTCTAAGGTTTTCTTCTGCATGCTTGCGTACATTCCCATCCACTGCTTGTGCATTTAAAAGAATCTGGGTAACTTCCATCGCCATTTGAAGCTGAAATCAATAAACCAATTAAATTATTAATAGTACCAAAGCTCTACATATCTTGTCCAAAACAAATTGTAATCATGTATGCACTAACCAAGTAGCACTGAACAATATAGAATTCTTTAAATAACGGAGTGAATGCATTTAGGGCAAAAGAAATAAAACTTGAAACCAACAAAAATCATCCATACTGCTACTCAATTAGTAATTTCATTCATACAATTAAGACAAGTACAATCAGAAACAGCTATAACAATAACTCCAAGGAACAGAGTTTTAAGAGAGGGAGATAGAGGTGCAGAGATAGATAGAGAGAGACAGAGGGAGAGGGCATCAGGGTTGAGCATAAAGAAGATTAATGCCGGAAAAAAAATCATAATAATCCAAAAAAAAATCACAAAGTATTGCAGCTTATTTATCAGAATTCATTGACAATTTATTGACGGGGCAACAAATCATCGACACCCAATTAACTTATATATTCATTAATCAGCTATATCTACAACTACGAGACTCCAATTAACATTGGAATCAATCCCATATTAAATCATAACTTGGAAAACCAACTGCTCATAATGATACATAAAAAAGAGCACCCTTTACTAATCCTCACAAAACCCAAGTTTCCTTGACTGACAAAAACATAACTAATAAGTCATTAAGTACATAATTTCTTATTGCAATTCAGTCTGAGAATGCTTCCCAACTTAGTGGAAGTGAAACTAGCAACAGTAGTAGTTACCAGTCAAAATTATCACACACTGAGCGTACGGATTACCTATCTAATTATACCCAAAAACAATCGGATATTCAAAACTATCGACTCCTTCACTTTCCTAAACATAATTTGAAATTCAAATTGATCACGCATCAAACACTTACAGAATCAATCAATAACTCGCTGATCCCAAGATCAAAATTGAACAAACTAAGCAAAAAACAATAACAAATCGCGGATCAAGGATTTCAGATCAGACCGACAAAACTGCAATCAGAGTGCCAGCAAATGTTATATAAAACAGAGATTGAGATTTAAGAAAACTTACCGAGTTGATGAGTGGACTCGGCGAGACAGCGAATGAGTGATGAATCCGAGTCAAAAAAGAAAACGAAGACCAAGTAGAAGAAGAAGAAGAAGAAGGAAAGAGAAGCGGCGACTCTGAAAACCCTAGCAGAGTGTGGGAAGCAGAAAAGCAAATATGCCCAATATTTTGTAAAGCTGGGATTTGCAAAAAAACAACGATATCTGAATTTTATAGTTCCTCAGGTTTCCCACGCGCGGTCCTCGGCGGGTTACAGCGTCAATTAAGTGGAAGTGGGTGATTGGGTGCATTTAGTGAGGCCCGGTGTTTGAGCGAGTTATCGTTTGGGAGGACGATGATTTGATTGGTCGTGTGTGGTACGCGGTTCAAGGATGTGTGGGATTGGGCGTCCATGTATTATTTAGCACCGTTATTATTGTAGTTGTTTATTCATTTTGTATGGGCTTTGATCCGCTGGAAGGCGCTAATTAGTGTTCTTTTTTTTTTCTCTTTAATATAAACAATATTCTTGCTTAATTTAATATATAAAGCAAATGACAGACTCGCAAGGGTACAACGGTAAGTTAGGAAGAGTTTTGTTTCTTCCAAAAATATAAATCTTTTATTTAGTTTTGTTTCACCGTTGTACCTAGGGGTGGGCATATGAACTGAAAAATCGGAAAACCGAACCGCATTGGAAGAAAAAAACGGAAAAACCGAATTGACTAAAAAGTCAATAAAATTGGACCAAACCGACCGGACCGGTTTAAACCGGTTCTAATTCCGGTTTTACATATGACAGAACCGGTCTAGTATTTAATATATAATATATAATATAAAAATATTATTTTATTAGGTCAGTTCTATTTTGTTAGAATAGAACCGGCCATATCTGATAAAACCAAACCCCTTTAGTTTACGTGAATTAGGTTTTCCTCAGTCCCTCTCTTCTCTCTCACTCTCCTTCTATCTCTCTAGATGCAGACTCGCCGCCATCGCACAGCTCAAGTGACTCCCCAAGATCTCGCCGCCATCTCTCACTCTCCTTCTATTATTTCATTCCTCTGCCTGGATTTGATAGAAGGTTGATCCCTCAAGATTACCTGAGCTTCGTATCGGGATCTGTTGGTGAGTAATTGACCATTGTTCCCCCATATATGTGGTCATTTGTGTAAAATTATCGGATAGTGATTCGTGTTGTTTTCGGGCAGATGAACTTGGCGATTTCGCAGGAGAGCTTAAAATGTCCTTCTTCCAGCTTGGAATAAGTCCTCAAATTATAGCATCGATTATTATGCAGGTTTATTGCTTTTCTTCATCTATTTCATGTGTATTTATGTTAACTAAAATGATATTTGTCTAAGTATTTTAATCTGGAGAGAAAATTTTGTATGTATTAAAATATGATGATATATTGAGAATCTCAAATTCGATGTATAGGTACTTTGTCATCTTGTTCCCTCCCTAGTAAAGCTGCGGAAAGAAGGCTTAGATGGTCACGAGAAGATTAAGAGTTATATGTGTGTCTAGTTATTCATCTCAAGCAGTGAGCCAAGTTCTTGTTGCACAATTTGATTGTGACTTTTGCTTTAGATAATTTTTTCCTCTCAAGATTGTGAACCTTATGAGCGTTTATGTTTATTCAAGATGGTGGATGTCTCTTGGCTTTGCAATTGTGGAGGCCATCATACTGGCTTGTTACTCACTTCCATATTCAATCTATGCGGCTAGCTCAGGGTAATGCAGCAATTATATCATACTTTTCAACAATAACTTTGATTTCAAATGTATCTATGTAACTTTGAGATTTTGCAGGGTCAAGCATGTGATGGTGACAAGTATGTTACTGGTCTATGGTGCGATGACAATGACTTGGATTTGTGATACCATCTCAGAATCTGGATTTGGTACTATATACTTGTAGTTTCAAATAAATCTGCAATAATATGAAGATGCCCTTTTTATTTATTTATGTTTCCTATAGGTTTTTAGACATGGAAACTGATTTCTTTTAGTTGTCTGTAAAAATTGGCAGTAGCAAGAGAGCGGCAGTCACAGTTCACCTCCTCATAAGCCATAGGTAAGCAGTTTAATAGTAGTTTTGATAAATAATTAATTGCATTAATTGGAAGGGTTTATCAGGTTATTAATGCTGCTATGTTGAATCCATCGAGTTAGGTATTTGTTTTTAGTTTGATGTGATTTAATGATGTATACTATTAATATATATATATATAGTTGCATTTTTGCCTAATGTTTTAATGTGTGTTTTTATTTGTAGATCTTACAATTTTACTGGCACCTACCAACTCAAGTCCTTCGTTCGGTGATAATTTAATATGTGAAGCCTTCGTTGGTGTTATTATATGTTAATTTTTGGCTTATGTTTCAAATTTCAAATTTGGTTTGTAATTTAATTATTAATTTTTACATTGAGATATAATTCTTAAGATTGTATGTTTGGTTTGGAAGTTAAGATGGCATGTAGAAATTATTTTAGGCCAAATTTTTATAGGAATGTGAATAGGGTCTTATATGCTACTTAAGCCCACAAAGAAACAAATTTTTTTATTTAAAAAAAAAAGTAAATCGGTCCAAACCGGCCCAAACCGGAAAACTGGACCGGAATTAGCAGTTCGGCTTGATCCAATTTTTCTTCTATTTTTTTAAAAAACCGATTGGAACCGGATTCGGATGAACAGTATTGGTTTCGAATTTCAGGTTAAGCTTAAACGGATCAAAACGGACCGCGCCCAGGCCTAGTTGTACCCTTGGGTTTTTGTATGCTCATTAACTTCATGGGTTTTTGGTAGAATGTGTTTATTTGCTTATTTGAACTCCCGGCTTTAATTTTGTTTATATAGTAGAAATTATGGATCTGGGAGTTTATGCTTTGTAAAAGTGTTGGTTTGGGAGGCTTTTACCCTTCCTACAAAAGCAAGAAAATAGATAAAGATAATCAATTTTGGCTAAGAAGCAAGGGATCATACTTCTCTTTCTCTTTCTTTTGGTAAATCTATTGTTTTCTCTTCAAATGCAATGAGAGGATAGAAGTTAGAGTTTGAGGAAATCGTATTAGCAGCAATTGGTAAGGACCAGAATGTGGGTTCAAATTTGGGTTGTACAATTTAGCAATTGCAAGTTCAGATATCAGGAATTCCAGCCGAGGATGGGCTTTTGAATATAATATATTTAAAAATAGTATAGATAGTATAGGCGCGGGCTATACTATTTACTAAAAAATTAAAATATAAAAAAAGGTCATAAGTATAGCCGCACGGCTATATATTTATTATATAAATAAAAAAAGGGGGACCCGCCCAGCACTTAGGCCGCCTTTTTTTTGTTTTTTTAAAAAAAAACTATAGCCGCGCCGCTATACTCTTTTAATATATTATATTTCAAAGTATAGTCATGCGACTATACTATTTATTTAAAAAAATTAAGGAAAACCCCTAGTATAGCCGCGCGATTATACTATTTATTAAAAAATTATAATTTTTGCAAGTTCTAGTAGAAAAGGTCGGCCACTATAAAATACTAGCCTCTCTGCATGCGCTTCCGCGCATGCGAGAGGTTTTTTAAAAAAAAAATTAAAATTTATTTTAGAATTAAAAAAGATAATTGGTAGTTGTGTTCCATAAAAATAGGTCATTATCTGATTTTTCTTTTAATTTTAATTTTTTTTAAATATGAAAAAGTGTGAATTTACCATATTATCCTCATTTAATTAATAATTTCAATTCTTAATGTTTGCATTAACCAAGAGCATTTTATGGTATTTTGAATGTTTCACCATTCTCTGCCTTTTGCTTTATATATATAGATTTTACTATAATTTATTTAAATATTTAAATATATACTATTTTTATTCAATAATATGTGAAAGTTATGCGTATAAAACGTGAATTTTGTGTGTATTATTGAATTTTTTTAAAACAAACACTTGTATTAAACATGAAAAATATGTACGTACGTGTACAATAAGTGTATTGTATGTTTACTTTTTATAAAAACATGTATTTTACCAAACCTTTAAGATGTGTACGAAAAACATAAGTATTATTGATAAATACGTATGTAGGTGTATAATACGAGTATTAAGTGAAAAAAATACCAAATTCTTTATACGGATAATAATTCTAGAATAGTAAAAAATCAAAAGGGCGAGACTCGGGTAATGTCCTAATAATAATGAATAATGCTCGAAACTACTCTTATCGATAAACGAAAATCATGGAAAAAATAAAATTCTTTTTTTAAAAGGACCCCAGTATATATTTGAAGAGTATAGCCGTGCGGTAACACTATTTATTTAAAAAAAATTAAAAAAAAGGTCTCAGCTATAGTCGCTCGGCTATACCTTTGAATATAATATATTTAAAGAGTATAGCTTTATTTATTTTAATTTTTTTTTAAAGGAGGACCTGCCTAGTGCCTAGGCGGCCTGCCTAGTGCCTAGGCGACAATTAATTTGGATCAGATTTTCAATTGACACATGTCAATATTTATTATAAAATCACATATCATTTTTCGGATAAGATTTTCGAAATTTTTTGTTGTTGTCACATGTCCATTATTTATTATAAAATTCACATCTTAAATTTCATATAAGATTTTCAGTTGCCACATGTTCATATTTATTATAAAATTCACATCTCAGATTTTGGATAAGATTTTCAGTTGCTACAATTGCGCCATGTGTCATCTATCTTCTAAATCATTTTACAAAACCACAGCCTCAACTCACACCAATCATCAATATCCTTTTTATCCTTTCATTTATCTAATTTTACAAAACACATTCTACTTTCAATGTCTTACACGAGGAGGTTGTTGGAGAGGGTCTAGCGAGAAAATGAAGAAAGAATGCGCAAACGTGATGAAGAAGAAAGGGAGTGGGAAGCAGATGATGATCAAGTTGCCATGACAGTGGGTATGCTCGATCGATCAAGCCAACACCACCATGGTTCACAACTCGGCCATCGCCCGAACGTGGAGACGTAGGCACCTCTGGAAACCTACGCCTAGGGACTTCCAAAGGCTTCTACAAAAAGCCAAGGCTCGAGGTTTCCCATGCATGATTGTAAGCATTGAATGCATGCACTGGCAATGGAAGAATTGCCCAACTACCTTGCAAGGAGATTATAGGAATATGA
This sequence comes from Prunus fruticosa, assembly GCA_018703695.1. Taxonomy (NCBI): domain Eukaryota; kingdom Viridiplantae; phylum Streptophyta; class Magnoliopsida; order Rosales; family Rosaceae; genus Prunus; species Prunus fruticosa. The sequence goes on from CM031921.1 coordinate 23,456,956, forward strand.
AGGGAAAAAAAAGTATCATTCTGGAAGCCGTTGCATCCTTCAATACTTGAGTTTGGCATGCCTTTTTCAGAGTTAAGAGATCTCAAAATGACCTTAACGTGTGATCGGTGCATAATTACATATCATTTTGTACACTTCTAACTTATGATTTGGTTATTTTTTTGAGTTAAACTTGTGCTTTTAATTTCTGTTGTGTTTGTTTCAATGTAATAAGCTTGAGACTCATTAAATGCATTTTGGAGACAAGTTAGCTCAAAACGGTATCTGGAGATCAGTCAACTTCACAGATTGGATTGTACTTGCTAAAGAAGAACCAGATACTAAGCCATACATCATTGGAAATATGCGGAAGTCTAGTTTTTGGAGAATTTTATGGTTCATAATTCCGAGTCTTCTCGAGAAAGTTATACAAGTTTTGGCAGCTTAAGGTCAAAAATTGGCAACATCTGCGTTACTGGGCCAAAAGTGACATTTGAAGGTCTTTCCAATTTTTCCTTGAGCTGGGCTGCATATGCTTGAAAAGATAAGACAAAGAGCTTCAAGATCCATATTTTTCCAGAATTTTATGAATGGATTAACAAGCCCAAAACGAGCCCACAAGCCGACTGCAATGCATTGTCATGCTTGATGAAGTGTTATTGATTGTGGGAAGGTTAGGTGAAGCATATTCAATACTTATAATTGAAGTGGAGTTTTGCAGCAGCCAAATGAAGTAAAAGAAGATAAAGTGGGAGCTGCAACACTAAGCTTAAAGACAAGAGAAATTGTTTTCAAATGCAATTGTGTGTTAGGTAAGTTGGTGAAGTGAGTGTTGTAGGTAGAAGCAATACTTAATTCAGATTTTCACTTCCCTTAGGCCTATAAATAGTGAGTTTCTCCAAGCTTGTAAACACACCCCAAGGGGGGGGGGGAGCTCTCAAACACTTCTCTAGAGCTCCCCTCCCTTCCCTCCATCAAATTCTCTTAGTTTTCCTTTCTAGTTCTCAATTCTAGTTTTCCTTTTGCTTCTTAGTTGTAATTTATTTTTCTTTGTAATGTAAATTCTTTTCTTAAGTTTTCAAGTTTGATTAGTTTCCAAGTTCCAATTATGGTTTTTGTTCTTATTCATTATGCTTATAAGTTAATATGTTAGTTTGAATGATTGATCACCATTAAGGCTTGCATGTTAGCTATCTTGGTTTGAATTAAGAGTACACACCATGCTTTATTTCGAATTGAACTATGAATAAGAAGAGTATATATGGACATTCGACAACAGGGATTAGATACATAATTGGTTGTTTAAAATGTTCTTCTATGCTTAATGGATTCATAATGCTTAATTTTAGGTTAAACAACAGATGATCAAATTAGTGAATTAGGAATACAAGGTTAGGATCATACACCATGGCTTAATCATACTTTAGCTAGAATCAATCTGTTAATCTAAATTGAACTTGGGAACTTATTTGCTTGAGTTAGTTATTTTTCTTTCTTTCTTCTTTTCAATCTTGTAGTTTTTACAATTAAATCTTGTTTCCATTTCTGTTTTGTACAGGGAATCGAATTGAATCAATCTATCATCAATCATTGTGGGATCGACCTCGCACTTACATATGATATACTACCAAACAGCTCGTGCACTTGCGAGTATCACAAGTTGAGGATGCAGCTGAATCCATTTTGGTGCAGCTGATCCAACGACAACAACGTGCTCGGTCAATCCCCGGTGTTCAACAATGTACTGAGAGACAATCACGGTCAATGAAGTCAAGTTTAATTTTTAATTTTGAATTATGCTTTGTTTTCTGTTTTGTTTTGAATCATGCTTTCTTTGTGTTTTGTAATGAATTATGCTTTGTTTTGATGTATGCAATGTTTTAAATAAATAGCTATACTATTGAATGCTTTCTTTATTCAATAAAAGACAAGCAATACAATTAATTAAGAAATGACAACTTTATCAATACAACCTAATGGTTTTCATCATTTAACCAATCCATGTTGCCAAGCCCACCATCACGGAAAAACCTTATTCTCATAACATTATGTTGTTCTTGCTTCCAAAATAACTTTGTTTCAATGGACATATGGCTCGTATCTATGGCTATGGTTTCCCGATCTTTCTTGTCCATGTCTTATTTGTGTGCATACTCCCCTTCTCTTGCAATTGTTTCATCTATTGCCTTGTTAGCCTCATCTCCTTTCATGTCTCTCTCAATTCTTGTTGTGACGTTGATAGTAATTTGCTCCAAAAATTTTGCACAATCATTGTTCGAAGTGCTCCCTCTTTTGGCATTTGTTGCCTTTCTCCCAATAAGTCTCGGCTCCCTTTGGATTGGTGAGTCTTGATTCATCGGGGAGTCCAAGGGCGAATCCAATGCTGGCGAATCGTGGAGCGATGTCTCATTCAACACAATGGTCGGACCCATGAGAATAATTTTGAGTCTCAAACAATTCTTCACAACCTCCAAACATTGGTGAATGTTGAAAGATTTTTTGCCTTAGCCAATAGCACTGAACTACATTTGTGCTTGCATAATCTATAATAAGAAAACAAATTGGAAATGCAAGAAAATATCAAAAAATATGACATTAAATTTAATAAAACGACAATACAAAAAATTTACCTCATTGCCAAGATTTTCACCACTTTGAACGTTGTCTCTCGCTTTTACCAACACATCTCCCCATTTTCCTAACTCTTTATTCAAAAAAAATTCACCTACTACCCACGGTCATTTCTGTACGAGTTGAACCCGATGTTTCACAAAATTCTCCTTGAAGTTTTCTCCACATATGAGAGAACTTCATCTCATTGCTCGTGATCGGGCAATGACCAACTTGGACCCAACACTCACACAACAAAACATTTTCCATGGTTTGTCCATGAGCCTCCGGCTTCAATTGAAGAGGCTATTTGTATTTTTACACAAATGAAATTTTGTAATAGAAAATTTGGTGTGGAAAGTGAATAATATTGGAAGGAGAATAATTTGTATGAAGATTTGGTGTGGAAAGTGAATAATATTAGTAGGTATTTATACAAGAAAAAAATTAGAATTTTTGGGTATGTTTTCCAAAAAAATTAGATTTTTGTAGTGAAAGAATGGATCGGATACCCCAAGAAGCGCCACGTGGCTTTTATCCATTTGGGGGGGAGAGGCGCTGACATCGTCAACAGCGAAAATTCAAATTTTCTTTTACAGTTGGCATGTGTGACGTGCGCGGTCTTGTCGTGTACGTCACATACCAACGGAAATAAAAATTTGAATTCGTACGATGAAGCCATCGTGGCGTTAGTGGTGACATCATCCTGGTATGAGCGGTGACGTCAGCCCTCAGAACAAGCTGATTTTGCCTTAGGGCTTTGCCCGGGTTGGTGGAGCCCAGCTCTTGCCCGCTAGAAATGGCGTCACGGGCTTAGGCCCCCTCTTGCCCGGGTTGGGAGGAATGATGCGTTGGAAATGCTCTTAGGCGACCCTTTTTAAAAATAAATAAAAGGTATAGCCGCGCAACTATACTCTTTTAATATATTATATTTAAAAGGCTAATAGCCGCACGGCTAAACTATTTATTAACAAAAATTTAAAGAAAAGGATCCTTCTAATTGCATTAGTTTATACTTTATAGATATTAATTTTCAATCAATAATACACAAAAATTTGGTGTATAATACATGAATTTTGTGTGTATTATTGGAAATTTGGTTTAAAAAAAGTATATTAAACATGAAAATACATATGTACGTGTACAATACGAGTATTAAAAGTGAAAATGCTAAATTCTGGAAATGTAAAAACTCAAAAGGGGACAATAGAAACTCGATAATGGCCTAATAGTAATAATGGATATTTAAAATGAGTATAGTTGTGCGGCTATACTATTTATGAAGAAAAAATTAAAAGAAAATGACCCTTCTAGTTGCATTAGTTTATAATTTATAGATATTAATTTTCAATCAATAATATGTGGAATTTTAGTGTATAATACGTGAATTTTGTTGTGTGTATTATTGAAAATTTAGCCAAAATGAGCTCCTGAATAGCTTACTAAAATTGATATGACTGCTATGGTTGGCCCGATACTAAATACGAGTATCCCCTGGATCGAAGAAGATTTTCTTTGAAAAAGTGTGAATTTATCATATTATCCTAATTTAATTAATAATTTCAATTCTTAGTGCCCTTTTGACATTGCTTATTTGGGGTGACAAGTGATTTTAAAAAAAAATTGGGATGCCTAGCACGTTTGGTAAACTATGAGAATATCATTTATTGTTAAAAATTGTTGTGAGAGAAAGCTATAAGGGAAAGCAACTAATAAGGTGCTTTCATTTTCTAATTATGCAAGAATCAGTTTTGAAGAGGCGCTGGGTTTAATGATTATGCGGGAATCACTTTTTTATTACATGAGAATTAGTACGAACAACACTTTTAACAAAAAGTTTACCAAACACCAAACTGCTTTCTCTCACAGCTGATTTCTTTCACAACAAATCTGACAGCGATTATTTTTTTAGCACAAGCAATGCCAAATTGGCCCTTAGTGCCAGTTTGACATTGCTTATTTGAGGTGATAAGTATGTTAGATTTTTCTTATGAATAATCTAGATCTTTCACACAATCATGTAATACGTATAAGGACATGGAAAACGTACCTGGAGCCATCTTCCTTGAGTACACAGCTTTTGAATTCATCATATCCGTTGCGCAACAATCCTAGCAATTTATCAGGGACGGCTCAAGAACTTCTGCTCTCTCTCAGAATCTGTTTCAGCTCTCTCTTTATGATGAGAATAAGTTTAGAGAACGTGTCTGATGAGAGCAGGGCCTTTAGCTTATATACGGCTAGGTCAAGTCGTCTCTACTCATCACCGAGGCCGACTTGACTTATCTTTCAAGCTCACTTGAATTGGTTCACGAAAAAGGAAACAAAATAGGACTCCTTAATTAGGCTCCAAAACCCTTCCTTATTTCACAAGGTTTTGGGCCTCAAGGCATAACTTAATTAAACTCTTATTAAACCTTATATGACTTAGTATCTAGTGCACCGATCTAATTAGGAAAACATAACATTCTCCCACTATATCAAGCACTAGAACACTAAGTTTCTGTATTCCGAAAGGTTTAATAATCTTTATTGGCCATGAGTTTAAATAGTTAAGTCCTTCCCCTTCAAGCTACCGTGAAGAGTGATTAAACAAAATGAACTATAGACAAACACTGCTCTCTTTATTAAAACAGGTCATCTATAATCACATAATGCAATCTCTAAACACATGAAGCACCTACAACGTGAACCTTAATATGTACTGATCTTTAATGTGAATCTTTATTCAATTTCAGTACAAGTACCCCTTTACGACTTAGCAAGAGTCAATCCGCAATGTTAATTAAAACAACAGTATCTCAAAAGAGACCATAAACTCACATGCATAAACAAAATTGCATAATAAGTTTAAACAGCTATATAGTCAAAATGGTAGAATTTAATAAAACTATCAACCAAATTAACAACCATAAATGCAAATCCCTCAATCCAGAAAAACAGTAAAATAAACAAACTAGTAAATATCATAATGAAAACAAGACTCCCACTAGATTGCAGCACCAAAACTAGGAAATAATCCCATGCTCTCAACATGTCTAGAAAAGCTTCTGAAGGCAAAAACTTTGTGAATGGATCTGCAATCATGTCTTGAGTTCTGATATGATCAAACCTGACTAGTTTGTCCACCACCTTCTCCCTCACTATTAAATATTTCCTGTCAATATGCTGAAGTCCAGACGACATCTTTTTGTTCATGCAATGAAAAACAGCCGCAGTGTTGTCATTATATATCTATATTGGTCTAGAGATCGAGTCCACCACCTTAATGTCTTTAATAAAATTCCTTAGCCATACTACATGAGAAGTGGCTTCATAGCAAGCTATGTATTCTGAAAACATGGTTGAACTCGAAACACCAGCTTGTTTAGCACTCTTCCAAGCAACAGCGCTTCTGCCATCTTGAAAAGAAAACCTGAAGTAGAGATGTAATCATCCTCTGCTTTTCCAAGATTTGCATCAGCATAACCAACAAGCTCTAAATTTTCTGTGCGTCTGTAAATCAACATATAAGCATTTGTTCTCTGTAGGTACCTTAGAACCTTCTTTCCAGCTATCCAATGTTGCATTCCGAATTTGACTGAAATCTCCCCATCTTGCTAATGCACAAAGAATCTTTTGTGGAAGCTGGAGAAAACGTCTCAGTGTAGTCAATTCCCTCCCTTTGGGTAAATCCTTTGGCTACCAATCTAGCCTTAAATCTTTCGATTCTTCCATCTTTATCCTTCTTTGTCTTAAATACCCATTTCGAGCCTACCAATTTCTGGCTCTTATGAGGTTCAACTAATTCCCATACTTGATTATTCTTCATGCTCTCAAGTTCATTCAACATCGCTTCCCTCCATTTGTCTGCGTTCTGACTCTCTATTGCCTTTTAAAACTTGTACAATCAGTTTCAACAATTCGGGTACCATAATTTGGATAATAAAATCTAAAACCCTTTGACCTTGCGGGATAACCTATAAAATGACAGCTAATCGTTTTAGGATCAAGCTTTCGAAAAAATGTCTTAGGTACGGAGTTACTAGGCACTCTATAGTTTGTTGTTTTGATCGCCTCTCTCAAAAAACGTAGGCAAATCAGATTTAGAAATCTCGCTAAGAACCATGTCCTTCAAAGTTCAATTTCTTCTCTCAGCCACACCATTCCTGTTGCGGAATTCTTGGCGTTGTGTCCTGAGCAACTATTCCATTTTTCTTGTAAATACCTTGCAAAAGGTCCAGCACATCGTCCTCCTTCATCAAAACGTCCATAATATTCACCCCCTCTGTCCGACCTCACAATCTTAATCTTTTTCTCAAGCTGTCTTTTTACTATGGGTGAGCATTTTAACCGAAAACTCCACCAAACCGACCAAACCGGACCGCCTAAGGTGGTTTGGTTCGGTTTTTATATTGAAAAATTGAAGAATCGGCAAAAAAACCGCCCAAACCGGCCAAGAACCGGGTTGGATCGGTTTTAATTGGCTGCAAACCGGCGAAAACCGGACCGGACCGAGTAATATAATTATATTATTTAAAAAATAATTAATACACTTGTCAAGTGATGATTCGTCGAGGGAAAATCATTTCCTACTCTATGTTACACCGGAATATAGCGAAACCATAAAACTAAAACATTGAATCGATATTTTTTTTTCTCCATTTCGCCTCTTCTCCTCTCAGACTCTCTCGCCGCTGCCTCTTGATCGGTTCATAATTGTATATTATTTCTTACCCTTCTAGCTTATGATTTGGTTATGTTTTTGAGTTAAACTTGTGCTTTTAATCCTTTTTGTGTTTATCTTTCAGTTAATTGAGCTTTAGGTAACAATGATGGCTTTGGAGAACATAATTCATGCAATTCAAGCATGTTAAGGCCTGATTTGGATGAAGGGAAGAAGAGCTTAAAGACAAATTCATTTTGGCTACAGTCCAGTTCCGTAGGTCACATTGCAAGCTTTGTTTCCGCACCTTACATAGCTCGAATGAGGCGGAATTCTTCATGAAAGTTGTTCCAATGGGTGTGTACTATAACATATCCAAAATTCAGCCCCATTGGATAAATGTGGAGTCCGTTAGCTAGCAAACACAGAACCATGCTCAGGATGGATCTTATCAGCGCGGAAAATGAGTTAGCAATTTGTTTCGGCCTTAACTTTTTCCTCCGAACTTGGATTGGCCCAAATAACATATGGCTGGAAAGAAGACATTCTGAACTTCAATTTCGAGTGCTTAAAGTCCTAATTTGATTAAGAGAAGCCCAAGTTGTAAGCCCTTGAAGTTGCTGGTCATGCTGACCTCAGCATGTGCTGGTTGGATGCTTGGTCATGGTGAGCTAGGCATGAGCTATCATTTCTGGTTGGAAGCTTGGTCATGGTGACATGAAGATGACCTAGGGCTGCTAGTGGGATTAATTGGTGAAGTGCATCAACCATTCAAGATTTTCTAATACAAGTGCATCACCCATTTCAGATTTTCTATTACAAGTGCATCAACCATTTCAGATTTTATAATTCAAGTGTTGTATGCATTAGCCATTTTGAATTCAGATTTTCACTTCCCTTAGGCCTATAAATAGGGAAGTTCTCTAAGCTTGTAAACACACCCCAAGGGGGGGAGCTCTCAAACACCTCTCTAGAGCTCCCTTCCCTTCTCTCCCTCAAATTCTCTTAGTTTCATTTTCTAGTTTTCAATTGTTGTAATGAAATATTTGTGCAGAAATTCTCCTTAAGTTTTTCTTTGTTCCACTTTACTTTTCATTATGTAAATTCTTTTCTTTTGTTTCAAGTTTGATTAGTTTCCAAGTTTCAATTATGGTTCATGTTCATATTCATTATGCTTATAAGTTAATATGCTAGTTTGAATGATTGATCACCATTTAGGCTTGCATGTTAGCTATCTTGGTTTGAATTAAGAGTATACACCATGCTTTAATTCGAATTGAACTATGAATAGGAAGAGTATGTATGGACATTCGACAACATGGATTAGATACATGCTTGGTTGTTTAAATTGTTCTTCTATGCTTAATGGGTTCCTAATGCTTAGTTTTAGGTTAGACAACAAATGATCAAATTAGGGAATTAGGAACACAAGGTTAGGACCAAACACCATGGCCTAATCATACATTAGCTAGAATCAATCCATTAATCTAATTGAACTTGGGAACTTATCTACTTGAGTTAGTTATTTTCTTTCTTTCTTGTTTTATTCATTTCCTTTTGTTTTCATTTATGTTTTGTGTAGGAAAACTGAGTTGGATCCTTCAATCACCAATCCCTGTGGAATCGACCTCGCACTTACATACGCTAAACTACCAACGGTTCGTGCACTTGCGAGTATCACAAGTTGAGGATGCAGTTGAATCAATTTTGGAGCAGCTGTATCTACGCAACAAGTTTTTGGCGCCGTTGCCGGAATCGGTAACATTGTTTGATTCTATTTGGTTTTCCTACTTTTTATTTTTATTTTTTGTATATAACTGGACAGTTTTATGTTTTAAAGTTAATGACGTTAATTGACAAGTTGTGTTTGTAGTCCAACGGACAAGGACAATTGCCTGACAAGCAAGAGAACTGGGTTTGAGTCCCAGCTTACACAACACAAAAGAGGTTCAAGTAGCATGTTGGTTATTTCTTGTTTATGGTTTCATTCACTTGTTCTTAATTAAATATCTTGTTCAAGTTTACATAAACACCATATGACTCTTGGACTGATTAGTGAATGAATAGGTAGATATTGAAGACAAACACCATGTTTAAATTCTACTTGGTTCTTTATTGTTCTTCTTGTTCTTAATGGGTTCGGAATTTGTGTTTAGACTAAACACCATAGCTAAATACTTTTTCTGAATACTTGATTAAAACCACACACCATATGGATAATCATATTTGAGAAAGAACGAACTCCATAAACTAGTTTAATTTACCTTGCTGCTTACTTTGAAGCATGGAATTGGATGTGTGTTTTTCCTTTTATTTCCTAACCCTTTTGATTCCATTTCAAGTTTGTGTGTTTGTTTTAGCAATTTATGACAGCTTAATAAAAATGGAGAGAGATGGCAACCTCAATCATACGAATGGGAAGTGTGGAGCAATGGGAGAAGTCGCGACCTCCAAATGCATCCATACTCGAACCTAATCGCTTCAAGGGGGAGCATTTCAATCCTTTCTCTTCTTTAAATTCTGTTTATTTCTTGGTTTGTTTCTTTTAGTACAACAATTTATGTCATTTGTTTGAGTTTGTTTAGAGTACTTAGTTCATTTTCATTTATGGTTTGTTATCTTAATTTTTTTTTTCTCTTATCTTAAAAACTAAAAATTCAAAATTCAAAAATTCAAAAAGATTTTTCATATGAGCTGACTTATGGTAACTCCAGTAAGCACTTCCGTCAATCCAGTGTCTAGGAGTTCTTTAGGCGACACTTTCGGTGTCTAAGAAGTTTGGGTTTTAAGCGGGACCATTGTGACCCCTCCAACCTTCCGGATCCCCCTGGCTGTGTTTTCTGAGGCCCTAAACTGGTCATCCGTGAGTTGCTTGTATATTCGTGTGTTTTTAAACTAAGTTTTTTTTATTTTCTTTGTTTTATTTTCTATTTAGTCTTTGTTTTTATTTTGTTTTTGTTTTTGTTTTGTTAAGTTAGTTTTTGTATTTATTTTGTTTAGTCGTGGTTTTTATTTTGTTTTTTATTTTGTTTTTGTTTTTATGGTATGATTAGTTAGTTTATTTCTGAGTGTTAGAAACACATTTTTATTTTATTTCAAACACTGCATTAAAAAAAAAAAAAAAAAAAAAAACATTCAAGTAAATTAAAAAAAACAAAAAAAACAAACTTCTTCTTCTTCTTCTTCTTCGTCTTCATCATCATCATGGCTTACCTCTATTGTCTCGTACTTGTAGGATCTTCCAAGTTCTACATGGTCATCATTTTTCCTCTCCAGTGCTTCCACATGCTGAGTGGCACAATAGAGCCGCTTCTGGAGGTCCGCCACCATAGCCTTCAAGGAAGCCACTTCCTCGCTCAGAGCGGCACACTCCCGTGTCCTGGCCAGGAGTCGCATGCCCAAATTGGTAGCCGAGACCGCTTGGAGCACAGTTAAATCGTGGGACTCATCCACCGCCATCTTGTCAGACCTACGTGCCACATGCAGGTGATCCGCGGAGTTAGCTCCTGCCAATCAATGTTCCCAGGCACTGAGCCTGTTCGGCATTACCTCAGAAAGGTTCGGTATTGCCTCAGCAGAGTTTGAGGCAGTGCCGTGATGATATGAAGAGTTTGGGAAGACAGAGGTTGGAGGAGCCCTTATTGGGCATTTGGTGGTGCAAGGGATAGCTCAAGGTTGAGATCATCAAGGTGAGTGCATGAGGATGCCATTTCTTTTGCTTCTGAATTTTTTGATGTTTTTCCTTGAGTTTGCAGGAAGAAATGCTGGGTATCATCCGCTTGCAGAGGTGTGGTTTAAATAGGCATATGCTGATGAGAGAGAGCCAACACCATTTCGGATTTCCGGGCAGGCTCGAACCTAATCGCTTAAAGGGGGAGCACATTAACTTTCACTTTACTTTACTTTTTTTTCCGTGTTTTCTGGTGTTTTATGTTTTTGCCCGTTACTTTCATTTTCTAGTGCTTTGTGTTTCTGCGTTTTCCTTTCGGCTATCTTTGTTTTATTTTAGTTAGGGAACTGTGTTTTCTTTCCGTTTGTCGTCTTTGGTTTATTTTAGTTGGGAAGTGTCTTTTCCTTTTCTTTTTATTTTTCTTTCTGCAACCTTTCTCTTTTATTTCCGAAACAAAATAACGAAAATACAAAAACAACAACATAAAATAAAAACATCAATAATACAGTAGAAGTCATTTCTTCACAGTGCTCGGTGTCTCGACCATTGGAGCTTTGAGTTTGGCCCTCTGGCTGTCCTCTTCCTGGGCTTCTTGCACAGCCTCTTGGGGCTCACCACTTGAGCTCCCAAAGATCGCAATCTTAGCTTGAGCGTAACTACTCTCGCGATCTGGTTGCTTGCGTTTACCCCCGGTCGGTCTAGGTCCTCCAGCTGTTTTCGCATGTCGCGAGAGTACAACTCTACCATTTTTGATAGGTTTTTATTCTCGTCCCGCAATACCTCTAGCTGGTGTCGATTCACCTCCACTATCCTTGACCTCTCCCTTTTCAAGCTTTTTGTAGCAGTCTGGCACTCTTCAACCATACTTCGCTCCGCCGCCAACTGACCTTTCAGCACCTCTACCTCATGGGACTTCGCAGTAGGCGATGTCCCAAACTTGCGACACATGTTGTACTCTGCACGCTCAATGCCATGGCATCACTCGCAACCCGATTATCATCCATTGTGCCAAACACACGTATATCTTTAGGAGTCACTAGATTTCTGCCCACTCCAATGGCAACATCGTTGTCCAGGAGTATCGAGTCAGCTACCTGTCACAGGCCCCCTTGCGGAGGCAAAGTAGGGCATCCATCCTGGTGCCGCTGCTTGGCCTCGTGTCTGAGTCGGTGGAGCTAGGTTGAGATCCAACGAAAATGGGTAGGAAGAGGCCATTTGATTTCTCACTCGTTTTTCTTCTTTCCTTCTTTTCTATTTTGTGTGTTTCTGAGTTTGTGTGTTTTTTTTTTTTACCCTTTCTTTTTACCTTTTATAGACTTAATCTGCTAAACCCTAGCCGTCGGTTCTAAGTTCTGTGTGGCCCTTACGGCTTATCTCTATATGTCGCCGCACCCGTTTCCCAACTCCCCTTAATTGCATTTTCACCTTTCACCACCTTCAAAGTGAAAAAGTCGTCCCGCTTCACCCAAGAGGCCAATAATTCTGGCTTGGGGGATGTGAAAGCGTCCTCTGTGCGCCGACACGTCCCTCACTCCTTTTGCCTGTCACTTCCTAGGAACCGAGGCAGCAGGGACCGCACTCTTTCTTTCCATAAATCCCGCCTTTGCACTCCCACTTCACGTTTCATTAAATTAAAAAAAAATAAAAATAAAAATAATAACAAACGTGTGGGCTTCGGATTTCATTACGGGTCGGGTTTTCACCGTTGTTAGGTTTCAAAATGTGTTAACTTCTTTTGGGTTGGGTTTTCAATCGTTTGGGTTTTGGTTTGCGTAAGACCGTCTATTTAGGACTTACTGTTTTGAGTGTTTTCAATTCTTTTTATTTGTTTGTTTGTTTTGTAATTTTTATTTTGTAATTATTTTCTTTTTGTATGCTATTATTTTTATTTGCTTTAATACTTTCATTTCTTGTTATGACATTGCTTGTTCCTAATTTTTAAACATTGAGGACAATGTTCATTTCTAGGTTTGGGGGTATTGGAGTTTAGCAAGTAAATTTGGTTTGTCTTAAAAAAAAAAAATTTTTATTGCTTTCTTTTCTTTTATTTTGAGTCTTGTTTTGTTTTGTTTTGTTTTTGAGTCACTTTCCGAACACATATGATGAGATTGAGATAAATGTTGCATGCCTTAAATGAAAATTGAATTTTATTTATTTTTTTTTTATTTTTTTATTTTTTTTATTTTATTTCAAAAAAAAAAATTTGGCATCGTTCTAGCATGATATGTTTGAAACCTTCTTTGCACTTGCCATTTGTCTCATAATTTTCCAATTAAAGAATTGTATCAAGCATAAATTAGACTTATATAACCATATAATGTGAGCTTTTGAGCCTTGTGCTTCATTTCATGAGTGTTATACACATACTCTTATTTTCTTGTCATCAAAGTTGTTGTTTGATCTCATTATTCATTGATTTGGTTGAACACTTAAAAGTCATTCATTCTTTTGCAATTTGATTTCATGACATTTAAGAAATGATATTAAGGCCACCTTTGGATCGTTTGTGCCTTTCAAGCTAACCTTATGCATGCTTAAGCATGATTTTCCATTGTTAACCATTTTGAGCCTACATGTAAACTTTTTTTTTTCATTTTACCAATTGCAATTCCTAGCTTTAGCCCGAAAAACAAGAATTTACCTTTCTAAGGAACTCATGAGCTCTAATTTGGATGTGTTTTTCATGCTAAGTTTGGGAAGGGATATTACATTTTAAAAAAAAAAAATTATAGAACTTCACACAATTGGTGAAAGAAAAGAGAAAAGTTCTGATTAAATGGTAGTTGATTGAAATTTCATTTTTGGGTTTCATTGGTGTTTGGAAAGGAGTTTAAATCATTGTAAATGAAGGTATAAGGAGTTTTGATCATGTAAAGAAAATATATAATCCTGATGATTCGAAGTCTTGTAAATAATTATTTTATGCTCTTACATTTTTGAGTTCCTTGGACTTTGTATTATCCATACCTTTCATTTCTTACTCACCTTACACCCTTGGCCCCATTACAACCTATGTTAAAGACCTAAATTGATCTTACATGTCATATGGTTGAATTGCATTCATTTTTCTACTTTTAAGTGTTTGACATCCTTCTTGAGATCATATTAATGCAAGTTTTTCATCTTCCTATTTTGAGTTAAGTCCCTTATGGTTTAACTCTAATCTCATGTTTATAACTGAGTGATGCATTGTAGCCCTCTTCTGAGTGATTCATTTGTGAGAGGACAACTTTGGTGAGATTTGAAGTTGCATTTGTGCTTGGTATGATTTTTGAAATTGTGTGAAAACTAAGATTGGAGAATTTGTTGCATTTGGCAATCACACTACTACACTTTGAGCATATTGTGTTTAGAACTTTGCCGCTTTGTAAATAATATCTAAAAATTGAGCTTTTATTGTTAAAACGTTTAAGTCATGTGCATGAGTCATTTTTCTTCAGAAAATGTTCGGAAAAATTGTTTTGAGTTCGTTTTATTTTTGTAATTGTTTTCTTTATTTTTGTTTTTTGTTTTGTTTTTGTTAATGTATTTGCGTTTGTGTTTGTTTTTGGTTTTGCTCAAGGACTAACAAATCTAATAAGTTTTCTAACCATTTTGTTTTGTAGAGTTAGAAAAACGTTTGTGGGTATTGATAATTCTGTTAAACCCTCAGGAGACACAACTCCTCCTACTAGGGATGCCTAGAGGTTTAAAGGCTTGTTGCATATGCTAAATGCAATCGAGTTACCTACGAAAGTGGTCTAGTTAACTTCTTGTTTTTTTTTATCTATGTTTTCCTTTTTGTTTTGCTCGAGGACTAGCAAAATCTAGGTTTGGGGGTATTTGATCGGTTCATAATTGTATATTATTTCTTACCCTTCTAGCTTATGATTTGGTTATGTTTTTGAGTTAAACTTGTGCTTTTAATCCTTTTTGTGTTTATCTTTCAGTTAATTGAGCTTTAGGTAACAATGATGGCTTTGGAGAACATAATTCATGCAATTCAAGCATGTTAAGGCCTGATTTGGATGAAGGGAAGAAGAGCTTAAAGACAAATTCATTTTGGCTACAGTCCAGTTCCGTAGGTCACATTGCAAGCTTTGTTTCCGCACCTTACATAGCTCTAATGAGGCGGCATTCTTCATGAAAGTTGTTCCAATGGGTGTGTACTATAACATATCCAAAATTCAGCCCCATTGGATAAATGTGGAGTCCGTTAGCTAGCAAACACAGAACCATGCTCAGGATGGATCTTATCAGCGCGGAAAATGAGTTAGCAATTTGTTTCGGCCTTAACTTTTTCCTCCGAACTTGGATTGGCCCAAATAACATATGGCTGGAAAGAAGACATTCTGAACTTCAATTTCGAGTGCTTAAAGTCCTAATTTGATTAAGAGAAGCCCAAGTTGTAAGCCCTTGAAGTTGCTGGTCATGCTGACCTCAGCATGTGCTGGTTGGATGCTTGGTCATGGTGAGCTAGGCATGAGCTATCATTTCTGGTTGGAAGCTTGGTCATGGTGACATGAAGATGACCTAGGGCTGCTAGTGGGATTAATTGGTGAAGTGCATCAACCATTCAAGATTTTCTAATACAAGTGCATCACCCATTTCAGATTTTCTATTACAAGTGCATCAACCATTTCAGATTTTATAATTCAAGTGTTGTATGCATTAGCCATTTTGAATTCAGATTTTCACTTCCCTTAGGCCTATAAATAGGGAAGTTCTCTAAGCTTGTAAACACACCCCAAGGGGGGGAGCTCTCAAACACCTCTCTAGAGCTCCCTTCCCTTCTCTCCCTCAAATTCTCTTAGTTTCATTTTCTAGTTTTCAATTGTTGTAATGAAATATTTGTGCAGAAATTCTCCTTAAGTTTTTCTTTGTTCCACTTTACTTTTCATTATGTAAATTCTTTTCTTTTGTTTCAAGTTTGATTAGTTTCCAAGTTTCAATTATGGTTCATGTTCATATTCATTATGCTTATAAGTTAATATGCTAGTTTGAATGATTGATCACCATTTAGGCTTGCATGTTAGCTATCTTGGTTTGAATTAAGAGTATACACCATGCTTTAATTCGAATTGAACTATGAATAGGAAGAGTATGTATGGACATTCGACAACATGGATTAGATACATGCTTGGTTGTTTAAATTGTTCTTCTATGCTTAATGGGTTCCTAATGCTTAGTTTTAGGTTAGACAACAAATGATCAAATTAGGGAATTAGGAACACGAGGTTAGGACCAAACACCATGGCCTAATCATACATTAGCTAGAATCAATCCATTAATCTAATTGAACTTGGGAACTTATCTACTTGAGTTAGTTATTTTCTTTCTTTCTTGTTTTATTCATTTCCTTTTGTTTTCATTTATGTTTTGTGTAGGAAAACTGAGTTGGATCCTTCAATCACCAATCCCTGTGGAATCGACCTCGCACTTACATACGCTAAACTACCAACGGTTCGTGCACTTGCGAGTATCACAAGTTGAGGATGCAGTTGAATCAATTTTGGAGCAGCTGTATCTACGCAACACCTCTCTCAATCCATCTCGACTCCGCCCTCTCCCTCTCGACTCCGGCAGGCTGCCTCTCTCAATCCTCATCAATCACTCTCGGCTCGCCTCTTCTCCTCTCTCAATCCCTCTTGACTCTGCCTCTCTCGATCTCAGTCACTCTCTCTCTCTCCCGATCTCTCAGTCACTCTCTCTCTCACCCTCAGCCAGTTTCGCTCGATTTCTCTCTCTCAGCCACTCTCGCTCTCTGTCAGCTGCTCTCTCTCTCTCTCTCTCTCTCTCTCTCTCTCTCTCTCTCTTTCTCAGTTTGAGGTATTAAAATTAATGTGTAAACCCTAATTAAAAATGTTAGGGATTTGACAATTTTTGTTAATTCTTTCTATTTATCTAATCTGTTGTTAATTCTGTTGTTAATTCTTTCTATGTTAGGGATTTGACAGTTTGAGGTAACAAAATCAATTTTGTTGTTAATTCTTTTTGGTGGACAGTTTGAGGTAATTTCTTCTTCTGATC
Source organism: Prunus fruticosa (assembly GCA_018703695.1). Classification (NCBI taxonomy): domain Eukaryota; kingdom Viridiplantae; phylum Streptophyta; class Magnoliopsida; order Rosales; family Rosaceae; genus Prunus; species Prunus fruticosa. The sequence continues at coordinate 23,473,869 of CM031921.1, forward strand.
TGACTTTGTTGTTGTTTGATTTATTTATGGTGGTGTTGTAATTTCTGGTGATTGAACAGAATTGATTCTATATCTAGGATCAAAGAATTGATTTTGGGACAGAAGTGATTGAACAATGCTGTTTGATTTATTTGTGTTTTTCAGTAGTTTTATTTGTTATTTTTTGTGGTAGTTTTATTTGTTATTTATGATTTCATTTTGGATTTTGAAAATTTGCATCATTCAATAATGTGATTTGGCAGATATTGAGTAAATTTGGTAGTTTTATTTGTTATTTGGCAGATATTGAGTAAATTTGCATCATTTCAGATTTATTTGTTATTTTTTGTGGTAGTTCTATTTGTTTGGATCTGTGATATATGATTCTCGGTTATCTGTTGTTTGGATCTGTGAAATATGCCCTATGTTGTCACTGTGAATCACTACATCTGTGCTTGTGCGGTCCAATGACAGGTTTGAGAATTCACTGTCATTGTTCTAGATTTTATACTATTGGAACCTTCTTTAACATATGATTTATGTAAAATTGTTGTTTTTGCTAGGCATGCACATTATCAACCAGGAAATACACCACTGGCATTAGTTTGGAAAGATGAGAATTGTAGTCAGTATGTTTTGACACAGATAACAAAGGACAGGTTCCAAGCCATCAACATGTATTTTTCATTACATATCTTACGTCTTTTCCATTACAACTTAGATGTATATTGTGATTGGCTGACACACACAAACACTCCCTCTCTCTCCCTCTCATTCCATATGATAAGGTAGTTTTGGAGCTGCAAGATGATGGAAAAGTGACCACCTCAGATGACCCCCCAGTTGTATTTAGTTGCTTAGATTTGGACTTCATACAAAAGGTTTGCTTTATTGTGTTATTAATTCAAATGTTTACTAACTGTTTTTTCTTTCTTTGTGTAGAGGTGCAAATCTAATTTGAATATGAAACAACTCATGGAATTGTATGTGTATATGTAATGGAAATTTATTAGTTTTTATTTGGATTTTCTTTTGAACTTTACAAATATGCAAATTGTGATTGAGATTACTCTCACAATTTGCTATGGACTGTAATAATAATTAATTTCTGTATTTGGAGATGTGTGGTGGATGATGATTTGCTATGGTTTTAAGGTTTTTTTAAGTATTTGAATGATGAAAACTTCAGATATGCAGATTTGTCAAAACTGGAAAAACTATCAGAAACTGTCAAAACTTGAATTGTTGAAATCTGACAAAAAAAACAGAATGGGCCTGGAAAACTTTAAAAAAAAAGCTTTCAATTGTTGCCTTTGTTGGGCCTCAGCAAATACCCGAACCGAACCAACCCGGCCCGATCAAATCGGGTTTCAACTTAAGTTGAAAATGGGCCTAAAAAGGAGGTCCACGGTTTAGCATTTGGGCCTGCGGACAAGGCCCGGTTTGGCGTGCAGTTTGGGCCCATAACCGAACCAACCCGACCCGTGCACAACCCTACTTTTTACTTCAGTTTGGAAAATCTTAAACATTTCAAAAGCTTGAGACATTTCTGCTATGAGATACAGATAACCAAAACGAGAATGATCATCTATAAAGGTGATGAAATAACGATTTCCATCAATTGTTTGATGAGGGAACGGTCCACAAAAAATCTGTGTGAATGATTTCTAAGAGATCATTACTACGAGTTGCACCTTTCTTCTTAGTCTTAGTGAGCTTTCCTTTAACACATTCAATACAAATTTCATCATCACCAAAAGTCAGTGATGTCAAGATTTGTTCCTTAACCAGAATTTTCATTCTCTCTTTTGAAATGTGCCCTAAACGTCTATGCCATAACCTAGTGGATGTTCCTTTACTACTAATCTTTTCTCACTCGATTTAGCTATTAAAACTTCAACCTCTTTATTGTAATTGAGACAATATAATCCTCATTTATTGTCCTTGAATTTTGAGATAAAACCATTTTAATTAAATCCAAAATAAAACCAAGTCTTAATAATCTTGAAACAGAAATTAAATTTCTCTTTATTGAGGGTATAGAAACTACATCATCCAACTCTAAAATAAATCCTGATCCAACTTAAAACAACTACTCCAATAAAATTCAATTAAAACAACAGGCTATCTAATCCCCTTTGTCACAACGTGCCGCCGCCTCCATGAAAGTGTTGTTCTCTTTAGCAGGGAATGGGTCAAGTATCGCTATCTCCCTATTAGTGGTGGCATAAAAAAAAAAACTCAACATATAATTCAGGTTGGGGTGCAGGTTTCACAGATTGCACTAGGAGATTCTTGTATCGAAGTAGCTTATTGATATTTCTTCCTCTCCCATAAGCGCATACATCAAGCTTCATAGCGATCCTAAGACTTCTGAGACTGTCCTTTGTAGCCGTGTATATCCTTATGGGTCCTCCATATGGTGGACGATTTCGCTACGCCTTAACCCTTTTCCGCTCCAGCTCATCTTCGTGCCGCTTCTTAATTAGCTCTACTATATTCTTTACTAGAATACCATTCGTGACAAGTTGACACGAGTGACACCTATCAAAAGCCAAATGTTTCTCCTTTTTCCCAAACTTTTGGAGTTGTTCTACAAGATATATAAACGAACAAAACATGAGTGAAATCATAATTGATCTCATTCATTCCGAGAATATCCTTAAAATCTAACTTCCATCTTTTGAAGGTTTGACTAGTGAGTGTTTCAATTTCGCGAGAAATTGATCGAGGGGAGTGTTCATAACTGTAAGGATTTGCAAACGAAAGCATATTACATATTACTTTCCTAGAAACCGATTCTCAATTTGTTAAGAGAAACAGTTTAACTTCATTCACAAAACTAACAAATAATACATGCAAGCGTCCTTAATTAAGTATCACACCTTTGTGGCAAGAGATTACTTATAGCTTACACAAATTACATGTTATCTTGTGCCATTACAAATAAATTACTAGATAGATTCTATTTGTTGAAGAATCTTACCAAGCAATTCATGTATAATGCAATTTCGGGTTATTTTCTTTAGGGTTTGAGTATTTAAGTTTGGTTTTGTTATGAAAAATTTGTTGATTCTCAGAACAAAAACAAACATATATCTGGCTCAGAAAAATAACCAAACAAAACATAGTTCAATAAGGAAAAACCCTAAAATTGCAGTGAATAGTGTTTCTACGTGAACAGTATTTCTACCGTAAACAGTATTTCTGCCGTGAACAGTGCTTTAGGGGTTCTTAGTGTCCGTTTTTGATGCAAAATACCTTTCTGAATAAGGAATTACCTAATTAACACAACTCACAGTTTACTTGTGACATATATGCATTTTTAGGGTTTTAAGGTGATCTGCTAGGTCAAAAACGTGTTTAAAGTTTTGAAAATATGAAAACCGAATCAAAACATACTTTTTCCAGATTCTTTAATATTGTCAATATTTCAGAAAACATGTTCAATCAATTTCCAAAAATTAAACATAACCAAAATTCATATAGCATAACCAAATATGTAAACGGATTAGGCATGCTTGCACAACGATTACAGATATGTGTGAACAACCTGAAGCTCTGATACTAACTGTTAGATTTTTCTTATGAATAATCTAGATCTTTCACACAATCATGTAATACATATAAGGACATGGAAAACGTACATGGAGCCATCTTCCTTGAGTACACAGCTTTTGAATTCATCTTATCCGTTGTGCAGCAATCCTAGCAATTTATCAGGGACGGCTCAAGAACTTCTGCTCTCTTTCAGAATCTGTTTCAGCTCTCTCTTTATGATGAGAATAAGTTTAGAGAACGTGTCTGATGAGAGCAGGGCCTTTAGCTTATATACGGCTAGGTCAAGTCGTCTCTACTCATCACCGAGGCCGACTTGACTTATCTTTCAAGCCCACTTGAATTGGTTCACGAAAAAGGAAACAAAATAGGACTCCTTAATTAGGCTCCAAAACCCTTCCTTATTTCACAAGGTTTTGGGCCTCAAGGCATAACTTAATTAAACTCTTATTAAACCTTATATGACTTAGTATCTAGTGCACCGATCTAATTAGGAAAACATAACAAAGTGATTTTTAAAAAAAATTGAGAAGCCCAGCCCGTTTGGTAAGTTATGAGAAAATCACTTATTGTTAAAAATTGCTCTGAGAGAAAGCTATTAGAAAAAACAACTAATGAGGTGTTTTCATTTTCTGATTATGCAGGAATCAATTTTGAAGAGCGTAATAACCTGATCCAAAATTAATATTTAATTATTAATTTATTCAAAGAAAAGAAAATTTTACCCGGGAATATTTTAATGGTTTAAAAGTTGACTTTTTGTTCGGAAAAGAATATGGGAATTCCAGTTGTATCGTAGTGTAGAGCACGTCGAGATGAGTCCATAGATACGTAGTGGGCTTAAATCGGAGTTATATTGAAGAAGTTACAATCAAAAGAAGTCCAGTGGCACAATCGTAATTTTTGTGAAGTCAGTTTTTAAAAACCAAGAACCTCTCTCTCTCTCTCTCCCCCTCCCCGATCCAGCCCTCCCCCCTCCCCCAGTTTCGAGCAGATTTCCAGATGGCAAGAACTCCGCCGTTTGGCCACCATTTTCGGGGCCACAACTTGCAAACTCTTCATCTCTCTCTTCTCTACACATCTATACCAATTTCCAGCCACAAATCCAAGAGAATTAGACCCAAAATTCGAGCCAAACCCAAGCGTAAAATGGGCTGATTTCAAACAACAGCTTTTGACTTCTTTTTCGGCCACCCCAGGCCGTGCAATCACACCCCAGACACTCCCCTACCTTCCCTCTGTAATTTCCGTTGCGTTGAGTTCATCAAGATGAGTCCGTAGATACGTAGTGGGCTCAAATCGGAGTTATATTGAAGAAGTTACAATCAAAAGAAGTCTAGTGGCACAATCGTAATTTTTGCGAAGTCAGTTTTTAAAAACCAAAAACCTCTCTCTCTCTTCCCCACCCCTTCAGTTTCGCAACAGGATGGCGAGAACGTCGCAGTCTGGCCACCATTTTCTGCGCCACAACTTGCAAACTCTTCATCTCTCTCTTATCTATACATCTATACCAATTTCCAGCCACAAATCCAAGAGAATTAGACCCAAAATTCGAGCCAAACCCGAGCGTAAAACGGGCTGATTTCAAATAGCAGCTTTTGACTTCGTTTCCGGCCAACTCCGGCCACCCCATGCCGTGCAATCACACTCCAAACACTCCCCTACCTTCCATATGTAATTTCCCTTAAAGACCCGACCCAATTTCAAGTAGAAATTGTCAAACCCTAACCTAAAAATTTCTAGGTTTTTCAGGAGACAAAATCGTTCGTTCGAGGGCTTTAATGGTGGAATTGATCTTCGAGTAAAGGTATAAAGTTACTCCCCTTGATGTGCCTGATCTACAAGTATGATTATTGGTCAGCGGTTTAGAGTTTCCAGATCACCGGAGAATTTCTCTACACAGCCGCCAACATGTGGTGGCGCGTCGGCAGGGTGTCAACGTTGGGCTTTGGCCCTAAAATGATCCTCACGTCGTCCGAGCACGACGGTATGCTCGGATTTCATTTTGGTTACCATTTGATTGTCGATCAGATATCGCATATTAGGCGTTATCCGCGTTCGATATGTTCCGAACTGTTGAATCAACTTCATTTTCAAATATATTGACCTAGGTACCTCTAGGATCGTGTAGAAATTCACGGATCGAGAATCGGAGTCCGGATACTCCAATTCAATAAGTCAAAATTTAGGTAAACGCAACGTTCGTTCGATTCGTGCGATCGCGAGCAATCCGACTGTTCAATTCAAACCAAACTTGCAGGGCATGTTTAGTAAAGTGTGTTGAACCTATAGGAACTCTGGATTGGTAATCGGAGGTTGTGGACCCCGTGGGGACCGAAATGACCAATATGGGAATTTATTGGTTTATTCAATCTCGAGTCTTTTCATACCATTCCACCTGCGAGAAATGTTGAAAATGGGCCTAAAACTTTCTTAAGTTACGTACACGCACTTTTGAGATCGGGGGTCAAGGTTTTGATTAAATAATTGTGGTTGAGTTATTTTATTGATTAAATATTTTAATTACTTAAATAGGTACTCGGGCTTCATTGAACTCGTAGGAAGGACCATCGGAAGGGTCAGGCTAGCTCGAACGCTCAAGGAGTGGACTTTTGTTTTATAAATGAATTTTATGCAGTAAAAGTTTTATTATTTCTCTGGAATGAATCATTTATGGTTTTGCTTTCCAACCAATTAGTTTGAATCCAAATATTTTTATTAAATTCTGTTTATGTTTTAACGTGAATGGCTTGGAAGTTAGGAAAGGAAATGATAATAGGATTTAAGGATTTAATGAGAAATAGAATTATAATTCTTCCATGAAAGGTTTTTAAACCACTATAGGTACCCAAAATTTTGTCTTCGGATAAATTGTTGCCTTTGGTTATAATGATGTCCACGGAAATCCTAGTTGCCTTCGGTTGAGTCAACGCGCTTTTGACAGTTGCTCCACGAGTCTTAGGGATATCCGAATCATGAGGAGCGAGGAATGCTTGTCAGGTTGACCAAGTGTCCCCAGAGTCTTGAGAGGAATGTGGCTATGGTGACTTTGTGTTTCCGAGGCATGTGAGGATGTGTCGCTTATGTGACACTTGGAATTGATGGTATAATGTGAGAATTAAAAATAAAATCATGAAATTGACGGATATATGATGGGTATACTTAGGTGGAAAGGAAGTATTTCTTTACAATGTTTTCAAATTGTTTTAATGATTTGTTTGAATGCATGATCAGTTATATGTATATAGATATGCATGCTTGAACTTTTGTACGAATATAGAACAATGATATAATTGAATTTTCTAAATGTTTTGACAGTGGGGTTAGTATGTTAATATTATATTTTTCCAAAACTTTATTTTGTCGACTCACACTTTTAAATGTTTTGTACCCCCAGGCAGGAGTCGTGTACCAGAAGTACCACCACAAGGAGGTCATCACTCATCACTGTTGCCCAAGGAATCAACCTTAGAGGAGGGTGAATTAGGTTAATTGCAATTTTAAATTTAAACACGAATAAGTAAATTGACAAGCACAATAATAAAGAGATAAGGAAAGAGAGATTCAAACTAGAGATTTATACTGGTTCAGTCCACCTAACCTACATCCAGTGCTCAAGCATACCACTTGAGAGTTCGATCCACTATTTTGGAAAAACTCCTTGCAGGTGAAGTTGAAACCTTTACACTGTCAGAGCATACTACTCCTTCACAACTATAGCACACCACTCTAAGATACAAGATGGACGACACCCTTCTCACCTCACATGGTCAAACCAACCCTTTTTACAAGTTTGAATGAAATAACTCTCGGAACAAAAATCTCTCCTAATTGAGAGGGATATACAATTGAACCTCACTCAAAGATAATTATCCTTTCTGATTAGATGATTATAGACGTAATTTTGGACACGATAACTCTTGTATGAATTTGAACAAGGAATGGCTGAAAATGATATTTAGAGTATGACGAATACTTGTAAGCTTGAATGAATATATTGAGTTGTTGTTATCACCAACACCAAAAATCTGAATACATATTTATAAGTATAGAAATATAGATGTTGGAAAGTAGAGCCGTTAGGAATATAGCTGTTAGGAAATATAGCCGTTAAAAATATAGTTATTGGAAAACATAGCCGTTAGAAAATATAGCTGTTAGCCAACCTTATTTCCATTTCCAACATTTAATAAGTAAATATTTTTGTCTTTTTACTTTCATTTATTTTTATATTACTCCATTTACTTAAGTTTACAATGTAAATAAGGAAGTACCTCACATTTGGATTCAAATAAAAATACTAGAAAATCAAATTCCCACCAAATCAAAATATGAAAAATAAACTTTAGTTCAACATGCGATTTGGAACCAAAATGAAGGTTTATTAAGTCAATATATACTTCATATAAAAATATGATAAAATCAGGTTTTCTTATTTGATATGTAGGGAATAAAAGCCGCAAAAAATTATCTTGAGAAAATGATTATTTTAAAAAAGCATTTTTCATACGTAGCCAAAATTTTGATAAAACAATTTTGCATGTATGATATGAATGCATGAAGGAAGCTAAGGTCAATCTAGGTAAAGAGATTTAGATGTTCAATCCACAAAGAATTTTACAAGAATAACCTAATTCTTCCGTATTAAAGAAATATATGCTTGAGTATCGGCTTCTTACTTCAATGTTCCAAAAGTCTTCCAAGTGTGTACAGTATTTTTGATCCATTTGAGAATACCTGCTCCTTACAACTTATCACACTTGAAATACATTAAATAAATAAGGAACAATTTGTTATCATCAAAATATGCACAATAATATTAAAGATCGTACAGCTAACAGTCACTCCTCATTTTCCTCTTTGTAAGATGTTCTCTTGCAACTATTCTACTTTTGTAAATTACTGAATTAGCCTCTGAAATTGCCGTAGGATTTTTGTAAGGCATAAGGCCATAAAGATTGATGTTTGGTTGCATGAATTCTACAATTGTGCATGCTGAACTCTTGTGAATATTTGAATTATGTTGTATAAGTGAAAAAGTTTGGGAAACAACAATTTTATAGGGGAGACTCTGGAGAATTTTCGGCAAGAGTCAAACCTTAATAAAATTTGAATTTTAGTATGAAGGGCAATTTGGTCAAGTGTGCCCGGCACCTGCCATGTGTCGGACACACATAGGGTTCGGCAAGATTTCAAAGTGGAATTTGGGTCAAGTCCTGTCGAAGAGGCTCTGAGTTTAATGATTATGTGACAATCATTTTATGATTATGCGAGAATTAGTACCAACAACACATTCAACAAAAAGTTTACCAAATGCCAAATTGATTTTTCTCACAGTTGATTTCTCTCATAGCAAATCTAAAGCGATTATTTTCTAAGAACATCAATGTCAAACTAGCTCTTAATATTTGCATTAACCAAAAACATTTTTTGATATTTTGAATGTTTTACCATTCTCTGTCTTTTGCTTTTTATATATAGATTTTATTATTTTATATAATTAAGTGTTTTTTTTTTAGGATCTTTCCTATTGAGAGGGGCGATAACATACTAAACTCACATACCTCCCACGGAATGCTAGGACTTTAACTCAGGATTTTGCATGAGGGAATAAGTGCTCCAAACCACTACACTAGTGGGTCCTTTGCATAATTAAGTTTTTTTAAGAAACTGGTTAGCCAATTCAAGTGGTGGATCCCATAATATCCACTTCAATTTAACGGAGAGTGTAAATTGGTCATTTTTAATAACATTAGGGTGTAAATTGATGAAATTAAAACCTCGTATATATTGAAAATCACCCCAAAACTCGCGGGGGTAAACTAATGTTAGTCCAACATAAAACAACCGAAAATAAGCCAAGCGGGAGAGAGTACCGAAAAGAAGAGAAGCGAAGCGAGACAGACGAAAATGGCGAGGAATTCAGGGGTTTTGATACGGCAGTTGCTTGGCAATCGCAACAACACGTGTGCAGCAAGTCTTCATCATCTTCACCAAAAACCCATCCAAAACCTAACTTCAGTACCAAATACCACACCATCTTCACCACACACAATCGATATCCGGTCCGCTTCCAAACCCTTGTCCAATTATTCCATTCACACCCCAAACCCTCAATATCTGCAACAGAGACGATTCCTCTCCTCATCCTCACTCTCAGAGTCAGATTCAGATTCAAAACATTTACTTTCAGGTCCCTCAAACCTATTCGTCATACAGTGCGTAGCTGTCCATACTGAGGCAGTTAACAATGTTAAAGGTATGCCAATTTCTCCACCAACCTCATCCCTTATTAATTTACAAATATTCAAATAGGAAATTAAGTTTTGTCGTGGATTTTAATTTTTAATGCTTAATTTTTTTAATTCCTTGGCATAGATGCTAGGTTGTCTGCGGTTTTCTACTACACAGCACCCGGCTGCCGGGCTAGTAAGTTCTAACTTCTAATCAATGAATTTTCTTTCATCAATCAAGTGATTTGCAATAAATTGCTCTCTTCTTGTGCAGCCCGTAAGTGGATAACTCCAATCCTTGATGAGTTGTGTGAGCAATTCCAACACATAAAAATGTATAAGGTTTACATGGATAAGGTAACTTTTTGAAGTGGTTTATGGTTTATTGGAAACAGTAGTTTGACAACTTTCTTACTCCTAACATTGTTCTCTCCTTTAAATCAGATTTTTTGGGCTGAGGCATAAGTTTGGCTTGGAACCTGAAATATGGATTTAATGATTAAAAGAGTACTGCATAAGTTTAAGGAAAACAATTGCACAAGATGTGAAAATCATTTTTCTAATCTTGGTATAAGATCATTGAAATGCTTGAACAATGCATGTGAAAAGGTTTTGTTGACAATTAAATCTTGTTTTGTTTTTCTTGTGCGTGGGTGGGATGCTTGGTTTTGTGAAATAGTTCATTGTCTTTGAAACAAATATTTTCTTTGGTTGATCACATATAGAGGAAGTTACTTTAATCAAACTGATAGTATGAATACATCACTATAGACAAGAAGCCCCCGCTTACAACATTACAAATATAGTCCCACAAATCCTGACAATTTTAGACCTTTTACATTCCAAATATTGTGTAGTCTGTACTACACTTCATCTTGCATCTTGACTGGATGCATTAGAATATGGTTGGGAAATGTTGTTGGTGAATAGATTTTGACAGTCCATAATACTGAGAAGAAATTAAATTTTCTTCTTCAAGTTTCCCTGAACAGTTGAAATGACATAAAAATGTATAGTGAACGAAAAGGTGCTACGCTGTAAGCATAAAACCAGAGTTAGTGAAAAAAAAAAAAAGTTCTTGTGAATTTCTGCTTGTGTGTGAGGCACAGGTTGTCTTGGAGTGACTCCAAGGCACCTTCGGAGTGATGACGGAATTGATCTAATTTCTCAACCTGAAACCTTTGGTGCGATGGCAAAGGCCAGAGTGAGTCCGGATCTCTCATTTCTTCCTATCTTCCCTTACTGTTCTACATCAGTTTGGTATCAGAGCATCATCCACCATGTTCTTACTTGGTGAGAGATCCTGTGTACTAGGGGTAGATGGTCACCTTGGCAACCAACTTAAGATCATTCTACCTCAACATGTCAAACTCGAGGTCGAGTTTTCTGCAACTAAGGGAGAATGATGCAGGAGCAATGTTCAAGTTTAGTAAATGGGAATCTTTTTAGTTTCCTATGTAATAAATGCAATTTTCGAAGGTTTACTGTCTTTGAGTCTCTCTATGGGACACGATTAATGTATTAGGTAATAATTATGTCTTTATAATTCCCAAGTGTGTTAATATGGATCTTTCAAGATTGATGTACCAATTACCCTATAAAAGGGGCTACTTTGTAAGCATAAAATCAGAGTTAGTGAAAGAAAAAAATCATGATATTATATGTTGTTGTGCCTCTAAATTAGTAGACCTGACGTTGTTTATTGTATCTACAGAATGGCCCTAAATGCCCATTGACCTTTTTCAGAGATCCTCACGACAGGGTATATGATCCGTTCCTTCTATTTTATTTTTATCAGAAGGTTACTTTAATCAAACAGATAAGATCAATACATCACTATAGTTTATACTATTCTACATTTCACTTTTCATCTTAAATTGGTTGGGATTCAGGGGAAGATGTTGCCTTTTCTTTTGTAATAACAGTAGAAATATTGTTGGTGAATATATTTGACAGTCCATGATTCTGAGAAGTAATCAAAATTGTGTTTTGTGAACTAGTTCATTGTCTTTGGAAAAAAAATGTTTTGTTTGATTCATATGATGTAGAGGAAGTTACTTTAATCAAACTGATATTATGAATACATCACCATAGACAAGAAGTCCCCGTATACAACAATACAAATGTAGTCCCACAAATCCTGACAAATCTAAAGTGCTAACAATTTTAGACCTTTTACATTCCAAATGTAATTTAGTCTATACTACACTTTACCTTGCATTCCATGATACTGAGAAGAAATTAAATTTTCTTCTTTGAGTTTCCCTGAGCAGTTGAAATGAAATAAAAATGTATACTGCAACAAGACATAGAGGGTTTTATCCTATGCTTGTCTTCTTGTCTGAGCTTTTTGTTCTGAGTGAAAGATAACTTAATTGGGTACATGATAAAACAAATGTCTTTTTCATTAGCTATGCATTAATTGCTTGATTATGTCATGCATTAATTTGTTCTCACGGAATTCGGGACCTAACGATGTTCGGTTTGTTTTCCGTACTCTAATTATGATCCGACAAGCAGTTGCTCATAGAAGAATCAAGATATTATATTTTGTTGTGCCACAAAATGAACAGACCTGACATTGTTTATTTTCTATAGAGAGGCCCTGCATTCCCTGTTGACTTGCGTGGAGTTTATGATGAAGCGGTAAATGATTCGATCCTTCTATTATGTTTTTATCAGAAGGTTACTTAAATCAAACAGATAAGATCAATACATCACCACTTTACCTTTCATCTTAAATTGGTTTGGATTCCAGGGAACAATAGATAAATTGTTGGTGGATATATTTGACAGTCCTTGATACTGAGAAGTAATCAAAATTGTCTTTTCCGAGTTGAGGCATAGTGGGTTTTATCCCATGCTTTTTTGCTCGGATCAGTTTGTTCTGGGTTAAAGATAACTTAATCATGCACCTGATAAATTTTATGTATTTTTTCATTAGCTATGCATTAATGCTTGCTCATGCAGTAATTTTTTCCGTACTCTAATTATGATGCGCCATGCAGCTGCGTATAGAATATCGCTGGTAGATCTGACGTTTATTCTATCTATAGAATATCGCTGGATCCAGATTGGACAAGTTGGGAATATACAAGACGGTAAATGATTCGATCCTTCTATTTTGTTTGAATGTAAATGTATGCACTTAGTTCAGTGATGTAATTTCTCATGTGTTTTGACCTTTTCTTTCAAAATTTGGCTTCTAGATCTTACCATATCCGAATTAATAATTCAGAAAAGTATAAACAGGCTATGCTTATCTGGGAAAATGGGGGCTAAGCGTTTTGTTCAAGCTGCCCTGAATTTTTCTTAAAATGGAATATTACTCTGCTGATGTGTGCATTTTTCTGCAGCCAATGTTCCATTGCTATCTAAAAGGGGAAAGGGTAGATGAGGTTTCCGGTGCTTCTATCAAACACTTGAAAAAGAGACTTGAAAATGTCTACAAGTAATTCTTCTCTCGGTTACCCTACTTCTGCGTGAATTTGTGTATTTGTGAATGGAGTCATATTTTGGTGCCCATGAAGGTTTTTCACTGTTGTTGAAGTCAAGATGTGATCTTTCTATATGTTTTTATTTCTATCTTTGTGATAAATGGATGAATGATATAGCAAGTTACTAAACTGACCCTATTGTTGAATTTTCTCATCTGCTGTACTTGCTACTCAATGTACGTAAAGTCCATCTGGGATGAAGAAAAGGAGAAGACAAGGTAAGAAAGATGAGAATAATGGAGGATTTGTTGCAGTACTTCCAAGTTTGGTTCCTGAAACATCATTTCCTGTGATGGCCGAACTTGGACAAGTAATTTTTGATTTTGATGATGAGGAAGAGTTGACAGATGATGAGGACAAGATGCCATTTGATGAGGAGAAGAGGGCAAGGGACAAGATGTGGTGGTTTGCAAAAGGGTTGTTTTCAAGTAAAAAGAAGAGAGAGATGTTTTGTAAATTGAAAGATCCTGAAGCCAAGCGCGAATGGATTAAGAGTGAAATGGCTAAGGAATGAACTGGAAGTACTTGTATCATGGTACATGTTACGTTGTTTGACTCTGTCTATGGTTTAGACTTGTGTGGTGCTGGATTAAGATATCCTTTTTTTTTATATATATACCCGCTTCTAGCATCAATATTATTAAGATATCCTGTTTTTTCTTTCCTCCCACCCCCGGTGTTTTCTCCTCCCCTTCCCCCTAGTGATTCCTTCTCTCCTCCATTTCTTCTCCCTCCTCCTGTGATTTCTTCTACCCTTCCCCCCAGGCGATCCCTTCTCTTCCCCCGACCCCACCATTTCTTATGCCGAGGTTTCAATTTCATCAATTTTATATTCAACGTTTTTAAATTTTACCAAATTACGTCATCCGCCAACTTCACCGTTAGATTTTCTGTTAAATTGGTGACGTGACGATTGTGGTACCTAATTTTACGCGGATGTGTTGTGTAAAAAAAACAATATAAAATTCTTTAAAAATATTTTTAAATTTTAAAACGTGTAGAAAAAGAATAAAAACATTCACCAGCAACCGGAGTCCAGTTTTCCTTTCTCCCTGTGCCCACCTTGTACATGTACATAAACATATAATAGGTCTCTTCTCTTGTAGCACGGTATGCAATAACATTTATATATTATGTACATATGTACATATACCACCAACCAAGGCTCTGCCTAACACGGCGTAAATTATGTGAGTTGCCTCCTGGGGTTTTTTTTGTGTCATTTACAACATCGAAATCTATTAACTTAAATTACGTGAGCGGTTCAAATTTGAAAAATATTCCACCAATGCCAAGGATTATATCCAAAAACATATGTGATAGACACCAAGTTATAAATTGATCACAAATTACTTCAGTGATGGTGATGGTGTTTCAAAATTAGCCTCAAAGATGGCTCTACTAGTCTTTTCATCATGTCAGGACATCTAGCACTAAAGAAAACATCAGTTGAATAAAGTCTAATACAATACTAAGAACACATAATCATTAAATTAGACCACTAAAGAAATATTACCTAACTTCTTTAGTTGCCCAGCGCTTCCGAAATGTTAAAAAGGGCTTGAAAATGTAGAGGGTAAAGCAGCACAAAATGTGGGTTGGCCTTGGCCTTGTTTTAAGTTTTGGTTTGGTCTTGTTTTAAGAATTGTAATTGCACTTTTGTAATTTATTGAAAGCCAAATGACGGAGAACCAGAAAACAGAAAGGAAGAAGAAAAAGGGAATTGAGTGAGACAAAAATGGCGAGGAATTCAGGGATTTTGATACGACAGTTGTTTGGCAATTGGAGCAACCCCTGTGCAGGTCTTCTTCATCATCGTCGTAAGCTTCTTCCTAGTTCCATCCAAACCCTAACCCTAACTTCAATCCCGAGTACAACACCATGTTTACCTCCCCCTTGCAAATTACCTTTGTCCTCCCCAAACCTTCATTTTAAGGAACGCTCAGATAAAGGTATCCCCCTCTTTCTCTTCCACTTTCTGCTTCTGCTTATGATTTTGTTGTTGCCATTGCCAATGCCACTGACTCACCTGTTTTTACAGGTCTTGTATTTTCAAGGCCCGCAAACATGGTGATCATTTCGAACAAGGATGACTATGACAGGGCAATTAAACAAGTTAAAGGTAATTATTTTTTTTAAAATTCTATTATTTTTTCACATGTAACTTTATGTAGTGTATAATTCTAATTTTTTTGTTTTTATAGATGGACTTTGGCCAGCGGTTTTCTACTGGGTTGCTCCTGACCGCACCCCTTGTAAGTTCTAATGAATTCGCTTTTATCAATCAAGTCATTCCTTGTGCTTTTGAAACTTATTTTTGGTGTACTCATCATGTGCAGTGTGGACTTTTTCAACTTTTAAGCTTCATAGGCTGAGGGAGGAATTCCCACATGTAACCATATATAAGGTTATCGGTATTCCTGTGGTATGTATGGCATTGTAATCTGGCATTCTCTAAACTTGAATCATTTTGGAACTGTTTAGTCTTATTGTGAATTGTTTGAATCCCATCTTAAGATTAAGGTGAGAACAACATATGGATGTTAAGATTAATAAATTTCTGTTTTTTAATGCATGGTTTTTTTCCTTCACTTCTTAGTTTGGTTGAATGTAAAGTTCCTTCTTTAGTAATTTCTTTGATGCAAGAAACATGCTAAAGACATCACTCCAAGGAGTCCACCACAAAACAAAAGAAAATATCGCCCCACTATTGAGAATCTAAACTGCTAAACTTTTTACATTTTACTTTCCAAATACAAACTGTATCCTTTTACGCTTATGCCTTGCATCCTGACTGGATGCATATATGTCCTTTTGGTATGGATTCTAGGGAAGCAAATTGTCTTTACTTTTCCAATGCTAAGAGAATTTTTTTTTTGCTGAATATGAATTAACAGTCCATGATACCAAGTAGAAATTAATTTATCTTCCTGGAGTTTCCTAGACCAGTTGTGATGGCATCCCAATGCTTAGTGCGACCATGCAACCCATGACCCAATAAATATATATTGCATACCGTTGCATAATGTTTTTCCTTTCTTTATGAAATCTCCTTAATACTTTATAATTGAGCTTAAAATAAATCCCCTTGGGGCCAATGTTTCCGTTTGCATTCAACAGTCTTCGTTTGTTTTATAGGCACATATGGTATATCTCTGCTTGAATGCTTACCTGAGCGATATGTGAACTGGGTAAAACATAAATGGTTTACCTCATAAATCAAATTTATTTTCATTATCTATGTGTTTACTGCTTCCTCGTGTGTTAATTTTGCCCACATTATAATTATCGTTCGTCATGCAGCTGCGTATAGAAGATTTATTGTATTCTATCTTGTTATGCATCTAAATTAGTAGTCCTCACATTGTTTGCCCATCTATAGACCAACATGGAGAAAATGTGGAAGTATACGAAACCTGACGAGATGGTAAATGATTCTATTCTTTTTTTCTTATTTAAAAAAGTTAATGTAAATGCTCGTACTTTGCTGATTCATCTAATTACTCATGTATTTAACCTTTGCTTTTAGAATACAATTTAAAAATTTGTGTTGAATTTCTTACCATGCGCTAATTGATAGTTTATAATACATATCTAAACAGACTATACTTAGCTGGCAGGAAAGGGTCTAAGCAGTTTGATTAAGCTGAGTAAATAATTTCAGCCTTGCTTTCATCTGAAAATAAAAATTTACTTTGCTGTTGTGTTCATTTTTTCTGCAGCCAGAATTCCATTTCTATCTAAATGGGGAAAAGGAAGGTGACCTTCATGGATCTGACAAGTTGCAAGATATTTTTGCTGAGCTCTACAGGTAATTCATTTCTTCTTTACATTACATTTCGTGCTTTTGCATATATTGGTGCCTATTGGTATTCTTTGACAATTCAAGTTAAGTTTTCTCCGAATGTGATCACTCTGTTGTTGTTGTCTAGGGTGTAGGGCTAGTCTGGGTTTTTCGTTTAGGGTTGCTCTGGGTTTGCTCTTTGGTCTGTGGGTGTTGTTTTGCTTTTTCTTCTTCTGTTTCGTTCTCTTTCTGCAGTGGATTCCTTATCCACTTTTGTATTTTGCTCCTGTCTTAATACAATCGTTTTTATTCAAAAAAAAAAAAAAAAAGTGATCACTCTGTATGTTACTCAATCTTTTATTTCTATCTTGTGATATATGGATGAATTCTATATCACAGTTACTAGACCCTATTATTGATGTGTACTTACTACTGAAGGAATGTCGCCCCGGTTCGAAGCCACTCAACCTATGGGTTCATCTGGGATGGGGGAAAGGAGAGCTGAACAACTTGTCGTACAAGCTAATAAAGATGAGAATGACAAAGGAAGTGTGAGGGCATTATCACAATGGAGAGATGCCGCAACACTGTCACAACTGAGAGGTGCTGCGGCCTTGGCACAAGGGAGTGGTGGCCTTGTTGAGGCAGTTGAGAGTAGTACTGCACCTTCACTTGATGAAGTGATGCGGGCTGTCGAATCTTTACCTGGGGGACGTGCCAATAGTATTTTGTGGTGGTTTGCAAGAGGGCTATTTAAATATCAACCTAAGAAGAGAGTGATGTTTTCAAAAGTGCAAGGTCTTTACTTCAAGGTTGCTTGGCTTATGCATGAAATGGCTGAGGAATAAGTTGGATGGGTGCACGTCAATTATGCATTATATTATGCTGTTGTTGACATTATGATTTGGACTTGTGCGGTGGTTTAAAATTTGGATCGATTACCTTATGTTGTACAATTACTTGGATAATTGCAGTAGGTTTGACTGTTATTTGGATAATTGTTGCATATTTACCGCCTTGGTTCCTATAGTTTTAATTTTGTCAATTTTATCTCCATAGTTTCAATTGGAGAATTTCAATTCGGTGTTTCAAATTTTGTAAAATTCCTCCAAATGTTCTTAAGTTTTGACTGTGCCCCGCACACGGAGGGATATTCCAGTTCATTTGAGCCCATCTATCTGTAAAACACAAGCAAAATACCCTGCCATGTGAGGGGCATGTGGTCAGAACTTAATGGATTTGAGGAAATTTTGACAAAAATTGAAATTATTGAATTTTTTTTAATTTTGAATCGTCGTCTTGGAAACAGTAGTTTGGCATGCTATGCCATTTCATATACCACAACCAAATTCGGATTGTTTGGGCTGAGGGATAAGGTTTGCTTCTAAGGCCAGTTTGAAATTGCTGTTACTTTTAAAAAAAGTTGCTTTTGCTGTGCTTTGAAAATAATTAACTGTAAAGTAAAGCAGCTCTATGTTTGGTAAATAATATTTTTTAAGTGCTGTTAGTACAAAAAACAATGTCAAAATCGTTTGGTAATTTTTAATATAAAACTATTGTAACTGTGAATAATGACTAAAATAGACTGGAGGTGGTGGTGGTGGTGGTGGTGGTGGTGATGAAGGTGGAGGTGGTGGTTGTGTAGTGATGGTAGTGGGGATGGCGATTGTGGAGGTGGAGGTGGTGGTAGTGGTGGAGTTGATGGTGTAGGTGTAGGTGGAGGTGGAGCATGTAGTGGTGGTGGTAGTGGTGGCGATGGCGTTCGGTGGTGGTAGTGGTGGTGATGGAGGTGGTGGAGTTGCATGTAGAGGTGGAGGTAGTGTCATTTTTAAAAATTAAGGATGGTATTTCGGGAATTTAAAAAATTCATTGAAGGCTCATCTCTACTTCTTTTGAAAGCAGCTTAGAAAGTCGAGAGCAGATACCCAGTGGTGGCCTCCCCCCTTCCCCCTGCTTGACACCCAGGTTCGAAACCCAAGGGGTTTCTTTCCTCTCAATATAACCAAAAAATGACACCCAAGGGCTTTATTTTTACTAAACACCTTAAACTGCTTAACTTTAAAGTGAAGAGGTTTTTGGCCAAAAAAAGCAATCTCAAACGGGACCTAAATGTAATATGAAGTTAATGATTAAAAAAGCAGTGCATAAGTTGAAGGAAACAATTGAACAAGATGTGACATTCATTCATCTAATGTTGGATCAACGCATGTAAAAAGATTTTGTTGACAATTACATCTTGTTTTGTTTTTCTTGCAAATGTAAAGGCTTAATTGTTACAATCCCTTTCGACCAAAAATAAATGAAAATGGTTACACTACTCCTGAAACTTCGCTCAAATCTCACATTGCCATTTGGAAGTGTAGGGGACTTTTTGTTCTAGCAGCCGGGACGAATGGGCTTGGGCTGCTGGAAAGGATGAGCAGATGTGTGAAATTACCCCTTTGTGTCTGAGCTCGAAAATTAAGCCACAATGATGCTTCGAAAGGGTAGTAAGGCCTTAGGAGACACCTTGGTTACCTTCACCAATGAGAATAACAAAAAATTACATATAATTTCTTGGTGCTTACAGATAGAATCTTAGCTTGGCATGAGAAGCTTGTGGCATGGGAGCAAAGTTGCCGTGAGTTTAGTACTAAAGAGAAAATCAAGTGTGGGTATTAAGAGAAAGGGTTTTGAAGAGAGGTTTGGTTTTAAATGAGGAAAAGAAGGAAAAGAGTGGCTTGAGTGCTATTTCGGCAGCTTGACGGTGACTCTGTCAAATGTCAGAATAGCATAACAAGAGGGGAAAACTGAGGAATGAGATGAACTAAGCACGAAAATTGCTGGCTTTGAAAGTAAGAGAGGAAGCTTGCTCTCTGGTTGTGGATGATTCTCGTTGGGTGGAAGAGGCCCTATTTATAGCCACTGGAAGTCATTTGTTTTCAAGAAACCCTAATGACTTCCTTCCTATTTTACCAAGCTTTTCCCTTCCTTTCTCTCCTCGTCCTTTCAATCATCTTCTTGTGGTGAAATTTACTCTGCTCCTTTGCATAAAATTAGGGATTTTGAGAGCTCAAGGCCCCCTTTCCCGTGGCTGCCTCTGAAGAATGCCTATTTTCAGATATCTCTTTTCTCCCCTTTCGTCTTCTTTCCATGGCCAGATCTGATGGAGAAATGAAACGGGTATGTATGCTGGTTTAAAGGATGGCATCTTCCCCCTTCGCGCCACTATCCCTTGGTCCTTCAGATGTTTCAGCTTGGAACTTGTTCCCTTGCCTGCGCTGGAGCCTTCCAGGAATTCTGCACATGTGATCCTCTTAGCCCCTTCGTGGTTTTCTACTTCAGCCAAGTGCTGAGGGCCTTGGACTTCCTTTATTCAATTTGTATGGGCTTTTTAATATGGAAAGCCAAGTTATCCAATAAGTGGGCTAAGTGCATCAACATTTGGGCTTCGTGGGCTATCCAAGGTAATGGGCTATTTTGGTTAATTTTAGTGGGCCATTTTGGTTGGGATATTTTCTCTCTTGTACTTACCCATATTTTTGGGCCTAAGAAATGGGCCTGAATTCCGAGGCTCCCAAGCGACCCGGAACTTCCATTTCTCAGCCCATCAATGGGCCTCATGACAACTTGTTACCATCCATACCACAACCCACTCAAGCAAGCCCGGGTATTTGAGTGGCTTGGGACCCACTTAAGCTTGTGGCGTGACTGGGTGCGGAATAATAATTCCTTACTTGGCATGGCATGTCGCTTGGCGTGCTTCAATTTTATCGTCCTTGAAGAGGGACACGATGCTTAGTTTAGCATGGGCTTGTATTTTATGATATTATTTCGGTCCTTGGCATGAAAAATTATTTATTTGGCATGGCACGTGGAGTGTGACTCGTGCATGGCGGGATTTTGTGTGCTCCAAGTCGGGTTTTTCCTCAATAAGTTATTGCGCTGGGCCGGGAATTCATTTAGGCCAAGCCGTGGATTTTTTGGGCCTCAAAGGAAGTTAACGTGATTCACTTTGCCCCATTGACCAATGTTTGGTATATCACTTCTCCCTTACCGTCAACTTCATCCCAAACTTTATTAAAAGTGATGATGTGGCATGGTTATATTGGTAAATTTGTACACATTAGTCATTTACTCCAATTAGAGTGGATGATATGGCAAAATAGAGCCCACCTCTAGCATGGATAAAAAATTATTTATTTTTAAATAATTGGGTCAATTCCAATTTAGGTACCATGTGGTTTCACTCATAAGGCATGTTTGCCCAAGTCCTCTCAATTTTAACAATGAAGTACTCCATCATCAGAAATTTGTTGCCTTGTAGCTTTGTTGTTAGGTTCACATTGGGGCAAGCTGGACTGGCTTGATCCTAAATTTTCGAGTTCAAGTCGGGCTCAAGCTGGGCCTTATGTGCTTTTTTTATTTTATGGGTCGGGTTGAGGGTTTGATTGTTAAAGCTCAAACCACCCATTAGGTCAGGCCTTAATGGGATTAATGGGCCTAGCTCGCATGGACCTAGGTGGCCGGGCTCCCATGGGCCTTATTTTTCTTATGTTTACTAAGTTTTTTACAATTTGTTTAGAAAACATTACATTCAAAAAATTAACTAATTCATAACATATGTAAAATAAAATTTAAAAATTATTATTTTATAGAGCATATCACATTATTTCATAAAACTTTGTATTTTAAAAAAAATGCTCTATGTCTGTAGCTTGTATTGTAATCGTTTTTTTTTTTGTTGAACATGGTCCACTTGTGAATATTCAATGTGAGTTGATTGAATTGAAACCCATCCGTCAGGTAACTTTATAGCCATTGTGGCTAATAGGGGTGGGCGCGGTCTGTTCGATCCGGTTTTCATCTCAAAACATAATCAAAATCAGTATTATTTAATCGATTTAGTTCAAATTGGTTATTGTTTGGTTCAGTCTGGTTTTCACCACAAAAAACAAAAAAAATACACAATCTATCCAGTTTGGTTTGGTAAGGTGTGAAACCAGAACGGAAACCAGTTTGAATGAATTGAAATTGTTGGTTCAGTGCTTGGTTTATTGACTCTTTTGGTCAACTAGTTTTTGTTTCGATTTTTTCAATCCAATTAAGGTCGGTGTTCTGATTTTTCAGTTCCAGATGCCCACCCATAGTGGCTACACCAACATCACTTACGTTTTGTCCAACCAAAAAAAAATAACTTACCTAAAACAAGAAGAAAGAGCCCACTTTTTCTTTGTCTTTCTTACTTTTTGTTAAGACCTTTTATTCTTTCAGCCCACTTTAATATTAAATACAAGGCTTAAATGTCAAAATGGTACATGTGTTTTACCTCATCGGCCAATTTAATCTCCGTGCTATTAATTTGATCAATTTAGTCCTTGTGTTTATATATGTTAGCAAATGTGATCTTTTTTTGTCAAAATTTTGTTAAAATTGGAAAAAAAAAATCAAATTAATTTAAAAAACTGTAATTAATTATTACATATCCAAATTCAATCTAAAAATGGAATTAAAAAAAAGTTTTGCCTCCCCCAATTTCACTCTCATACCTCAACCATCTCCTAAACCCATAACCACTCTCACTACACCCACTTCAACTCCAAAAAATACACATTGTGTGCTGATAGTGGAGAAGGAAGATGATTGCAACAAGAAAATACGATTGACTCAATCACTTTCTTTGCTAGAGAATGCAAGAACATTGCTTTTAATAATTAAGTTTTTATTATTATTTGAATTTGAATATTTATAATTAATTTAAATATTTTGTTTTCTTCAATTTCAACTAAATTTTGACAAAAAGGACCACATTTGCTAAAATATACAAACACAAGGACTAAATTGGCCAAATTGATAACACGGGATTAAATTGGCCGATAAGGTAAAACACAGGGATCATTTCAACATTTAAGCCTAAATACAATATTGGATTAGGCCCAAGATAATATAATGAATTTATTGGCTTATTTACTATTTTACCCTGAAATGGGCATTTGTTCTTACTTTACCCTTTGAAATTGAAATTTT
Organism: Prunus fruticosa; assembly: GCA_018703695.1. Lineage (NCBI taxonomy): Eukaryota > Viridiplantae > Streptophyta > Magnoliopsida > Rosales > Rosaceae > Prunus > Prunus fruticosa. Next base: position 23,496,926 of record CM031921.1, read on the forward strand.
CTCACGTTCTCTCACTTAATTTCCAAAATTTCTTAAAATTGCTTAAATTTTCTTACTTTAGTACTTTCGTTCATTTCCATCCGAAAATGTGTTGACGTGGCATGGACATTTTAGTAATTTTAGTTATTAAAGAACTTTAAAATCCAAATTAAATAATAATTAAAAAAAAATTACATATTTTTTTAAAAAAAAATTACGGTTAACAAACCCCCTTCCCTTTCTTCCATCCCCCCCGTCAGCTCCCCTCGCCTCCATCTTCCTCCGATCACCCCTTCCCTAAAGCACCCAGCGTAGCCACGCCACCCCATCCCCTCTCGCAGAGCCCCAAAAGCTCTTTGTTTCCTCTCTCTCCCGTTCTTTGGTACAGGATTCGCCGTTCTTTGGTGGGTTCAATTGGATGGTGGTTGTTGGATTTGTTGTGGATATTGATGAAACCGATCTCCCTGAGCACTGCGCCGTAGCTCCCGACACCAAAATCTCTGCGATGGGGAGCCTATGAAAAGGGAAGATTAGGAAAACCTATTAAATGAGGTTGGCTATGTTGATGTTGGTGGAGTTAGGAAACATATGGCTTAGATTCGCGAATTGGAGGAGTTGCCACTGAGGCACCCTTAGCTTTTCAAATCAGTTGTTGTGAAGCCCCCAAATCAATAGCATTGATCTAGCTCTTAAAATGTTTGGAAGATTTGATAGGGAAATAGATATTGGTGTGCCAGATGAAGTTGAGCATCTTGAGGTTCTCACAGACTAAAAGAAAATTAAAATCTGTAAAATCTGTTTTTTATATTTAATATGAATTTTGAAGTTTTTTAATAGCTAAAAGGGTTAATTACGGGAGAAATTTTTATATGTTCCTGATACACGTGGTTGTACCCTTAAAATATGCTAATCCCTATTTTCTTATTTTTTACAATAACATAACTCAGTCTTTTAAATTTGTTACAATATAATTCCATGCTTCCGTCAAATCTCTCGGTTAATTGCCTACATGGCACAATGTGTCCTATATTTTATATTTTAAATTGGTTAAAATATGAATCAAATATTTTAAAAAACTATAATTTAAAAAAAAGAGTAAATTTTTTAATATATATATATCAATCCCCTTCTATTGATGGCTCAAATAATTTTAATTGAGGACCACCCTTTCGAGTTCACTACAAAAAAAATTTCAATGATACGGAAACAATCTATTTTTTAAGTTACATTCAAGGATCGTCCTTGCAAAAAATTAGATAAATCAGAAACCTTTTTGACATCCAATTGTGCCCTACAAAATCAATAAACATGGCAGCAAATCCATCCACCTCCTTATCTGTCCTTGTAACCCCCTCCACTTCCTTCTCTGTCCTTGTAACCCCCACCCACCTCCTTCTCAGGCCAGTCCGCAACCCCCACCCACCCACCCAGCCCCTACCCCGACTCGCCCACCTCTCTCTCTCTCTCTCTCTCAAGAAATGTTCATTTACCATTTCAGGCATGAACTTCCCCTGGCCACACACACCCCCTTTTTCTATATTATGATTTTTCCACTCATATTTTCAAAATTTTGAAAATGAAAGAAAAAAACCAAACAAACTTTCTGGGTTTCGGTTTTACCCAGCATGTGATTCAATCTGGGCGGGTGTGTTGATAAGATTAGGGTTGGTGGCAATGGTTGGGGATGGGTGGTTGTTGCAGGTTGAGGAGTGGAGGTATGGTTGGGAATCGATCCAAATGTTTAAAAAACTGAAAGAGTCTAGAAGTTTTCTTTACGCTAAACCTTGAAGTAATTTTCTCTAAGTTTTCTAGGAGTGGAGATGAGGTGTTGGTTTATCTAGAAATTTTCTCGAATCTGTTTGCTTCTTTTTTAGTTTCTCCATGTAATCTGTTCCTCGGGTTTATGGGGGTATCTATGAATATCTTTGATTACGACCCAAAAAAAGAGTCCAAACCATAATGTCAAGAAGACCAAACCGTAATGTCAACCAAGGGCTAACCATAATGTCAACGGCATTTTCACAACCGAAGTGAATCCATGCAACTTATTCCTCAGCAATTTCACGAAGAAGCCAAGCAACCTTGAAGTAAGGACCTTGCAAGTTAGAAAACATCACTCTCTTCTTAGGCTGACCTTTAAACAGCCCTCTTGCATACCACCACAAAAGACTATCGGAATGTCCTCCAGGTAAAGATTCAACAGCCTGCATCACATCATGAAGTGACAAGGTCGCAGCACCTATCCGTTGTGACAATGCCCTCCCACTTCCCTCTTTGAACCCTTCTGCAACCTCTTTGTCATTCTCATCTTTCTTAGCTTGTATGACAAGTTGTTCAGCTCTCCTTTCCTCCATCCTAGATGAACCCGTAGGTTGAGTGGTTCCGATTGGGACGACATAACTTTCAGTAGCAAGTACACATCAATAATAGGGTTTAGTAACTATGATATAGAAATTCATCCACATATCAGAAAGAAAGAAATAAAAATTAACATATAGAGTGATCACATTCGGAGAAAACTTAACTAGAACTGTCAAAATTAACATATGACTGCATTCCAAAATGTTCAAAAGCACGAAAATGTAACATAATGAAGAAATGAATTACCTGTAGAGATGTTCAAAAGCACTGCGCCATTGATATAAATCAACCTCAAATACCTTTTCACCATTTTGAAAGCAATGGAATGACGGCTGCAGCAAAAATGCACACAACAGCAAAGTAAATTTCTATTTTCAGATGAAAGCAAGGCTGATTATATATACTCAGCTTAATCAAACTGCTTAGCCCCTTCCCTGCCAGCTAAGTAGCATGTTTAGATATATATTCTAAACTATCAATTAGCATATGGTAAGAAATACAACACAAGTTACAAATTTTGGAACTGTATTCTGAAAGAAAAGGTTAAATACATGAGCAATTAGATAAATCAGTGAAGTACCGGCATTTATATTTAAAAGAGAAAAAAAAGTATAGAATTATTTACCATATAGTCAGGAACCATATTCCCCAATATTTCTTCCATGTCCGTCTATAGATCAACAAACAATGTCAGGATTACTGATTTAGAGGCATAACACGATATAATACCATAACTCTTCTATAAACAGCTGCATGACGAATAATAATAACAGTGGATAAAATTACTAGACGAGCACACAGTTAACGTGTAGATAATGAAAATACATTAGTTTTTATCAGGCACACCATTTATGTTTTATTCAGAACACATGTAGATCAGCTAAGCATACAAGGAGAGATATACCGTCTGCGCCTATAAAACAAATGAAGATTGTTGAATGCAAAATGCAAGGGATTTATTGTTAGATCAATTTTAACGTAATAAGGAGAACTGATGCAGATAGAAAGAAAGAAAAAGAAAATTATGCAAAGGTGTGCAGTATATATTTTTTGGGTCATGGAACGCATGGTCTCACTAAGCATTTTGGTGTCATGACAACTGTCCTAGGAAACTCCAGCAAGAAAACTTAATTTCTTCTTAGCATCATGGACTGTCAAATTATATTCGCCAATAATTTTTCTCTTAGGATAACAAAAGTAAAGGCAATTTGCTTCCCTAGAATCCCTACCAAAACGACATATATGCATCCAGTCAAGATGCAAGGTGTAAGCGTACAAGGATCCAAACTGTATTTGGAAAGTAAAAGATAAAAGTTTTACCAGTTTAGATTTGCAATAGTGAGATAATTTTTTCTTTCGTGTTGTGGTGGACTCCTTGTCTTAAAAAAGAACTTTACATTCAACCAAGCTAGGAAGTGAAAAAAACAGAAAGAAGCTAAACTACTTTCACCAAAACACCATCAATTTAAAAGAAATATACATATATTTATATTATTAATATTAAGATCCGTATGTTGTTTTCACCTTAAGATGGGATTCAAGCACTTCACAATAAGACTAAAACGGTTCCAAAATGATTCAAGTTAAGAGAAGGCCAGATTACATGACATACCGCAGGAGGCTGGAATATCTTATATATGGTTACATGTGGGAAATTCTCCCTCAATTCAGACAAAATTGAAGCTGCCACATAATTAGAATCTGCACATGAAGAATACACCAAAAATAAGTTGAAAAGGCAAAATAAACGACTTGATTGATAAAAGTGAACTAATTAGAACTTACAAGGTATGCACTTGCGACTAATGAAGTAGAAAACCGCTGGCAATAATCCATCTATCAAAATTGAAAAAAAATATATATATATATATATTATAAACTACATAAAAGTACATGTGAAAAAGTAATACAATATATATAGGAGCGGATCCGCGGCATCATAGTTTTTACCCAAGTTATTACACAACTATTCAAACATTAAATCTACAAACTTTCAAGGGTTGAGATATACTTTAATTTCTCAAATTATATATATGTGTGTGTACATATATATATACACACACACAAACAAGCAAGTTTAGGTATGGGTATGGCCGCCTAGTTGGATTTGCCATTTCCATCCCTTCACTGCGTCTGCGTGTAAAGCAGGAGGCCGTTGAGTAGGCGAGGCCCTTACAAAATTACAGAAAAGTGCTGTTTGTCCCAACTTTTCTTTCCCAATCCAAACAAACACCACTTCAATCCAGTCTAAACCAACATAAAATATAATCGGCATCATCAAAATAGAAAAATATTACCTGTAACTTGTTTAATTGCCCTGTCATAGTCATCCTTGTTCGAAATGATTACCATCTTTGCGGGCCTTGAAAATACAAGACCTGTAAAAACAGGTGAGTCAGTGCAACAACAAAATCTGAAGCAGAAGCATAAAGTGGAAGACAAAAAGGGGGATACCTTCATCGAAGCGTCCCACAAAATGAAGGTTTGGGGAGGACAGAGGTAATTTGCAAGGGGAAGGTAAATGTGGTGTTAGAGTATGGATTGAAGATAGGGTTAGTGTTTGGATGGAACTAGGAAGAAGCTTACGACGATGATGAAGAAGACCTGCACAGGAGTTGCTCCAATTGCCAAACAAATGTCCTATCAAAATCCCTGACTTCCTCGCCATTTTCGTATCACTCGATTCCTTTTTTCTTCTTCCTTTCTGTTTTCCGGTTCTCAGTCTCTCGCTTTTTTTTTCGGAATTTTTTTCGGGAACACTACGAGAAATTATAGAATTATACTATATTACCACAGTCAAATGATACTTCCATTTAAAATTTACTATGTATCATTTTTAAAAATAATTAAAACTTTATTGTACAGCTGGACCCAAAACCCAATTATAACCTCTTGAAATAAAATTAAAAAAAATAAAAGATATCAAGAGCAAGTACCATAGTGGTGGCCTTCCCCCATCCCCTTACTTGACACCCAGGTTCGAAACTCCAAGGGTTTCTTTCCTCCCAATGTAATAAAAAAATAAAAAAATAAAAGATCATAAAAAAGATAGAACTGCCCACCCTGACCATTCGAGAGAATTTGTTGAGGGGAGAGAGGAAGAAATGAGGGAGGAGAAGTAGGTGGTTTGAGCAATTTTCTAGCAACTTGACAAAAGCTTCGTCAGGCTCTAGAATGGCTTGCCAGAATAGAAAAGGGGAAGAGATAGAATATGGCTCAAAACTGAAAGGTTCCAAGGATGAGAGGTGATGCTTGCTCTCTCTCTCTCTCTATCTAGATGTGGTTGTTTGCCCTTGATGAGTTGTTTTGCTGGGTAAAAGGTGCCTCATTTTATAGGCGCTGAAAGCTCCTTTTTCCCAAGAAACCCTAATTGGCTCTCTCCAATTTTGCTAAGTCTTCTCCTCCCTTTCTCTTATCTTCCTTCCGATTCAACCTCTTTTTATGAAATCTCCCCCAAGCCAAATTCACAAAGACAAGATTTTTAGGAGCTCTAGAGTCTCCCGCAGTTGTCCCTCCGACCATCTCCTATTTTAGGCTACCTTTTCTCCTTCATTTTATTGCAAGAGCTGGTGGGAGAAATGAGTGGGTAATGGCGTTGGTCTGAAGGGCGTTTTGCTCAAGTATCTTTTGGTTTTTCGGATGGCTTGTGTTGGGATTTGTCTTTGGCCATTGTTGAGGCCCAAAAAATCCACGGCTTGGCCCAAATGAATTCCGGCAGCGCAATATCTTATTGAGAAAAAACCCGACTTGGAGCACACAAAAGTCCGTCATGCACGAGTCACACTCCACGTGCCATGGCAAATAAATGATTCGTCATGCTATGAATCAAGATTAAGATTATAAAGTGCATTAACTTTGCAAATCCATGCTAATTATCTCATCAAGCATAATAATAAAAGCATGCCAAGCAATATGCCATGCCAAGCAGAAAATCATTATTACACACTCAACCACGCTACAAGCCTAAGTGGGCCCAAGCCACTCGAATGCCCGGGGCTTGCTTGAGTGAGTTGTGGTATGGATGGTAATAAGTTGTCATGAGACCCATTGATGGACCAAGAAACGGAAGTTCAGGGTCGCTGGGAACCTCGGAATTAATGCCCATTTCTTAGGCCCAAAAACATGGGTAAGTACAAGAGAGAAAATATCCCAACCAAAATGGCCCACTAAAATTAACCAAAATAGCCCATTACCTTATTGAAAAAATAGCCTATTACCTTGGATAGCCTACGAAGCCCAAATGTTGATGCACTTAGCCCACTTATTGGATAACTTGGCTTTCCATATTAAAAAGCCCATACAAATTGAATAAAGGGAGTCCAAGGCTCTCAGCACTTGGCTGAAGCAGAAAACCACGAAGGGGCTAAGAGGATCACATGTGCAGAATTCCTGGAAGGCTCCAGCGCAGGCAAGGGAACAAGTTCCAAGTCGAAACATCGAAGGACTAAGGGATAGTGGTGCGAAGGGGAAGATGTCATCCTTTGAACCAGCATACATACCCGTTTCCTTTCTCCATCAGATTTGGCCATGGAAAGAAGAGGAAAGGGAGAAAAGAGATATCTGAAAATAGGCATTCTTCAGAGGCAGGGCCCGGGAAAAGGGGTCTTGAGCTCCCAAAATTCCTGATTTTATGCAAAGGAGCAGAGTAAATTTCACCACAAGAAGATGATTGAAAGGATGAGGAGAGAAAGGAAGGGAAAAGTTTGGCAAAATAGGAGAGAAGTCATTAGGGTTTCTTGAAAACAGATGACTTCCAGCGGCTATAAATAGGGCATCTTCCACCCAACGAGGATCATCCACAACCAGAGAGCAAGCTTCCTCTCTTACTTCAAAACCCAGCAATTTTCGTGCTTAGTTCATCTCCTCCCTCAGCTTTCCCCTTTGTCATGCTATTCTGACATTTGACAGAGTCACTGCGAACGCCCGGAAATAGCGCCCAAGCCATCTTTTCCTTTCCTTCCCTCATTCCCAACCAAACCTCTCTTCAAAATCCCTTTTCTTGATACCCATATTTCCCCATGAACACTTAATTTTCTCTTTAGTACTAAACTCATGGCAACTATGCTCCTATGCCACAAGCTTATCATGCCAAGCTAAGATTCTATCTGTAAACACCAAGAAATTATCTGTAATTTGTTGTTGTTTTCATTGGTGAAGGTAACCAAGGAGTTTCCTAAGGCCTCACTACCCTTTTGAGACATCATTGGGGCTTGATCTTTGAACTTGTTGGCTGTGCAAATCTCACGGCCTGGTGCTCCGGGCCGAGGGATATGCGTCAACATGTGACGTCCTTCTTTTGGATGCGGTGCAGTCGTGCACGAGTGTGCCAGGCACGGTCTACCATGCGTCGAGAAAGTGAAGTGTTTGGATAAAATGGTTAAGTGGTGCGCCCTGTTTGAGTTCGACTCCTAATCAAACGATTGTGGCCGAGAGAGGAACTGACCTTGGCCATCAGGTTTACGGCCTGAGCTACAAGGCCGTTTAGTGGTGGTGTTGATGGGCGGTGCTCGGGGCGTTGCTCAGAGAGCGACGGTCGTATGATATATGGGGTGGATGAGAGAGTAACAGAGATGGTGCTCCTGGCGCCTTGAAAATCAAGGATTGTATGATATATTGATGAATGGATTTTCCTTACAATCTATCACTACTCCTAGGAAAGCAAGTAAAGGTATTGAAAGTGCATTACAGGAAAATATAATTTACTCCGTGGGAGGCTTTTGGTTTGGTGTTTGAATCATTTGAATATAGCTCGAGCTTGGTATTTATAGGAAGAGCTTTGGAGGAGTAATCGATGCTGAAAATCTGCATGGTGGAGCCTATTCAGAGCAAATGGGTAGTCCAATCGACATTTGGGATTGTGAAGCATGGTGGTGTGACCCTATAAATCCCGGGTAAATCTCGGCCGCGCCCTGATCGTGGGTTCTGTGCCCTGGCCGTGGAGACGCATTTAATGCTCTGATAGCTGGTGACATAATCTCTCAAGCTGTAAGAATTTTTGTAAGAATGTTTGCGCCTAACCACCCTGATTACCTTTACCAAACCCTGACTTCAGTCACTTCCATTCTTCCCTCGTGCATTAAATGTCTTTTTGTGGCTAGTGGGTTTGCTGCAACAGTTAGAGGCGTTACTTCATTAAATGAAGTGTGGGACCTTGTTGCCACGTGGTGATTTATCCTTGATATCTTCGGCCACGTTTCTTACGCCCCTCGGCCTCGACCAATAATGCTGCGGTCGCGAGGCCGAGAGGATTCCCCCTTCGTAGCTTTTCCTTTGTCTTTAGGAAGGCAAAACGCCTGACGAAATGCCACGTTCCAGTTCATGAGTAGGTGCTAGGGCCGAGAGGAAGCTCCTTCCCTCAGTTTACGACCGTGATTTATTAGGCACAAACAGAACTCAGACACAAGGGGACACTTGCATCAGATTGCTCCTTGCAGCAACCCAGCCCACTGCCTACCAGAAGAAAAAGTCCCCTACAGCCATGTGCTGGAGATTCCCAGGAGCCTATGCAAGTCTCTATCCCTTGGTTTTGTCTCTAACCATGTGCTGGAGACTTTCAGATTTTTCTAAGTCACTTGGGTCATTCCCTAAGGTAATGAGCTAGTTTACTAAGGGGATGGGCCAACCTTCTAGAGTGATGGACTATTTTTTACTAAGGTGATAGGCCAATTTTCTAAGGTAATGGGCTACATTTTTCTCTCTTTCATGCTTACCCCACATATTTGGGCTCAAGAATGGACTCGAGTTTTGGGGCTCCCAAGCAGCCCAAAACTTCCACTTCTTGGCCCATCAATGGGCCTAGTGAATGCTCGTAACCATTCATACCAAAACCCGTTTAGCAAGCCCTAGGCATTCACGTGGCTTGGATCTACTTAAGCTTGTAGCATGACATGTTGCTTATTTGCTTGGCGTGGCACATGTGCAAGCGCATATAACGAACTCTTGAGTACCCAAGTCAGGTTTCTTCCCAAGTTAAATGTCGTCCTGGGCTAGAAATATATTTGGGCTAAGCCTTGAATTTTTGGGCCTCAACAACTGTTTTTATAGGCAAAATGCATAAACCTCGGTTTTTATAAAAATATAGCCCAAATTATACTTAAATCATTTAAGGAAATGGGTCGTGTCAACCGTGTAATACCTGCCAACCCACTAAAAATGTAAGGAAATGGAGACTTCAGCCCACACACACAAGGGGTTTTGAACCCTTTCCACTTTCATTCCTACCCAACACCTTATCCACCATACTACAAACAACTTTAGGGTATACTAGTGATTTACCCCCTGAATTTGTACATAACTTTCAATTTAACCCTATCATTTTTTTAAGAAAATTAAGGATATGAACTTTTCTTTTTCGTCAATTTCCCCCATACCGTCTAAATCATCAACATTACATCCAATTTTCAATTAAATCATTAAAAATAAATAAATTTTTTTAGAAAAAATTAAAGAAAAAGGAACAAAACAAAACAAAACTCTATCCTACCCACAGACCCCCCCATTCCCATCTCTTTTTCTTCCCCAACATGACTACCCCTTTCCCACCTGCAACTCACCCCTTGACTAATTCGTAACCTATCCCCCCTCCCCACCGTCGCTATCTCCCATTTCGCAACACACCCCCAAACCCACGACCACCCCCCTTACCCATCGCAACCTTCCTTTATCTCTCTCGACACCTCACCCTCCCACAACCACCACCTCACAACCATCACACACACTCTCTCTCTCTTCCCCCAAACCCCAAGTCCATCCCCAATACCCACAAAATCACCCACCTCACCACAACCCCTCTGCCCCTTGTGCGATTTTTTATCAAATGGATATGGGTTTTTTTTTGTGTTCAAATAAGTGCATATGGGTTTCTTTTTGTTCAAATATGTGGTGGAGGTTTTGGTGTTGTTGTATGGGATGTGTTCGATTTTGGGGAAGAAGGGAGTTGGTATGAGGCTTATAGGAAGTGGGGTTGGTAAGCAGAAATTCAAAGGCTAATAAGAAGTCTGAAGATGACATTTTCTCTACTCTTTTTTTAAAAAAATAAAAACTTTATTTCTATCATTATTGATTATTATTCAAATTTCAAATTATTTTATTTCATTTTATTTATTTTTAATGTACAAAATGACCACTTTGCCCTCATATTTAACGGAAAATTGGATGAAATGTTGCAGATTTTAGACAGGTATGAGGAAATTGGCGAAAAAAAAGTTCATATCCTTAATTTTCTAATAAAAAAGGATATGAGGCAAATCGAAAGTTAGGTATAAGTTAAAGGGGTAAATCACTAGTATACTTTATGATTATTTGCTATACCATTTGATATTTATAATGTTTCTACAGACAACTTTGTCTTCTCCTTCTCTCTTCTCTCTTCTCTCCTCTCTTTTTTTCTCTCATCTTTTTTTTCCAAATATATTAATTAAATTTAAAAATATAGTAATTATCACGGAGGCGTGGAGCTCGAGGTGAAGAACATGGAGCGGAAGATACGGAGCGAAAATTATGGAGAAGCCCCATAGATTACTTTTTTAAAAATTATTATTATTATTATTATTATTATTATTATTATTATTATGGGGTGGCCCTGCAAATTACGGAGCATTTGATTTCTCATAAAAATCTAAACTTAGAACTCCTCAAACTCAAAATATGTGTTATTTCACAATTCCTATAGTGCTATTTATAAAATTATGTCATTTACAAATTTGACGTATATAAATCTAAACATTAAAATCTTCAATTGCAAAAAATTAAAATAATAAAAATTTAAATTCGTCATTTTATAATTTTATGTAATTTTTAATTTATTCGAGGAGGTAATGGTAGCAAATTTAAAAGTACGTAATTGTAAAAATTGAAAAAATAGTGAGTAAGGTGTAACCAAACATAAAACAACCGAAAAGCCAAGCGGGAGAGGGGACCGAAAAGAAGAGAAGCGAAGTGAGAGAGACGAAAATGGCGAGGAATTTGGGGGTTTTGATGCGGCAGTTGCTTGGCAATCGCAACAACCCTTGTGCAGCAGGTCTTCTTCATCATCTTAACCAAAAATCCATCCAAAACCTAACTTCAGTACGAAATACCACACCATCTTCACCACAGAAAATCGATATTCGTTCCGCTTCCAAACCCTTCTCCCATTATTCCGTTCACATCCCAAACCTTGAATTTCTGCAACAGCGACGATGCCTCTCCTCATCCTCATCCTCACTCTCAGAGTCAGATTCAGATTCAGATTCAGATTCAGATTCAGATTCAACCAATTTACTTTCAGGTCCCTCAAACCTATTCGTCATTGAGAGTCTCAGCATGCATTATAAGGCAATTGAAAAAGTTAAAAGTATGCCAATATCTCCACCCCTCTTAATTTTACAAATATTCAAAATAGGGAATTAAGTTTGCTGTGGATTTTTAATTTAATTTAATTTAAATTCAATTTAATTTTTTTTTAATTCTTTGGCATAGATGATAGTTTGTCTGCGGTTTTCTACTACACTGCACCCCGGTGCCCGGCTAGTAAGTTCTGACTTCTAATCAATGAATTTACTTTCATCAATCAAGTCGTTTGCAATAAATTGCTCTCTTCTTGAGCAGCCCGTAAGTGGATAACTCCAATCTTTGATGAGTTGTGTGAGCAATTCCGACATATAACAATGTATAAGGTTTACATGGATAAGGTGTGTAATTTTAATATGGTCTTCCTTCAACTTGGATTATTATTATTATTTTTTTAAATTTAGTCGGTGTGCATGTAGTTTTATTGTGAATTTTATGAATCCCATCTTTAAGATTATGTCAAAACAAACGCAAGTGTTCTCAGTCGTGTAATCCAGTTATAGGTCTGAAGTTTAATAAATTACTGTAATTTTTTAAATTTTGAATTGGTTTATGGTTTATTGGAAACAGTAGTTTGGTAATTTTCTTACTCCTAGGCATGTACTTCCTCTGCAGCGTGGTATATTGTTTGATATAAAACATTGTTCTTTCCTTATAAAGTACCACAACCAAATGCAGATTGTTTGGGCTGAGGGATAAGTTTGGCTTGGAACCTGTAATATGGATTTAATGATTAAAAAAGCACTGCATAAGTTGAAGGAAAACAATTGAACAATATGTGAAAATCATTAATCTAATCTTGGTATACTGTTTACTCGTATGAGATCATTGAAATGTTGGAACAATGCATGTGAAAAGATTTTGTTGACAATTACATCTTGTTTTGTTTTTCTTGTGGGATGCTTGGTTTTGTGAACTATTTCATTGTCTTTGAGAAAAAATATATATTTCTTTGATTGATTGGATATAGAGGAAGTTGCTCTAATCAAATTGATAGTATGAATACATCACTATAGACAAGAATACAAATATAGGCCCACAAATCCTATCTTCCCTTACTGTTCTACATCAGTTGGGTATCAGAGCATCCTCAACCATGTTCTTACATGGTGGGAGATCCTGTGAACTAGGGGCAGATGGTCAACTTGGTAACCAACTTAAGATCACTCTGCTACTGATGTAGCACAGCCCCTAGGAGTATGATTAAACTCTTGAAACAGTAAAACCGAGAAGAATATAGAGGTGGAGAAGAAAAGATAGATTGAATAGACGACAGAAAGGACAGAAATCAGAGAACTGAGAAGAATATTAAAGAACCAAGAAGAAAGGACAGAAAGCAGGGAGTTTTAAGAGAGGGTTTATTCAACATCCAAATCTGAATTTTAAAGAACTACATGGGGGTATTTATAGCAAACTAAAACCTAGAGATAATAGGATAAAAATCCCTTGCTAAAACAGAAATCCTAAACTAGGAAACTGGAAAACTAGAGAATCTAGGAAACTAACAAATAAACTAGGAAACTAATCAATTTAGGTCCTACGCATTCTGCATCAACTACCTTAATGTCAAACTGGAGGGAGAATGATGCAGGACCAAAGTTCAAGTTTAATAAATGGAATTCTTTCTAGTTTCTTTCCTATGTAATAAATGCAATTTTCTAAGGTTTACTGTCTTTGAGTCTCCCTATGTCACATGATTAATGTATTAGGTGTAATAAATGTCTTTAGAATTACCTAGTGTGTTAATGTGGATCTTTCCAGATTCATGTACCAATTACCCTATAAAAAGGGGCTATTTTGTAAGCATAAAATCAGAGTAGTTGAAAGGGAAAAAAAATTATTGCGAATTTCTGCTTGTGTGAGGCACAGGTTGTCTTGGAGTGATTCCAAGGCACCTTCGGTGTGATGCTGGAATTTATCTAATTTCTCAACTTGAAACCTTTGGTGTGATGCCAAAGGCTGGAGTTATTCCAGATCTTTCATTTCTTCCTATCTTCCCTTACTATTCTACATTAGTTTGGTATCAGTGCATCCTTCACCATGTTCTTTCGTGGTGGGGGATCCTGTGTACTAGGCACTGATGGTCAACTTGGCAACCAACTTAAGATCATTCTACTTCAACATGTCAAACTGAGGTCGAGTTTTCTGCAACCAGGGAGAATGATGCAGGAGCAAAGTTCAAGTTTAGTAAATGGGAGTCTTTCTAGTTTCTTTCCAATGTCACATGATTCATGTATTAATTTAGGTGTAATAATTTTGTCTTTAAATTCCCCAGTGTGTTAATGGGGATCTTTCCAGATTCATGTAGCAATTTCCCTATAAAAGGGGCTACTTTGTAAGCATAAAATCAGAGTTAGTGAAAAAAAAAAATCGTGTGAATTTCTGCTTGTGTGTGAGGCACAGGTTGTCTTGGAGTGATTCCAAGGCACCTCTGGTGTGATGTCTAATTTCTCAACTTCAAACCTTTGGTGGGATGCCAAAGGCTTAGAGTGAGTCCAGATTTCCCATTTCTTCCTATCTTCCCTTATTGTCCTACATCATGTTTGTTCGGGGTGAAAGATAACTTAATTGGGTACATGATTACACAGATGTCTTTTTCATTAGCTATGTATTATTCGCTTGCCCATGTCATGCATTAATTTTTTTTTTTTTTCCATACTCTAATTAAGATCCGACATGCAGCTGCCTATAGAAGAATCATGATATTATATTTTGTTGTGCCTCTAAATTAGCAGACCTAATGTTGTTTATTGTATCTACAGAAAGGCCCTAAATGCCCATTGGAGATATTTGTTTTTCACAAAAAGGTAAATGATCCGATTCTTCTATTTTGTTTTTATCAGAAGGTTACTTTAGTCAAACAGGTAAGGTCAATACATCACTACACTTCACTTTTCATCTTAAATTGGTTGGGATTCCAGGGAAGATGTTGCCTATACTTTTGTAATAACAATAGAAATATTGTTGGGATTCCAGGGAAGATTTGCCTACACTTCACTTTTCATATTTGACAGTCCATGATACTGTGAAATAATCAAAATTGTGTTTTTCGAATACTGAACAGTTGAAATGAAATGTGCAACAAGGCATAGTGGGTGAAAGATAACTTAATCGTGTACACGATAAAACAAATGTATTTTTCATTAGCTATGCATTAATCACTCGTCGATGCAGTAATTTGTTTTCCTTATTCTAATTATGATCCGCCGTGCAGTTGCTCATATAGATGAATCACAGTATTATTTTTTGTTATGCTTCTGAATTAGTAGACCTGATGTTGTTTATTCTATCTATAGAATGCCCCTGAACCCTCATTGGACAAGTTGGAAATTCACAAGACGGTAAATGATTCGATCCTTCTATTTTGTTTGAACGTAAATGTCTGCACTTAGTTCAGTGATGTAATTTCACATGTGTTTCACGTTTTCAGACTAGTTCTAAATTTGGCTTGTATTTCTTATCATATTCTCATTAATAATTTAGAAAATTATAAACAAGCTATTCTTATCCTGGAAAATGGGTTAATCAGTTTGTTCAAGCTGAGGGAATATATTTTAGCCCTGATTTCATCTTAAATGGAAGATTACTTTTCTGATGTGTGTGTTTTGCTGCAGCCAACGTTCCATTGCTATCTAAAGGGGGAAAGGGTAGATGAGCTTGCCGGTGCTTCAGCCAGACACTGGAAAAAAAGACTTGAAAATGTCTACAAGTAATTCTTCTCCCGGTTAATCTACTTTTTCAGGATTTTGTGTATTTGTGAGTGGAGTCATATATTAAGGTTCTTGATTGTTGAAGTCGAGGTTTCAATAAATGTGATCTTTCTATGTGTTTTTAATTCTATCTTTCTGATATATGGATGAATGATATAGTAAGTTACTAAACTGACCCTATTGTTGAATTTTCTCATATGGTGTACTTCCTACTCAACTTATGTAAAGCCCGTCTGGGATGAAGAAAAGGAGAAGACAAGGTAAGAAATATGAGAAAGATGAGAAAGATGAGAATGATGGAGGACTTGTTCAGGTACTTCCAAGTAGGTTTCCTGAAACATCACTGCCTGGAGTGCTGTGGAATCATCAGGGATCGTTTGATGTATCAACATGCAGTTTTGAGACGTGGGCTTTTGCAAAAGGGATGCTTTTATGTCAAGAGAACAGAGAGAGATTTTCTAAATTGGAAGATTGTGAATCGAAGGTCGACTGGATTGAGCATGAAATGGCTGAGAAATGAGTCAGAAGCACTTGTATGTTAAGTTGTGGGACATTAATTTATATATGGTTTAGTTTAGATTTGTGTGGTGCTGGATTTGGAATTTGGATAATTACCTTATGCTTCTGTCATTTAGGTAGGTAATTGTAGTATGTTGACAGCTATCCTAATATACATATTTTACATTCCGGTTATGACCTTTTACATCAAATTTTGAAGAAGAAATCCAAAACTCACCAGCTTGGATATGATTTTCTTTAAAATTACGGTATTGTCCTCTTAACCCAGTCAACCGCATCTGCTGCACTTGCACTGTTCATTATTATTATTATTATTATTTTTGTTATTTTATCAAGTGAGATTTTTATTAGAGCAGTTCCACCTGCATCCAAACCAGGCAAAAGGCCCCTCAACAGAGCCCAACCCTCCTCCAGCACGCAGCCTTTGGCCCGGGCAAGCCATGGGTCCCACCAGCCCGGGCAAGCCCAAGGGCAAGTTTCGATTGGGCTTCAGCCCGAGTTTGCTGACGTCAGCGCTGACGTTACGTTGACGTCAGAGCGCAAAAAAAAATCCAAAAAATCCAAAAAAAATTCAATTTTTTTAAAAAAAAATACCAAAAATTTATAGATGTTTTCCCTATAAATACATAATAATTTTATTCACTTTCTAAATTGTTTATATTTTGTTGCATAATCTTTTTTTCCTTTCTTGCCCTTGACCTAGCCTTTTGGGGTGGATTCTTGCATTTGCCCTAGCCTTTTGGGGTGGAGCCAAAAAGGCAAGACTGCCACTATTCACGTGAATAGTGGCAGCCCTTGATTGACCTTGCCCTAGACTTAGCCGGTGGAGATGCTCTTACAATGCCAGAAAATGCACCGGAACACAAACAGAAGTAAGCCACCGAAAGAACAAAACACAATCACAAATCAGCTCAGTGCTCATACTAGCCTAAGAAAAAAAAAACATAAAAAACTAGAGAAGGGAAAAACAGACCCCGCAGACACAACCGAGTAGTGTATATTCTACCTTTCACTTTGTCCAAAGATCATCCACTATTGATTAATTGATTAATTAGCTAGTGAAATTCGCTATTAATACTGTGCTAAAAGTTTGTGCAGCCATAGAATAAATCGAATAGAATAATATTTTTTCAATTTCAGAAAAATATAGCATGAGAAGCATACTAGGTAGACTTTAGTCATCACTAGAAATAAGAGTCTAATACAGGTACCAAACGAGTTCACATACTTAGTAAAAAAACTAAAACTAAGAATTTGGCATACAAATACTCACAACTAAAGTTTAATATAGGGTATGATTAGAATAGGAAAGAGAAAGAACAAAAAAGAACAATGTTGATTAAAAAGTATTAAAAACAAAAGTGAGCGTAAGTGGAGAAAAGATAAGTGGTAAAATCACATCTTTTATTTTTATTTTTATTAAAAAAAAATTATATATAAAGCAAAAACGTAGAATTGTGAAACATTCAAAATACCAGAAATTGCCCTTTGTTAATGCAAACATTAATTAAATGATGATAATATAATCAATTTATATATTTTCTATTAAAAAAATCAAGGGTCCTATTTTTATTGAACATAATTACTAATTATATATTTTCTTAATTCTATAATAAATAAATAAAATTAAAACAAAAAATACCTGCGTGGGGCTAGTTTATTTATAAAATATGGATTGAGCTTGTTTTAAGATTTGTTGTGTTTCTTTATGGATTTTTGGTTTGGTCTTGTTTTAAGAATTGTAATGGCACTTTTGTAATTTATTGAAAGCCAAGTGTTGTTTGCTTTCTTGTAAATGAGTTGCAGGTCGTTTGGTACGGCGGACTACTGTTATATTACTGGAACTAAATCCTAACATTATCTTTGATTAGTTCGGATTGGCCTAAGTTGGATTAAGTACTGACCTACGTTTGATGATAAATGGACTAAGAAGCCTGAATTAAAAATAGTGAAGACTTATGTTTGTTGCTGTGTCCAACTAAAAAATAATTCTTGTAATATTTAAATTTAATTAGGAATTTTGACTTAAAAATAAATAAGTTCTACAAAAACCCAATTCAAAATTTTAAAACAATAATAAAAAGAAAATAAATCAAATTCTTATACTTTTTATAGAAGCTGATTTTTAATATTCTTAAAGACAATATTTTTAAACCAAAACAAATATCCCAAACCCCACCCACCCCTTCCGTCCTCTCTCCCCCAGTCCCTCCCGTTCTCCCACCCCCCCCCCCCACCACCCCCCCCCCCCCCCCCCCCTCCTCCTTCTCTCTCCCTATTCTTCTCTATTTCCCCTCTATTTCTTCAACAACCAAATCCATATATGGGTTTTTTTTAATAAACCAATAGATGTTGCTGGGGTTGGGGTCAGAGAAGTGAGAGGGAGCCATTGATGTTGCTGGGTTGGGGGCAGTGCAGTGGACGACGATGGGTCGGAGGAGATGGGTTTCCAGAGTTGGGTCGGAAGAAATTCTAAAAATACGTTCTTTTGTTTTGTTGTTGGGTCCAATCAGATCTTGGAGCTTCAGTTTTTTCAATCAAGAAAATACACTTCTTGGAGCTTCAGTTTTTCAACCTCAATTTTGTTGAGGTAGAGAAGTTGCGGGAAGAGAAAGTGATGAATGGCGTCGGGGAGAGAAGCCAGGCCAGTGTGTCGGACTCGCTTGTTCAATTTAGCGATGGTGCTATTTTGCGAACCACATTTCAGGTTCACTATATTAGAAGAGCTAGTGAGCCATTTTTTTTAACTGTTGAACTGGATAGTCTCATTTAAGTTAGTCATGTCTTACCAAACATGGTTTTAATTGCTATTTAGCACAGTACAGTTTAGTGAGGCCGAGTGACGGAGAACCAGAAAACGGAAAGGAAGAAGTAAAAGGGGATCGAGTGAGACAAAAATGGCGAGGAATTCAGGGATTTTGATACGACAGTTGTTTGGCAATTGGAGCAACCCCTGTGCAGTTCTTCTTCATCATCGTCGTAAGCTTCTTCCTAGTTCCATCCAAACCCTAACCCTAACTTCAATCCCGAGTACAACACCATGTTTACCTCCCCCTTGCAAATTACCTTTGTCCTCCCCAAACCTTTATTTTAAGGAACGCTCCGATAAAGGTATCCCCCTCTTTCTCTTCCACTTTCTGCTTCTGCTTATGATTTTGTTGTTGCCATTGCCAATGCCACTGACTCACCTGTTTTTACAGGTCTTGTATTTTCAATGCCCGCAAACATGGTGATCATTTCGAACAAGGATGACTATGACAGGGAAATTAAACAAGTTAAAGTTAGTAATTTTTTTTTTTAAAATTCTATTATTTTTTCACATGTAACTTTATGTGGTGTATAATTCTAATTTTTGTTTTGTTTTATAGATGGTCTTTGGCCAGCGGTTTTCTACTTCGTTGCTTGTGCCCGCACGCCTTGTAAGTTCTAATCAATTCTTTTTTATCAATCAAGTCATTCCTTGTGCTTTTGAAACTTATTTTTGGTGTACTCATCATGTGCAGTGTGGACTTTTTCAACTTTTATGCTTCATAGGCTGAGGGAGGAATTCCCACATGTAACCATATATAAGGTTATCGGTACACCTGTGGTATGTATGGCATTGTAATCTGGCATTCTCTAAACTTGAATCATTTTGGAACTGTTTTAGTCTTATTGTGAATTGTTTGAATCCCATCTTAAGATTAAGGCGAGAACAACATATGGATGTTAAGATTAATAAATTTCTGTTTTTTAATGCATGGTTTTTTTGGTGACAGTAGTTAGCATTTTTTTTTCCTTCACTTCTTAGTTTGGTTGAATGTAAAGTTCCTTCTTTAGTAATTTCTTTGATGCAAGAAACATGCTAAAGACATCACTCCAAGGAGTCCACCACAAAACAAAAGAAAATATCGCCCCACTATTGAGAATCTAAACTGCTAAACTTTTTACATTTTACTTTCCAAATAAAAACTGTATCCTTTTACGCTTATTCCTTGCATCTTGACTGGATGCATATATGTCCTTTTGGTATGGATTCTAGGGAAGCAAATTGTCTTTACTTTTCCAATGCTAAGAGAAATTTTTTTGCTGAATATGAATTAACAGTCCAGATTCCAAATAGAAATTGATTTTTCTTCCTAGAGTTTCCTAGACCAGTTGTGATGGCATCCCAATGCTTAGTGCGACCATGCAACCCATGACCCAATAAATATATATTGCATACCCGTTGCATAATGTTTTTCCTATCTTTATGAAATCTCCATAATACTTTATAATTGAGCTTAAAATAACTTCCCTTGGGGCCAATGTTTCCGTTTGCATTCAACAGTCTTCGTTTGTTTTATAGGCACATATGGTATATCTCTGCTTGAATGCTTACCTGAGCGATATGTGATCTGGGTAAAACATAAATGGTTTACCTCATAAATCAAATTTATTTTCATTATCTATGTGTTAACTGCTTCCTCGTGTGTTAATTTTGTCCACATTATAATTATCGTTCGTCATGCAGCTGTGTATAGAAGATTTATTGTATTCTATCTTGTTATGTATCTAAATTAGTAGTCCTCACATTGTTTGCCTATCTATAGACCGACATGGAGGAAATGTGGGAGTATATGAACCCTGACTCGATGGTAAATGATTCTATCCTTTTTTTATTATTTAAAAAAGTTAATGTAAATGCCCATACTTTGCTGATTCATCTAATTACTCATGTATTTAACCTTTGCTTTTAGAATACAGTTTAAAAATTTGTGTGAATTTCTTACCATACGCTAATTGATAGTTTATAATACATAGCTAAACAGACTATACTTAGCTGGCAGGAAAGGGTCTAAGCAGTTTGATTAAGCTGAGTAAATAATTTCAGCCTTTCTTTCATCTGAAAATATAAATTTACTTTGCTGTTGTGTGCATTTTTTCTGCAGCCAGCATTCCATTTCTATCTAAATGGGGAAAAGGTAGGTGACATTCATAAATCTGACAAGTTGCAAGATATTTTTGCAGAGCTCTACAGGTAATTCATTTCTTCTTTACGTTACATTTCGTGCTTTTGCATATATTGGTGCCTATTGGTATTCTTTGACAGTTCAAGGTAAGTTTTCTCCGAATGTGATCACTATGTATGTTACTCAATCTTTTATTTCTATATCACTGTTACTAGACCCTATTATTGATGTGTACTTACTACTGAAGGAATGTCATCCTGGTCGAAGCCACTCAACCTACGGGTTCATCTGGGATGGGGGAAAGGAGAGCTGAACAACTTGTCATACAAGCTAAGAAATATGCGAATGACAAAGGAAGTGTGAGGGCATTATCACAACGGAGAGGTGCCGCAACATTGTCACAACTGAGAGATACTGCGACCTTGGCACAAGGGAGTGGTGGCCTTGTTGAGGTAGTTGAGAGTAGTACTGCACCTTCACTTGATGAAGTGATGCGGGCTGTCGAATCTTTACCTGGGGTACGTGCCAATGGTATTTTGTGGTGGTTTGCAAGAGGGCTATTTAAATATCAACCTAGGAAGAGAGTGATGTTTTCAAAAGTGCAAGGTCTTTACTTCAAGGTTGCTTGGCTTATGCATGAAATGGCTGAGGAATAAGTTGGATGGGTGCACGTCAATTATGTATTATATTATGCTGTTGTTGACATTATGGTTTGGACTTGTGCGGTGGTTTAAAATTTGGATCGATTACCTTATGTTGTACAATTACTCGGATAATTACAATAGGTTTGACTGTTATTTGGATAATTGTTGCATATTTACCGCATTGGTTCCTATAGTTTTAATTTTGTCAATTTTATCTCCATAGTTTCAATTCGGGGTGCTTTTATGTCAAGAGAACAGAGAGATTTTCTAAATTGGAACATCGTGAATCCAAGGTCCAATGGTTTAAGCATGAAATGGCTGAGAAATGAGTTAGAAGCACTTGTATGTTAAGTTGCGTGACATTAATTTATATATGGTTTAGTTTAGACTTGTGTAGTGCTGGATTTGGAATTTGGATAATTACCTTATGCTTGACTGTCATTTAGGTAATTGTAGTATGTTGACTGCTGTGGTATAATTATGATATTTTTGGCTGTTTTTGTGTTCCTATTGTTTGAACTGTTTTGGGAAACTCTTCTTAGCAGAAGTATCTAAATGGTAAGTATAGATTTTTTTTTTATAAAGTGAGATTTTCATTACAACGCCAGAAAATGCACCAGAACACAAACAGAAGGAAGCAACCAAAATAACAAAATACAATCACAAATAAGCTCAGTGCTCATACCAGCCTATGAAAAAAGAAAACATAAGAAACTGGAGAAAAAGGAAAAAACAGACGCTGCAATCACAGCCGAGTAATTGATTAGCTTTTACTTTGTCCGAAGATCATCCACTATTGATTAATTGATTAATTAGCTAGTAAAATTTGCTATTAATCCTGCGCTAAAAGTTTGTCCAGCCATAGAATAAATCGAATATATTAATACTTTTTCAATTTCAGAAAAATATAGCATGAGAATCAGACTAGGTAGACTTTAGTCATCACCAGAAATAAGAGTACCCTTTTTTTTTTTGTTCCATCTCAAAAAGGATTTGAGGGCTTATGGGAAGCAGAGAGGGTGGTGTCCCTACTTCTTGGCAAGGCATATGGTGCAGTTCTCCTATTTGGTGGTTTATAGTTATCAGTATATGCTTGATCCTATAGTGGCTGGGATTATTTCTAAGGAAATGTAAGAGTCTATTGTGGTGATTGATGAGGCACGCAATATTGATAATGTGTGTATTGAAAAGCAGTGTTAATGCACTTGAAGTGTTTTAAGTAAGCCATCTAATACACTTGAAAAAACACTGCTAATGCCCTCGAAATGTACTGATAATGCCCTTGAAGTGTACTGCTAATGCCCTTGAAATGAACTGCTAATGCACTTGAAATACACTACTAATGCCATTGAAAAGGAGTCCTAAACTCGGCATCCATCAGGTTTATAGTTATACGGCATCCATCAGGAGTTATGATCCATTGCTAGACTAGGTATTGGTTATAGCGGATTCTCATCCTTTTGTATCTGTTTACGTCTAGTGTGTTTTGACCTTGTTTGTTTTTTGTTTGCCCTTTTGCCCCGTTTGGTTCATGAGATCGGAGACTTGGGGATGGAAAATCATGATTGACCCCATGAAATAGATTATCAAACATTCATCAATTAATTAAAAAGAATATAAATTTGATGAATTAGGATATCTTAATAATTCCCAAAAAAAAAAGGATACCTTAATAATACTGATGCTAGAAGCGGGTATATAAATGAAAAAAGGATATCTTAATCCAGCACCACACAAGTCTAAACCATAGACAGTGTCAAACAACGTAACATGTACCATGATACAAGTACTTCCAGTTCATTCCTTAGCCATTTTACTCTTAATCCATTCGCACTTGGCTTCAGGATCTTTCAATTTACAAAACATCTCTCTCTCCTTTTTACTTGAAAACAACCCTCTTGCAAACCACCACATCTTGCCCTCATCATAAGTCATCTTTTCCTCATCATCAAAATCAAAAATTACTTGTCCAAGTTCGGCCCTCATCTCAACAAATGATGTTTCAGGAACCAAACTTGGAAATACTGCAACAAATCCTCCATTATTCTTACCTTGTCTTCTCCTTTTCTTCATCCCGGATGGACTTTACGTACATTGAGTGGCAAGTACAGCAGATGAGAAAATTCAACGATAGGGTCAGTTTAGTAACTTGCTATATCATTCATCCATTTATCACAAAGATAGAAATAAAAACATATAGAAGGATCACATCTTGACTTCAACAACAGTGAAAAACCTTCATGGGCACCAAAATAAGACTCCATTCACAAATACACAAATTCACGCAGAAGTAGGGTAACCGAGAGAAGAATTACTTGTAGACATTTTCAAGTGTTTGATAGAAGCACCGGAAACCTCATCTACTCTTTCCCCTTTTAGATAGCAATGGAACGTTGGCTGCAGCAAAATGCACACATCAGCAGAGTAATATTCCATTTAAAGATAAAATCAGGGCAGCTTGAACAAAACGCTTAGCCCCCATTTTCCCAGATAAGCATAAGCCTGTTTATACTTTTCTGAATCATTAATTAGGATATGGTAAGAACTAGAAGCCAAATTTTGAAAGAAAAGGTCAAACACATGAGAAATTACATCACTGAACTAAGTGCAGACATTTACATTCAAACAAAATAGAAGGATCGAATCATTTACCGTCTTGTAAATTCCCAACCTGTCCAATCTGGATCCAGCGATATTCTATAGATAGAATAAACGTCAGATCTACTAATTTAGAGGCATAACAAGAAATAATATGATGATTCTTCTATACGCAGCTGCATGGCGCATCATAATTAGAGTACGGAAAAAATTACTGCATGAGCAAGCATTAATGCATAGCTAATGAAAAAATACATAAATTTTATCAGGTGCACGATTAAGTTATCTTTAACCCAGAAAAAACTGATCAGAGCAGACAAGCATGGGATAAAACCCACTATGCCTCAACTCGGAAAAGACAATTTTGATTACTTCTCAGTATCAAGGACTGTCAAATATATTAACCAACAATTTATCTATTGTTATTACAAAAGTATAGGCAACATCTTCACTGGAATCCCAACCAATTTAAGATGAAAGGTGAAGTGGTGATGTATTGATCTTATCTGTTTGATTTAAGTAACCTTCTGATAAAAACATAATAGAAGGATCGAATCATTTACCGCTTTGTCATAAATCCCACGCAAGTCAACAGGGAATCCAGGGCCAGTCTATAGAAAATAAACAATGTCAGGTCTACTAATTTAGTGGCACAACAAAATATAATATCTTGATTCTTCTATGAGCAACTGCTTGTCGGATCATAATTAGAGTACGGAAAACGAACCAAACATCGTTAGGTCCCGAATTCTGTGAGAACAAATTAATGCACGACATGATCAAGCGATTAATGCATAGCTAATGAAAAAGACATTTGTTTTATCATGTACCCGATTAAGTTATCTTTCACTCAGAACAAAAAGCTCAGATAAGAAGAAAAGCATAGGATAAAACCCTCTATGTCTTGTTGCAGTATACATTTTTATTTCATTTCAACTGTTTAGGGAAACTTGATGAAGAAAATTTAATTTCTTCTCAGTATCATGGACTGTCAAAATCTATTCACCAACAATATTTCCCAACCATATTTTGCGCATCCAGTGAAGATGCAAGGTAAAGTGTAGTATAGACTAAACTATATTTGGAATGTAAAAGGTCCAAAATTGTTAGCACTTTAGATTTGTCAGGATTTGTGGGACTACATTTGTATTGTTGTGTACGGGGACTTCTTGTCTATGGTGATGTATTCATAATATCAGTTTGATTAAAGTAACTTCCTCTACATTGTATCAATCAAAGAAAACATTTTTTTTCCAAAGACAATGAACTAGTTCACAAAACACAATTTTGATTACTTCCCAGTATCATTGACTGTCAAATATATTCACCAACATATTTCTACTGTTATTACAAAAGAAAAGGCAACATCTTCCCCTGAATCCCAACCAATTTAAGATGAAAAGTGAAATGTAGAATAGTATAAACTATAGTGATGTATTGATCTTATCTGTTTGATTAGAGTAACCTTCTGATAAAAACAAAATAGAAGGAACGGATCATATACCCTCTCGTGAGGATCTCCGAAAAAGGCCAATGGGCATTTAGGGCCATTCTGTAGATACAATAAACAACATCAGGTCTACTAATTTAGAGGCACAACATATAATATCATGATTCTTCTATGAGGAGCTTCATGTCGGATCATAATTACAGTATAGAAAAAAATAATAATAATGCATGACATGACATGAGCAAGCAAATAATGCATAGCTAATGAAAAAGACATTTGTTTTATCATGTACCCGAATAAGTTATCTTTCACCCAGAACAAACAGGATGTAGGAAAATGAGGGAAGATAGGAAGAAATGAGAGATCCGGACTCACTCTGGCCAAAGGTTTCAAGTTGAGAAATTAGATAAATTCCGGCATCACACCAGAGGTGCCTTGGAATCACTCCACGACAACCTGTGCCTCACACACAATCAAAAATTCATATGAAATTTTTTTTTTCTTTCACTAACTCTGATTTTATGCTTACAAAGTAGCCCCTTTTATAGGGTAATTGGTACATCAATCTTGAAAGATCCATATTAACACACTTGGGAATTATAAAGACATAATTATTACCCAATACATTAATCGTGTCCCATAGAGAGACTCAAAGACAGTAAACCTTCGAAAATTGCATTTATTACATAGGAAACTGAAAAGATTCCCATTTACTAAACTTGAACATTGCTCCTGCATCATTCTCCCTTAGTTGCAGAAAACTCGACCTCAAGTTTGACATGTTGAGGTAGAATGATCTTAAGTTGGTTGCCAAGGTGACCATCTACCCCTAGTACACAGGATCTCTCACCAAGTAAGAACATGGTGGAGGATGCTCTGATACCAAACTGATGTAGAACAGTACGGGAAGATAGGAAGAAATGAGAGATCCGGACTCACTCTGGCCTTTGCCATCGCACCAAAGGTTTCAGGTTGAGAAATTAGATCAATTCCGTCATCACTCTGAAGGTGCCTTGGAGTCACTCCAAGACAACCTGTGCCTCACACACAAGCAGAAATTCACAAGAACTTTTTTTTTCTTTCACTAACTCTGGTTTTATGCTTACAACGTAGCCCCTTTTCGTTCACTATACATTTTTATGTCATTTCAACTGTTCAGGGAAACTTGAAGAAGAAAATTTAATTTCTTCTCAGTATTATGGACTGTCAAAATCTATTCACCAACAACATTTCCCAACCATATTCTAATGCATCCAGTCAAGATGCAAGATGAAGTGTAGTACAGACGACACAATATTTGGAATGTAAAAGGTCTAAAATTGTCAGGATTTGTGGGACTATATTTGTAATGTTGTAAGCGGGGACTTCTTGTCTATAGTGATGTATTCATACTATCAGTTTGATTAAAGTAACTTCCTCTATATGTGATCAACCAAAGAAAATATTTGTTTCAAAGACAATGAACTATTTCACAAAACCCTATTTCACAAAACCAAGCATCTCACCCACGCACAAGAAAAACAAAACAAGATTTAATTGTCAACAAAACCTTTTCACATGCATTGTTCTTCTGTACTGGTTTCCTAAAAATTTCTCCCCTTCAATATATCAAATTCAGATATATATATATATATATACATCCAATTTTATTTGCTGATATATTCAGATCTATCACTTAAAATCCTAATTTAATTTCCTTTTTTTTTCTTTTTTTGCTTTTGTTCTTGTCAGGGAAGATTGATCCAGAGGACATCAAGATGTATTTCTTGGACTTTGTACATAATTGTAAGGCCTCAAACCCCAGCTCAGCC
>CM031921.1:23524358-23544421 GCA_018703695.1 Prunus fruticosa
CCAATATTTTTCATAATCTTCTTGAGTTGGTGGCTTCCATGTCGGCGGTGCCGGAACTTGTGATGGCGACTGCTGTTTTGGGGCAGCTGGTACGGGCGGTGGCGGTGGCGGTGGCGTAAGGCTACCCAAAGTAGAACCAAAGTCGTGAGACTGCCTTTGGATGTGCCGCATGTGAGACTGCCTTTGGATGTGCATGTGCAGCACGATCAAGAAGGAATTGGGTGACATAGGGAGGGTTATGCCTCCCAAACCTGACATTGAACAACAATGCTGAGCTCACAAAAAGCAACACAATGGAGGTTGAAATCCTCATATTGATCAATGATGTTATTCTCTCTCTCCTGTCAGTTGTGCTTCTAAATGTTGCTCTGAAGGGGTTTTTATAGTTTGTCGATTATAGTTGGACTAGTTTACAACCTCATCAGCTTACATTTTTTATGTGAAACACTCAAGCACTTGTCTTCTATTCAAACTCATAAAAGGGTTTTTAACATGTGACCAATATCCCTTGAAAATAAAAAATAATTGTGTTTCTTCCTACGTTGCTCAGTTCATTTTTCTTACCCAAAAAACACTATAATCATTTTGAATAAATTTTATGTTGTTTTTTATATATATATATATATATATATATATTTTGATGGATCCCTTAAATAATTTTTTTTTCTTATAAAAATTATTTAAACAAACCCGGGTATACTCTTTAAATACATTATATTTAAAATATAAAAACCCAGATAGCCGAGCGGTTATACTATTTTTTAAAAACAAAAAAGGACCCGTGCTATGGCCTAGGTGCCAAGTATAATGTATTACCACAGAGCGGCTATACTAGTCTCTTTAAATACATTATTTTTAAAAGGTATAGCCTCGGCTACGCGGAAAAATACAAATAAAACTAGTATAGCCGCTCTGGCTATACCATTTTTTTTCTTCAGTTTTTTATATATTTAAATTTCATGACTTCAAAGATAACTCCGATTCTTACATCATTCGGCCTTTCATGAGATGAAGTTGGTTCTATATGAAGAAAAATAAGATTGTTTCATAAAAATAATAGACTAATTTAAAGGATTGTTGTATGACAAAAAAATCAGAATATAACCAAATAACATAATGAAACAAGATGAAATATATTATATATATAATTAGGCGTGGGCACGGTCCGGATTGGTTCAGGTTTTACTCTCAAACCACAGCTGAACCAATAAGAAAAGAACGGATTCGGTTTGGTTCGGATTAGCTGAAACCATAATGAAATTTTAACCAATTCAAACCACTTATAATCGGTTTGGTTCGGATTCGGTTTGGCCGGTTTATGCCCAATGCAAAACCATGCATTTTTCACCCCGCCTCTTACATTATAATGCTAACACAACAACATTACAAACGACTTGCAAGGCTGCTGTTATAAAAACATATAACACAAATGCTAACACAATAACATTCCATTCAATCAAAGGTTGCACAATTTCCAGCATGCATCTAAGTTCATAATTTTCATCAAAACAAACATTATAAAGTGTTGGTATGTCCCCATTCTAAAGGTCCTAATTTCCATCAAAACAAATTAAAAGCAAGAAACATATTAAAACAGATTTTGTGGCACATGACTGAAGCCTTTTTCTGATGTAGTATGCTGGTCTGTCCCATACCTGCACATAAAGGCCTTTCAATCAACACAAATTTTAGGATACAAGATTATCAAAATATGCCAGAATAAGAAAATAACCATAATTGCAAGGTTGTCCATCAATAGAGAATCAATCAGTGAAAATGTGCACAGGTGCAATAGCATTTGATTCTCTGCATTTCTATATAAAAAAAATTGGATAAATTAGAAGAACTGTCTGCATTTGATCTCAAAAATTACAATCACAAAAAATTGAAGAACCAATATGTCATGGATATCTAATAAATCACAGACAAATTGCAAAACCTCATTACGAACATTAAATAAATTAGAAGAACTCACCATTGTTGGCATCTTAGTTAGCTTCATCCATAATCACCAACAAATTGCAACCCACACCACACTTATATCCAAGTCTCATTAATCCAGGCATCTAAAGTTAATTTCATCAATTAGATCATCACAAATTAAATAGTTCAGCAATCAAAATCGCAAAAAGTTCCTCACATCGAGTTGAGAGGCTTTTTATTCCAGCGCAAGCTAGAGATTGTAGTTGGTAGAGACCTTGATACACTGTGATAGTAAATCTAGAATGTGAAAATACTTAATAGGAATAACAAGACCTATAGCATAATAATTAAATAATCAAAAAGAAATTGGAGCAGTGGGTGAGGTTCAGTTTTAACTATAAGATAATCATAATAATTAAAAACAACATACCAGTTTTCTCAAGATGTGCACATCCACAATGGATGGAACACGTTTCTCCATATGTGCGAAAGTGTGTGATTGAAGCAGTGGAGGTTGTAGTGGTTCAAAGGAAAATGAGTCTTGATGGGGGTTGTGTTGTGTGGCCGCGCGTTCAAGGAGAAAAGAAGGTCTGAGATGTGATGAGTTTGGAGTTCGAAAGGGTAGCAAAATAATTGGTTTGGAGTCCAATTTAGTGAGCTATGTACAATGTACATACTACCACTTCTAATTAGCCACTCAACTATTGACACATGTAAATTAATATATATAATTAATTAATATTTGAACGCTTTGGCTTGAATTAGTACAGTTTTTCAAAACTTAAAACTGCAGCTTAACCAAACCATTCCTTTGGCTTTGAATTTTAAAACTGTTGACTTTTTTTAGTCAAAACCAAACCAAACCGGCAAATACTGATTGGTTTTGCCTGTATTGGCCCACGGCTGGAATTCATGCCCACCTCTATATATAATCCAATCAATACAACAATGGAATGAATAAATTACAAAGTACTGAACTTGGATAGATGATAGAGTCCTGGGAGTTGCAGTGTCTTTAGACAATATTTTTCTTTTACCCTTGTGCTTATGGTTCGAGTAGGAGTTTGCCCACAGTTTTATTGCTTGAAATATCCAATAATATCCAGTACGAAATATCGAGGATATTTTGATTGTTTCGAATCACGGATATTTTGAAACATATCCATGTACATATCGTATAAATATCGACAATATCGACGATAATATTGGAAAATATCTATGTTGATAATTTTCGCTTACTAACACTTCAGCAATATTTTGTCAAAATATCGGTGTAATATCGCTAAAATATCTAAAATATCAATGTAAAAGGAAAAAAAAAGGGAAAGGGAGAAAAAAACATAAAGGGAATTGAACCCCTCCCATTTTACTCCTTCAATACCTTAACCACCATATCCCTTATGTTTTTGTGATAATATGCTAAAATATTTATATTTATATGGGTGGCATGTTAACAATTACATGCAAAATTATTTTAGGGATTTATCATTTGATGACTACTCTTCACAATTCACTTACTTACACATAAAGATAATGAAGATAGTGAAAAATTTGAAGCCTCATAGGAACTCTATATGGTACTAAGTCACTTATGTATCTTACCATGCAATGTATAATAAAGTGTAAAATATTGTAGTAAATCATTATATATATATATATATTATTATGCTATGTTTAATATTTTTTCATTAATTACTATATATTTTCTACACTTACAGTGTTTGCCAGCCCTTGCTATAATCAACTAAAATCAGTGAAATTCGTATGCAATGCATTTCCTTCTAATTTTTTGTGATAAAAATAATAGATAATTGACTAAATAAACATCTCCAAAGTTTTCAATAAAAATTTCCAAGTATTTATTACAATTTCTCTGTGTCTTTTATTTAACTTTTATTCAGATATCAACAATATTCCGATATTTCCATCGAAATTTCTGTGTTTCTGAACTCCAGATTTCCCAATATCATCAATATTTTAGACACCAATTAACTGTAGAAGGCCTAATACCTCTTCATCCAACTATTGCTAAAGAAATATCAATTAAATCAGCATAGCTCAAGAGCCCAGACCCAAGGCCCATCTTTTGACAATGATATATATATTTCAATTTGGGCTGAATTTGGGCTGGTTGAGAGAAATGAGAGAGATTTCATTTTAAGTTTTCAATTTTTTATTAATATTTTATTACACGTAAGCAAAAAAATTGGACCCCATAAATTACACATCATCACTTAACGGATTTTCTAACGGTAGAACACATGCAACAAATTTTAAATGTGGAGGTTCATCATTGTTAAATTTGAAAACATAGGGACAAACATGCCTAAGAGTACAAACTTCACAGGATTCAACTGAAATTAACCTAAATATTTTAGTAAGAAAATTTTAAAAAAATTAATTACTATTTATCAAGAATATAATATATGAAGTTAATTATAAATAGAAATTTTAAAAGTATAGTCGTTCGAACTAGACGCTTTAAATAGAATAGTTTAAATGGAAAAACAAAAAAACCGAGTGTAGTCGACCCCGGAGCTATTTTTTAATGGAAAAACCCCCATATAGCCGAGAAGGTTCAGATACGTTTCTTTTTTAAACAAATAGAGGACCTACCTATTGCCCAGGTTCTAGGCGTGTCAAAATAGTATAGCGTCAGTACCCTTTTAAAAAATTACTAAAAAAATCCTGACTTCAAAGATAACTCTAGTTCTTACATCATTATGCTTTTCATGAGATGAGTTGGTTCTATATGAAGAAAAATAAGATTGTTTCATAAAAATAATAGACTAGTTTAAAGGATTGTTGTTGATGACAAACAATCAAAATATAACCAAATAACATAATAAAACAAGACGAAATATATTATATATATAATTGAATCAATACAACAATGGAATGAATAATTACAGAGTACTGATTTTGATAGATATGATGGAGTTCCTTGGAGTTCTAGTGTTTTTTAGACAGTATTTCTTATCTACCCTTGTTTTTGTAGTTCGAGAGGAGTTTGCCCATAGTTATTATATAAGAGGTCTATACCTTTTTTCATCCAAGAGTTACTAAAAAGAAATATTAATTAAATCAACAAGGACCAAAGGCCCAAGTCCATCTTTTGACAATTATATGCTTTTATTTACTACCCAAATATATATATCCAAGCCAAACCAGATGAGATCCAACTTTGCCTCCACTAGGCCCATATCCTATTTAGTATTTTTAAAGTGTTGGTGGTTATAAACCATGAAAGGAAAAAATTCCCTTCCAATGTGAGTTTAAATGAAGTGTAATTTTCCTATATAAATTCTACAGTTTGTGGCTTTACTCATTAAGTAATACTAAGAGTAATTTATAAAACGTAATAATCTTTCAATTGATTCTAGAAGTCGACAAGTAAAATTTGAATGGTGGAAAAAAAATAATGTCCAACCAAACTATATATTTAATTAATGAGGCTGAACTAGCGGTTAGGTCCGTTTCGATGACCTAAATACTTGGATCAGATTAGATTAGATTAGATAACTCCCTTATATTTAAAGCATATGTTTAAGGAATAAATAAAAAAATAAAAAAAAATAAAAAAAAAAACCAAGTTGAAGGTAGAAGATGGATTATTCCATGAAGAAAATTATCCCATCTAATCCCCTCAAAATTGTAGGGTAGCAACACTTTCTAATTAATCCCTCCTAATCCCCCAAAATGGAAAATATTCACATTACCTTCATTTCCTCCTTCACAATACCTTAGATTTAGTGACTTATCAAGTCCAATCCCAAGTGACCAATCCTTAGCTGGAATTGATGGAGTTGGTAGAGGGTGGAGTTGTCGTCGTTGTCCGTTCGTTTGCAGAGAGCGAAGAGAGAAGAGAATTTTAGGGGATGTGCATGGTGGATTTAGTCTGACATTTCCAAGTATATACATTTTTTCTCACAATTCTCTGGTTTGTCATCACGTTATTGGATTTTAATTTATGAGTATAATCAAAGGTTGTTCTTTTCGACTTATGATTTTATTTGTCTTACTGTCTCACTGCGATTTCAAAATTGGAGATTCTAAAGCACTCAACTTCTGGATTTTATTCTCACTGAGGTTAATGTTTGGCTTTTTTTTATTGTTTGAGCTAATATTCATTTTTTTATTTCTAATTTTGAGCTCTGTCAGAAATTTTTGTCCTTGCATTTTGTAAACAATCAATTGGTTTGAAGTTTGTTTTTTCTTGCCTGAATTATGAGCTTTTTATTTTTGTTATATCTATCCCATCCTACGGTTCAGTAATTCATTTAAATGCACTTAACTTTGCATTTATTACTTATTTTGGCAATAAATACAAACTTCTAGTCTCCTCTCTCTCATTCCTTTTTATTTTTGTTATTTTTGTTAGTTTTAGTTTTTCTATTAAACCATGCGCTTCTCTTGTTCACCCCATATTCTAAGTTCATTTAACTTCTAATTCAAATTTTCACAATTCCTAGAGAAGCCACTATCTTCCCAAACTGACCCTAAATACACACTCAACAGAAAAATAAAAAACTCATCAACCTCACACCCCTCACACCCCCTGACTTGCCCTCACTCACTTAAGTTCATCTCACATTACTTTAAGAGATAAAATATTGTTATCGAATATAGTAGAAGCATTATTTTGTTATTATTATTAAAAATTTGAGAAATGAACTAGGAGGTTTTGATAGAGAATATGAGAGTGTAGTCGGTTTCTTGAATTGAAAGAGATTAGTAATCTGAGAAGAGGGTGTCGAGTTCCCATAAAAAAGAGGATGTAGAGGAGTTTGTGTTTTCTAAACTTAATATGAAAGAGTGGTGGGGTTTAGGAGGTGTGTAGATATACTATGGTTAAGTATTAAGTTGGATGACATTTTTTGTCTTTTTACACAATAATAAAACTTAAGGGCTTAATTATTTAAGTATTGGGGTGAACAAAGAAAGTGTGGACTTTAAATAAAGAAAAACTCTTTTATTTTCAATTATCTCTCCTTTTTAATTTGATTTCATGTCTATTTCCCTACAATCTTATTCACTCTCTTCCTCTCACGACTTCATAACCCATCTCCCTGTGCAACTCTATTCCTTCCGCAATGATTCTTGTGATATTCTCTTAACTTGAAGCCATGTATAGTACATAATATGCTTGGAAAATATCTTATTGCACTAATTAATATAATCATAGCGAGAATCTCCCTTTACATATTCAATGAAATCTGATAGGGGATATCCCTTTTCTTTTCTTTTTTTCAATAAAAGAGGTTTATATCGATTTTTTTCTTCTGGAATGAGCCGGGTTGGGGAACCTGATTCCTACGAATGTGGGGAATGTAGAATCCCCAGTATGAATATTGGTAGATGAACATTGCGGTATGAAGGTGGGGATGGAGAAATGCTTAACAGGGATGGGAACGGCATACCCACCCCTAGATTTGACCAATTCATCGATACCCCGAGTACCTATAGATAATTTATTCATCAACCTCACACCCCACACTTGCTTTTTGCTTTCATTTCTTCTTCTCTCGCATATTATTATGTGTTATGGTAATATCATGCGGCATATTTTATGTGTCACTATAAGTTCACTGAAATTATAACATTTGTAAAAGGAAAATGCTAGACTGATACCATATTTTCATACCACATTCATACCATCTCTCTAATAGTGGTGGGCCCCATTGTATTGGTGGGTCTCACCTTTATTAATAGGTGTTATGAATGTGGTATGAAAAATGTGGTAAGTCTGAGTATTACCCTTTTAAAATTATAAACTCTTAAATTATATGTGTTATAATATAGGTTTATAAGAAAATCTGATGTCTCACAAGGAAGTATTTCTTTGTCCCCAACACTTATTATGTGACCATGTCATTGTGACAAGTGCTATAAACAAATAGGAATATATCCCATATTGCAAGTAAGATTCTCTCATAGACATAAATTCTATGTATGATATTGTCGAAAATGTACCAACAACATGTTGATATATTTTATTGCATATAATATCGACACATAATAAATGCTATATCAACAATTTATTTTTAATAAGAATGGACGTCTAAACTATAGCCGGACTACTCTAAAGAATTGATAATTCCACACATACGCCATGTTACCCCCTCCACACCTATTCAAGTAGTAAAATATAAATAAATAAAAGAGAGCAAACAAGTTCCAAGTTGAGTACTTATTTGGCAGTTGATTGCAAGAGATGATTATCCCCCGGAATACTTTACCTACTATATTCACTCTCTGGTCTCAACGGCAAGTTGTAAAAAAAACTTAAAAACCAACTAATGGATTCCATGGAATCACACCTACCCTGCAGATTATTACCATCACTGATGTCCTTCTCTTCCTCTCAAAATCTTTCTTCTGAGAGGGACAACTTTCTCGGAAAAACTGAAAGAAAAACCCACAGCTCTCCCAGAAAATGGTCGAGCCAGAAGAGGAAAGCCAAACTTGAAGCCATTCCGCCAAAGTCAAAGAACGTAGTAGACGACAGAGAAGCTGCGTTATGGACTTTGATCTTGACCTCACGTCCCCTCCTTTATCTCGTCCACTGACCAGCCTGTTCTCCTTTATGGGGTTTTGATGGCGATGCTGATAATGACGACAAGCTCATGGACAAGTTGATCAAGCTCTCTCCGACTGTCCTCAGTTCAGTTCCTGATGAGCTTCTTCATATGGGGTTGTGTTTCTTTTGTTTTTTTATTTTCTGGGTCAATTCAGTTTCTCTGTCTCACCATTTAATTTGGTTTTTCTGAATCAGAAATCTATTAGAAGTTTGTATGTTCACTGTGATAATCATAGACCCCAGCTGACAAATGTTTCCTGGCAGGGTTCGATATCGGCCTAGGCGGCTAGGCGGTCGTGTCCTTTTTTATTTTATATAAATAGATTTTTTTTTTCCCCGACTTTAACATTTATTTGGTATTGAGTGATAAAAATTCTTTAGAATTAAACAACAAAATAGTTATGGGTCAAAAGGTGTTTCCTTTACTCGTTTATCAATCTCTGGAACTGAAGGGACTACACCTCGTTATACTGAAAAGGTTGCATTTCACATTCCTGCTGGGCCAGGGAATTGAATGTAGAATTGTATCCTGAATGTATATGAACTATGAATTGAAAAATAGATGATTTGCGATCTTTGGAAAAAAAAATCTAGCAGGGACCCTAAATTGTGTCCCTCAAATAATATATATAAGCTATTTGCTTCTAATTTTAACTAATTAGTCTTTTTTTATTACCATATTCTAAACCATCTATTTCTAAGTTTACATCATAGACCATTTTTGGAGAAAATTAGACAAATCGGAAAACCGGTTCCAGATATCGAATTGTATCCTACATAATCTATGAATGTATAATTAAAAAATAGATAATTTTGATCTTTGGAAAAAAAATTAGTAGGGGACCCTAAATGGTGTCCCTCAAATAATATATATATATATATATATATAAAGCTATTTGCTTCTACTTTTAACTATTAGTCTTTTCTATTATCACAATCGTAATTTTTTTGTTTGAATTGTGTTGTAAAATGAAATTCATGGTAAACCAAAAAGCAGTATGATTGAAAAATTAGAAGAAGACGACCATTGGAGAATTTACAAAAATCAAAAACTCTAATGAAGTTGTGCTCTAGCATCTTGTAGGGATGATGGGCAACCTCCACGACCACGAATGGGTTGGGCATGAAAGATAAAAATGGGTACGGAACAGGCATGGGGAATTTATTGGGTATAGTGTTGGGGAGGGACGAGTGATCGTATTGAATC
This sequence comes from Prunus fruticosa, assembly GCA_018703695.1. Lineage (NCBI taxonomy): Eukaryota > Viridiplantae > Streptophyta > Magnoliopsida > Rosales > Rosaceae > Prunus > Prunus fruticosa. The sequence continues at coordinate 23,534,069 of CM031921.1, forward strand.
CTCCAATATATATATATATATACAGGGGCGTATCTTGCCCTGTATATTTTTTACATAGTTTTGCATAATTTTTTGCCCATTAGATTACTCTACTTTTAATGGTTGAGATTAAACCTAACATGACAAAATAAATATTTTTCTCTTTAATTAATATTTATACATTGAGATTAAAAATTCTGATATTAATTAAGAATTCATTCTCTTATTCTAATGCAAATCACCCTCCTAATTCATCCATTCTCTCTTCTCCTGTAATCTCTCTCTCTCTCTGGATGATAAAAAACCTCCGTCTCTTTTTTTCTCTCTATTTGCAACAAGAGAATATTATTTTGTTGTGTTTCAGGTTGGAATTCCTGAACTTCTTTACTTGGCTTGGACATTTTTTCATGCTTGGATACTACACGTCTTTCTTCCATCTTTTGCTTGAACCCCTGCACGGTAAATACACGCGCTGGTTTAATATTATAAAATGGGTTAGTTACCGGAAACAGGGAGCAGCTGCGTTGGAATAGGACCCTTAAACATCTTGGGACTCTAGACCTTAAATGGACGTCTGACATTCACATCAAATTACAGTCCTTCCCAACGAACATTCATCTTCTTGTGTATTGGAGAGTGGTTTTTATTAAAATCCTAAGATAAAAAAATACAAGGGGCTTTCAAAGAGTCTAAGATGGAAACAACACAAACAGCAGGAATGAGTATCACTTATACAACATCATGCCCTCAAGGAAAGGCATCTTTTATTCATACAACACTATTCCTATCAGTTTGCCTGGATCCCTTAATCCAGCCTCACCCTCCAAACTTCATAGCCATGGCCATTCACAATGCCATTGGAACTATCTACAAAGATTATAACCAAAAAAAATAAGTAATGATAATGTCAATTGGGATGTCTTTGCAAACATTTTAGAAAGCGCCTTAATAATAGGCTTTCTCTTGTTATGTTCCTCCCTTTCCGAGGGCCATTTCCTTGACTTTTTTGTTGTTTAGGTAGGATAGGGGTTGGAGTGGTGGTGGTGGTGAGGGTGGCTTTTGGGGGATGAGGGGACGGGAGAGTGAGGAAAGTAAGAAGCAAAGGGGGAGGAGGCGTCAATTTGTAGAAGAAAGAGAGAGAAATGAATGAATTAAACATAATCAACGAGATGAGAGAATGAATCCTTAATTATATCATAATTTTAATCTCAATGTATAAATATTAATTAAAGAAAAAAATATTATTTTGTCAGGTTAGGTTTAATATCAACCATTAAAAGTCAAGTAATCTAATGACCTAAAAATTGTGTCAAAATTTGTCTAAAAAAATATCGTGCCACGGATCCGCCCCCCTATATATATATATATATATTAGTCAAGACGGGGGACATACATAAAACCACACTTTTTTACACCCTTATTTAGCCCTTGGATCTATTCCCAATCTAACGGTTCATATTTCATTTGAGATGCACTTAACTTTGCATTTATTACTTTATTGGCAATAAACAAAAACTTCTAAAACTCCTCTCTCTCTTATTTCTTTTTTTTTTTGCCAGTCAACTTTGCACTTCACTTTGTTCACCCCCATATTATAAGTTCACCTTATCTTCTTAGTCAAATTTTCACAATTCCTAATAAAACTCCACTATCTTCCCAAACTATCCATAAATACACACTCAACAAAAAAATAAAAAATAAAAATCTCATCAACCTCACACTCCACACCCCGCTATCTTGCCCCTCACCAATTTAAGTTCATCTCAACCTTACATTCTTAAAGTGATAAAAAGACGTATGAGAGTGTACGTAGTTGGTTTCTTGGATTGAAAAGGGAGCGTAATCTAACAATATGGTGTATAGGGGTTTATGTTTTTCTAAAACTTAATGAAGAGTGGTGGGGTGTGTGTATAGATGTACTGGTTAAGGATTAAGTTGGATGGCATTTTTTGTCTTTTTACACAATAATAAAACTTAAAAGCTTAATTATTTAAATATTTGGGGTGAACAAAAAAAAGTGTAGAGTTTAAATAGAAATTTTAGTTTTTATTATTTCGATTACTCTCTTCTTTAATTTGATTTCATGTCTATTTCCAAACAATCTTATTCACTCTCTTCCTCTAAGACTTCATAACCCATCTCTCTCTGTAGTTCCATCCCTCCGCAACTCCCTCTCTGATACCCCCCCTCTTAACTTGAAGCCATGATAGGACATTAGATGCGTGTAAAATATCTTTTACACTAGTTTAAGATAACTATAGTGAGAATCTCCTTTACATATTTTCGGCTACAAGTTCTGGATTTTCATGTTTATCTAAGGGTCAACTGTTATATTTTGTATATAATCTCTAGCATATATCCCATATTGGTGTTGAAGGGGAAATATTACTATTGTTGTGATTCACAAGCTATCAATAAATCCCCTAATCTCTAGCATATATCCCAGGCTCCTCTAATAGTTTAATTTGAGATCGTCCCACCCATCATATTGCCAAGTTGAAGGGGAAATATTACCATTGTTGATCCTGATCCCTATATATATATAATATAATACATATAAATATTCTATCAAAGTGATTGTGCCGACTAGTTTTATATTTCTTATTATTATATTATATATTTATATAATCTATACGAATTTTAAGTCACACTATTTATATATTTAGTTAACTTCCATTAATATGTAAACATTCTTAATTTTTTTTATACGTATATATATATATATTATACATATAATCATTAATTATTTGCTCTAGTCCTATATTTTTTTCTGGGTTGGGAAACTCATTTCTCAATGAAGGTGGGGATGGAAAATCCGTTATATGAATGTTGCGAGTATAAAGGTAGGGACGGGGGAAAAAGCTTAACTGGGATGAGAATGGCATACCCACCAATTGAACTAATTCCATCCCTACCTCAAGTAGATATAGATTATTTATTGTAAATAAAAAACTGATGAATTAAGTTGTGATTATTTATGATAATTACGGCAACATTTTCCCTAAATATCCTCCTTAGTGTTTCATTTTGTTTCTATTATATTTTTCTCTTGTATTGCTGGGATCGATTTTAGCTACACCAAAATGGATTCAGCTTCATCCTCCAACTTGTAATACTCGCAAGTGCACGAGCCGTTCGGTAGTATAGCATATGTATGTGCGAGGTCGATTCCACAGGGGGTGGTGAGTGAATAATCTATTTCAATTTTCCTACACAAAACAGAAAAACAAGAAAAGAAATAAATAAAACGAGAAAAAGAAAGAAAAGAGAAAATAACTAAAGCGAACAATTTCCGAGCTCAATTAAATTAACAGATTCATTCTAGCTAAAGTATGATTAAGTAAATGGTGTTTGGTCGTAACCTTGCGATTCCTAAATTCCCTAATTTGATCATCTGTTCTTTAACCTAAAAAGCATTATGAATCCATAAGCATAAAGAACGTTTAACAACCAAGTATGTATCTAGGTCCCTTGTTTAATGTTCATTCATACTCTTTCTATTCATAGTTCAATTTTAGAATTAAAGTATGGTGTCTACTCTTAATTAAACTAAGATACCAAACATGCAAGCCTAAATGGTGATCAATTATTTGAACTAAATGTTAACTTATATGAATAATCAATAAGAACAAAAATTAGGCCTGGGCACGGTTAAGGGTCCTCAGCTAATTTCGGAAGACTTGTGGATCTAACCGGATGAAGAAATTCGTTTTCTCAGTTTAGGAAGTTAGTGGTCAAAGTCTAAAATCCGAAAATGAACCAAGCGGGTAAATAGACTTCAAGGGTTCTTGGGTTGGTTCTGGTTTTTGTTCGGTTTGGGCTTAGCCAAATGATACCATTTTTAAAGGCCAAATCACATTTATTTTAAACCAAAAAAGCCCAATTCATATTTATTTCAGCCCAAACCATTATGTTGTGAAATTACCATTTTAATTGCCATAAAAAAATACATCATTCAAAGCTAAGTTTCTAAACAACTAAATCAATCACAAATCCACACACTCATCAACCAACCAAGAAGGAAGTTGAGACGAACTTACAACCATCACAAAAATATACACACAAATACAGCAAGAAATCCAAATATAATGGATTTCAACCCATCACAAAAAAAGCGAAATATCCTTCCATAAACATCTTCATCCATCCATCAAAAGTCTTGACAAAGCAACCTGCATTCATCTTCCAAAAATACACATGTATCAATCAACACTCAATCACCAAACCCAAAAATACAGTACCGATCCTCATGAATGTTTTCACAATATAAACAGATTAATGGACCTAGTTATACCTCACAGGAAGGAAAAAAAAGGACAGCGAGACTTTAAACCATTAAATATGCACTGTGTCCTGACTTTAAACCATTAGATATGAACCGATCTTCGATCGTTACAATTAAATACTTCAACCATGAATATTGAAATTTTTTGGAAATTTTTGGAAATTTAAAAAAGTGGCCCCTTCCCAATTTATTGGAAATCTATATAAAAAGCAAAATAGCAAAAGCATTGCGTTACCTGCAAATCCTCTGATCAAGCCCTGAAACAGCAAGGGTGTAGACCTTAGGGACTAATCTTCCTGCAAAAAATTTAAATTCCAAACCCATTTCCAGTATGTAAATCAAATGCCGGGTTGAAGGCATAACTAGAGCATGGAAATTTTCTTAAACCAAAAATGGAAGCACAGGGTTATTTAGATTTCAGAGGTCAGCCACATGATATCAAGTTTCCCGATTAAGATGTATGACAGGAATCATCTATTTTCTACACGGATGTCTCGTTGGCCAATAATGATATCAAGTTTCCCAACTAAAGATGTGCAAGAGGAGTTTAACACCTATTTCTACACGGATGTCTGGAAACAAATTCACCATGATAATTCACTAGTAATCGTGCATCACTAAATGATAAGTTCAGGACATTTGCAGGGCAGTTGTATATCCATCCAATATACATAAGAAGTCATATGCAAAAGAAAACTCAGCTTAATCCAATCCCTAACCAAGTCCGGACAGAGAATTTCTATAATTATATTCTAACAAAAACATTAATCTTGTAACTGTCCCATGTATGTGCTCATATTACATAAAACATAAGGCACATACAAATCATTTCTAAGTGCAGTGGTACTGCAATGTTTCTCCTCTTTGGCCAATGGCCAGCCACACTAAAGGAGAAGAAAATATACAAGATCCACTTCACAAGAGAGAGAAACTCTAATTCCCCAACTCTAAGTGGCTGAAGGATTCGAATGAAAAAACTTCAACTGTAAAAAGGCATGGGAATTCAAACATCTCTAGTTTCTACATATGACATCAAGTATCATGACAAGAAGTTAAAGGAAAGTATGTCCAATTTCTTTCTTTTTAGGAGACTGTTAAATCAACCAAATGCAAACTGAAGCATCAATTATTCAGTGCCACTTAACAGCTGGTAGTCTATCCATAACCACAAAAAATTCTTAACCAATATCTCATTAACATCAAACATATTTCAGAACCAATATCTCATGAACATCAAGCAAGCAAATTTTCACTTTTTAAAAGTTAAAATAAAAAGAAGCCATTTTTTTATTTTTCCCTACAGATGAACCAATGGGTACTCAAAATGAAGAATATTGAAGATAAAAGTGAAGATATCACCCGCGTTATCTTCACTTTTGTCAAATTCTATCAAGCTAAACTGAAATCATAGATTAGTGAGCAAATCTCAATAGCCATCAAACTACATAGTAAAATTTGAAGAATTGACGAAATTGAAAGCAAAAGAACCAGATTAATGAAAGCAAAATAACTGAAAGCTATCAGATTAATTACCTGCATGAGTCTGAAAGCTCGATTGGGTCTTCAACTATGAGGGATTGCTGTCAAGGTGCTTCTGGTTCCTCCTTGTAGAAAAGAGATAGAGGGAGAAAGCGACGCTGAGGCTGAGGGTCAAGGCTGCGTGTAGGCGCGGAGGGCGCCGAGAGAGAGAGTTAGAGCGACGCGGGTCGAGCTGAGAGAGAGAGTAGAGAGATCTAAGGAAGGCTCGACCTCCTGAGAGAGAGAGAGAGAGAGAGAGAGAGAGAGAGAGAGGTGAGGCGCCGTTAGGTTAAGGTCAAAAACGAAAAAAAAAAAATGAAGTAGAAGACTGGACTAAGTGTGAGAGAGAGTCACGTGCGTGCGTGTGAGGGCTCCAAGCAAAAAAAAAAATTGCGTAAGGGATCTGGTGTGCAAGCACTCATATTTTTATTTCTTGGCCAATCACATGAGGCCACGTGTAAATTATATATATATACACTTTATATATTAACCTTTATATGCTGAAAATATTTGACGTTAACCTCCAAAACATACATAACTTCCTCTAGGAGACTCGGAATCATGAACCGTAAATGATCGAAAAACTAAGAATTCTGAATCTTTCCAATGATATAGAGCTCAGCATCTGGTTTCACCCTGAGCAAGTACAGCCCAATCGGTGGAGCTCACAGAATTGCCAACACAAATGGCTTAACCTGTCTCCAAAATGCATTTAATGGGTCCAAGAATATTACACTGGAAAACAAAACACAAAATTTATTAAAAGAACGGAGTTTAACTAAAAACATAATCAAATCAGTAGTAAGAAGGGTACAATATGATATATAAATATGCACCGATCATGTATATATCATACTTTTACGCATACAAAATTATATATACCTTTTTGCATTTGTTCTCCTTCCTTTATTTTGGTGGGGGGTGAGAGGGGGGGGGGGAGGACTTGGGACTGCATGGTCAAAATTAATTGTGTAGGGCAATAACTAAAAAATTGAAAGCTCGACATTTAACTAATTTACGAAAAATAAACATAATTAAAAAGACATGCATTTAGTCATTTCAAATTGAGCAAGCTGTAAACATGCCTCTAAATCAATAAAATAAAATTTTAATTTTTTTTATTAAAAAAAGCCCTACCTAGCTAGATGATCTATATGATCAATTAAAAAGATACCTAAGTAGATGATCTATATGATCTACGAATTGAAATAACTAATTAAGCTTTGGAGGCGCCTTGGGGGGAGAGCTTTAGGTCGGCGCAACTTTGTTAAAGACAAGTCCAGGCGAGGCTGGACTTGGGCTTGGGGGGGGTTTGGGAGAAAAATGGGCTCCGAAGGTTAAGCCTGGCCGGAGGGAGGTTTGAAACCGGATCCAGAACTGGGGGCTGACATTAACGTATGATGTGAGCAACAAATTTTTTTTTTATTATAAAAATATCGGAAAAAAAAAACAAAAAATTTCAGATTTTTTTAAAATAAATCTAGTCATATTTTTCACTTCCCACACCAAAATTTTTTTTAAAAAATATTGTCCAAATTCATAGTGTTTGCCTTAAACTTGGCCAATACTCAAAACTAACATTACTTTTTAAAGGGCAAGCCACCTTCTCATGTAATAGTCGCTACGTTAGCTACCCCTAGCCATGGCTATGGGCAGATTCGTGGAATTGCTCAAAGTAAAATGAAACATAATATCTATTGTTCTCAATCTGGTCTAACATCACGCCAAAACAATTTTGATCAATTCCATTTATGAGTGGCAATAATCTTGGTCCGATGCGATTATAATCGACAGTCAAAGTGCAGAAATGAGGGCTCCCACTAATCTGCTTATGTCTATTAGTGATCACCAACATTTCATAATCTTCTTGCGTTGGTGGCTTCCATGTTGGCGGTGGCAGCTGCGCGGCTGGTGCCGGGGGCGGCGGTGGAGTAAAGACGGCCCAAGGTAGAAGTAAAGTCGTGACACTGCCTTCGGATGTGCCTGATGATCAAATTAGGGTTACGTCACCCTAACCTTACATTGACAGCAATGCCGAGCACACAAAAAGCAACACAATGGGGATTGAAATCTTCATATTGATTAATGATATTCCCCTCTCTCTCACTCTCTCTCTCTCTCTCTCTCTCTCTCTCTCTCTCTCTCTCTCTCTCTCTCTCTCTCTCTCTCTCTCTCTCTCTCTCTCATTGAGTATGCTCAATTCAATTGCTTCTGCATGTTACCTCGTAGGGAGGGCTTTTTATAGTTTATCAAGTAGAGTTGGACTGGTTTACAACCTAAGCTTGCATTTTTATGTAAAACACTCAAACACTTATCAAATTAGTAGTTCATTTTAACTCGTACTTCCACTCCAGACCATCAAAATGGCAAAATGGCTTCAAAATGGCCAAATGGCTTTTGAAACATAACCAATATACCGTGTGTAAAAGTTAGACAAACTAAATTAGCACTAATTGGTATATTAATGTTGAATTTCTCTATGGTTCCCATTTTTTCACATATAAAATATAATTAAAACAATACTCTTACAACTTTATCGAAAACAAATCAACCTTTTGATATGCATAACTAACACCTCCAATTCTTAATAAAAGTGCGATAGTATTTTATTGATAAGAAAATAAATCAAAACAACTAAAATATTGAATATGAATACGCAACAAGTTGAACTAAATTTCTTATAAGCATATGTTGATTGTGTCGTTTTATCCAACTTAGTTCCAATTTTAATTGCCTTGGCTAAAAAAATTGCGTACTCGTGTGCGGATGTTTTTAGTTGGTAACCCATTAACATTGCCGAATAAATTTGAGGTCCAAATGAAAGATAAGATACGCGGCTTTGTGAACCGTGATTTCCCCAAAAGACAAGAGGAGCTTGTACCTGCTACCAAACAAACAGAAGCTGCTGGAGACAAGTGGACAAGTGTGGATGTGGATCCATATAAGCCAACCAAAGTGGTAATTTCTATTGCGGAAAAAGTAAACGTATTGATTTTGTGTCACCAAATTATTAATTATGGTAATTAGCATCACTAAATTATTGATGCTCTAGTAAATCATTATCTTAATAGATGCAGTGGGATTTGTCATTGTCACTAATGGATCCGATGGCATCCAAAATACTTATATTTTATTTGATGGGGCGTCCTAATAACAACTGGTGTATTAGTAGTTTCTTGATATCCATATTTTATAATTCCAACATCAACTTCCAGATGTATATTTCACACTTATATATAATAATAAAACTAAAAAAAAATCAAACAATTATATAATTATATTCCATTGTTGAGTAATTAAGAAGCTTAGTTCATGACATAATCAAGCTAATTAGCATTTTAAAAAATGTAACAACTCCTTTAATTAAGATACTTCCCGAGGCACTGACCCATTAGCCTATGTAAAATGTCTAGTTACTTTGCTGTGCTATAAGAAACAATAACAGTGACCCTGTGACGCAGGTTGCACAATAATTTTAGGTAAAAAATTGGGTATTACCTTTTTCTAATTGCCTCATAGGGTGTGTAACTTTTTGCGTTTTTATGTTGCATATTATGTGTTACGGAAAATCATGTGGCATATGTTATGTGCCGTTATAAATTCATGAAATATATCGGTAAAATTTAAAGCTTTTAAATTATGTGTTATAATATAGGTTTATAAGAAAATTTGATGTCTCACAAGGAGTATGTTTCTTTGTCCCCAACACTTATTATGTGACCATGTTACGTAACAAGTGCTATAAACACAAAGGAATATATCCCCAATTCTACTTAAGATTCTCTCATAGACATAAATTCTATGTGCGATGTCAATATATTTTTGTTGCCGAAAATAATATCTACACATAATAAATGATATATCAACAATTCATTTTTAATAAAAGTAATGGATGTGTGAACCATAGCTTGGATTACACTAATGAATTCATAATACCACACATATCACGTATATGAATCGCCACCACACCTAAGAAGTAGTAAAAATAGATATTTATAAAAATATCAAGTGTAACATCTACTTTATAAAAATACTTGAAATACTATTTAAACATAGAAACATACCTAAAATCAACTCCACAATCAACAATTGTATATTTTTTGAAGTATGTTTATAAATGGATTTTAAGCTGTGCGTATTTAATGAGCTCCGTGTATTCTATAAGCTTGTTTTGGATATTTGGATTTTTATATAATTTCAACCTCATTTTGATTTTTTAATGAAACTCCCTCAAAATAAAGAATAAAAGAAGAGAACAAACAAGTTCCTAGTTCTAGACTTATTTGGCAGTTGATTGGCAACAGATGATTATTCCTGGAATACTTTATCCACTATATTCAGTATTCCGGTTTCGACTGCAAGCTCTTAAAAAACTTAAAAAATAATGAATGGATTCCATGGAATCATGCTGATCCTGCAGATTATTACCATTACTGAATCCTTCTCTTCCTTCTCTAAATCTTTCGTCCTAAAGAGAACTTTCCCGGGAAAATGAAAAGAAAAATAACTGCTTTCCCAGAATGGTTTGAGCCAGAAGACGAAAGCCAAACTCCAGCCATTCCGCTAAAGTC
>CM031921.1:23544521-23601299 GCA_018703695.1 Prunus fruticosa
GGAACAAAGAAACAACTCTAAAATTGACAAGCAAACAAATAAATAAACAACTCATCATATTAGATAATACAACAAACAAATAAACAATCTCATTGTTGCCGCATTGCCCAAAATTCAAACAGAAATGTTTAGGAAACCAGTCACAAAAACCTCATTCAAACACCATAATGAAGTTAGCCATCAAAATCAGAAGAATTAAACAAATGTATACAAGCCAGTAATTTAGTTACCTGAATTGAAGGCTTTAGGGTTTTGCGGTAGAACTAAGGCGGGCTGTGTAGCCCAGTTGAAAAATGGGCTCACTGAGCTGGGGTTTGAGGCCTTACAATTATGTTCCAAGCCCAAGAAATACATCTTGATGTCCTCTGGATCGATTTCCTGACAAGAACAAAAGCAAAACAAAAAAATTAGATCTGAAAGCGTTAGTACATAAAATTAGATATATAGATCTGAATTTGAAATTTGAAGGTACAAATCCACCTTTCTTGATTTCATGAGATGAGAATAGGAGAAAACCACTGGAGGATTTCTGGGAATTAAAGAGGAATTCTTCCTTTCATTAGAGGCATGGCTTAGAGATGAAGTTTTCTGAAGAGGAAGAGGATATCTGAAATTCACGTGTGGATGGAGGGAGGGCGACTTAGACCACCAGTTTGCTTGGTCTGGTTTTAAAGCGGCGAAAATGATGAATGTATGAGTTTTGAAACGAAATCTAAAATTAAAGTAGTGTTCTAGTTCTGACTCATATCATGGCGGCTGCCTTCTGTTGTTTTGTTTAGTTGCTAGGATTTCGTTTGTTTTGGGCTTTTTGACTTTAAATATGTTGGGCTTCATTTGTAACCCACAAAACGAAAGTTCACTTTGACCAAAAATAAAAGAAGAAGCACAAAATGAAAGTTTGTTTGGGTGTGATGTGCGTATATGGCCATGTGGTTGAGTGAATTTGACGAACAAGTTCTCGTGTAGGTGTAGCCCACAACCCAACAAAATAAACTGGATCGCTCGCTAAATACCATTCGTTTGTATAAAATAACTAAAGGCTGCCATTCTATTTCTTGAACCTTTTTTTTTTTTTTTTGTGGTCAAGCTATTTCTTGAGCCTGATCCTGCAAAGGAACACACGGTAAAATAAGATCAAACATCCATTCCGTTACTAACTGGTCATCAAATTCATTTATGGAATTTGAAAAAAGATTATTTAAGATAAAAAAGTCATGTGGTATTGGATTAAGACTTTTAAATAATCTAAGTAAGTCTTGTACTTCTCAATTAAGACTATTAAGATTTTTAAAATAGAACTGTCAAATGTAGTGGTATTCAATCAAAACTTTAAACAAGTAACATAAAGTCTTATGATATTTCAAAAACTTACTAATTTTTAGGATTTTTTCAAAACATTTTTACATGCATTGATCCAACATTTCAATGATCTCATATGGGTAAACATTAGATTAATGATTGTCACATCTTGTTCAACTGTTTTCCTTCAACTTTTTTTTGTTGATAAAATTCTAAGATTGCATTCATAATTCAGCCAAAAAAGTCATTAGCCACAAGGGGCCAAAGCAAACTAGCCACAAAGGGATTGCAATAATGGCAAAGTTCTGCGGGACAACAAAATTAAGACGTCCATGGCGCCCTAGCTAACGTCACCGCAAGAATCGAATAAACTTTCGCATAGCCATCCAAACTAAGATGCAAACTCGAAATAATCAAAAATAGACAAAGCTGAAAAAACCAAGCCATAACAATCAAATAAAACTCACAAATGAGAGAGGAAAAGCTCTCGCAAAGGAGATGTGAAATGCTCTCACGAAAGGAGAGATGAAACTACACATGCTTGTTCAATTGTTTTCCTTCAACTTATGCACTGCTTTTTTAATCAGTAACTTTATATTACATTTAGTAGCCAACCTTATCCCTCAGCCCAAACAATCCGAATTTGGTTGTGGTATATGAAACAGCATAGCATGCCAAACTACTGTTCCCAAAAAATCAATAATTTCTATTTCTATCAAAATTTCCTAAATCCGTTAAGTTATGACCACTGTCTCTCGCATGGCAGGGTATTTTGCTTGTGTTTTACGGATAGATGGGCTCCAATGAACTGGAATATCCCTCCGTGTGAGGGGCACAGTCAAAACTTAAGAACATTTGGAGGAATTTTAGAAAATTTGAAACACCTCATTGAAATTCTCTGATTGAAACCATGGAAATGAAATTCACAAAATTAAAATTATAGGACCAAGACGGTAAATGTGTGCGACAATTATCCAAATATCAGTCAAACCTACTGCAATTATCCAAGTAATTGTACAACATAAGGTAATCAATCAAATTTTAAACCACCGCACAAGTCCAAACCATAATGTCAACAACAGCATTATATAATTCTAAATTGACGTGCACCCATCCAACTTATTCCTCAGCCATTTCATGCTTGCAAGCACCCTTGAAGTAAAGACCTTGCACTTCAAAAACCCCACTCTCTTCTTAGGTTGATATTTAAATAGCCCTCTTGCAAATCACCACAAAATACTATCGGCATGTCCCCATCCCAGATGAAGATTTGACAGCCTGCATCACTTCATCAAGTGAAGGTGCAGTACTACTCTCAACTGCTTCAACAAAGCCACCACTCCCTTGTGCCAAGGCCGCAACACCTCTCAGTTGTGACAATGTTGCAGCACCTCTCCATTGTGATAATGCCCTCACACTTCCCTTTGTCATTCTCATCTTTCTTAGCTTGTATGACAAGTTGTTCAGCTCTCCTTACCCCATCCCCAGATGAACCCATAGGTTGAGTGTAGGGGCGGCCTGGGGTGGTGCAAGTGGCACCACCGCACATTGTTAAAGAATCACATGCTACAATGAAAATTTCCAATGAACAACAAGAAGATGATGTTGAGGAATTGCAAGATATTGAAAACAATATGGATGAATGTGTGGGTAATGCTGGAAGAATGAAATTGTTCCAATGAACTTGTGTGGAGTCAGCTATGAAATTGTTCCAATGAACAACAAGAAGATGATGTTGAGGAATTGCAAGATATTGAAAACAAAAGCAGGTACTCTTTAATTTGTGATTGCCAATTTTTTTTTCCTATTAAACATAGATTGCTTATAGGAGGTAGAAATGGACCTTACAGGTGCACAAGGAGCTTATTTTGTACCAAACATACTAATATTTAACTTTATCAATGGAAACATTTAAATTTTTATGGATTTGATTTGTATTAATAGTATTTGTATTAAATTATGTGAGATTACAAATTAAGTTTCGCACAAAAACCCAGAATTTTGTCCATCTAGGGGCGTGAAAAAACAATTTCATAGCTTACTATTGACAAAGTCTAGGTTTTCATAGCAATACGATATATATTATAACACATAATCTATTTCAATAATTTTTTTAATATATGATTTTGGGCCAAAATCCAAGGCTTTATATACTAGACCACATATTTATCAAGTCTTGGGTATTGATATTTTCAATATAGGAGATGTTTTGGACTAAAACCTTGAGAGCTTTACTTATTTAGGCGCGGAGTGGGGATTTTGCATGCAAAATATTAGCCACGTGTTTTATTTTTATCGGCAAAGTGTTTGGCTAGATGGGTGAAGAAAACACTTAAGTGTCGGCAGCTGCTCGCAATAGCCATGTATTGGGTCCGCCAATAGCCGCAGAGCCCTCAAAATCTCAGAGACGACCCTGATTGAGTGGCTTCAACTGGAACGACAATCCTTTAGTAATAAATACACATCAATAATAGGGTCCAGTAACTATGATATAGAATTCATCATATATTACAAGATAGAAATAAAAGATTGCGTAACATATAGAGTGATCACATTAGGAGAAAACTCAACTTGAATTGTCAAAAAATACCAATAGGCACCAATATATGCAAAAGCACGAAATGTAACGTAAAGAAGAAATGAATTACCTTTTCTTGTAAAGCTCTGCAAAAATATCTTGCAACTTGTTGCATGAATGCCACCTACCTTTTCCCCATTTAAATAGAAATGGAATGCTGGCTGCAGAAAAAATGCACACAACAGCAAAGTAAATTTCTATTTTCAGATGAAAGCAAGGCCTGAATTATATTTACTCAGCTTAATCAAACTGCTTAAACCCCTTCCTGCTAGCTAACTGTAGTATAAACTATCAATTAGCATATGGTAAGAAATTCAACACAATTTTTTTACTGCATTCTAAAAGCAAAGGTTAAATACATGAGTAATTAGATCAATCAGCAAGGTACGGGAATTTACATTAAAATTTTCAAATTTAAAAAAAAAAAGGATAGAATCATTTACCTTCCCGTCAGCTCCGAAAATGTTCCATATTTTATCATGTCAGTCTATAGAGAGGCAAACGATGTGAGGACTACTAATTTAGAGGGAGATTCTCCATTACGAACTATTAAAATGCGAACTTTTACGGAATTTTGTTTTTAACCGTCCGATTGTTTCTATGGTGCAGATTTAAAACAACATTTAATATCCCGTTTCCAACTCTCCATCTCCTTCGTCCCTCTCTTCCTCCGTTCTCATTTCTTCCCCCATCTGTATTGCTGAAATTTTACTTCCTTTTATTTTTATTTTTTTCCTTCCATCTCCCTCCCCTTCTCTCGCACTCTTCGCCTCTCCTTCCTCGCTTTCTTCTTCCATTCTCAGTTCTTCCCCCGTCTGCGTGGCTGAAGTTTTCTTTTTTTCCTTACATCTCCTCCCCTCATTTCTTACTGTAGCTCCTGCTCTGTCTCTCCCTCTAATTTCCCTTTCTCTGTCCTTCCCTATTCTTCTCTCCTCTCCACAATTGTTTGCTTTCTTCTGGGATTGGAGAGTTTGTTGGGGGTTTGGATTTTGACTGTGGGGCTTTGGGTGTTTCTGGTGGGGAGCATTTTGGTTGCTGTATTTTCCTTCTTCTTATTCCTTCCTCTTCCACCATTTTGGATTGTTGCTCTGGTTCTTTTGTTTTGCCGTTTTCTCCTTTTTTTCTTTTTTCTTTTCTATTCTTTTCTGTTCTATTGTTTTTTTCCTAACTTGTTTCGGCTTCCCAAAAAAAAAAAAAAAACCAATTCCTTTCTCAAAACCATAAATTAGTCATACATCAATGCAGAAGAACTCAGCCAAAACCATTATATAAAAAAATAACATAAGGAAAAGTTATGTTATTGCCATGGATGAAAGCAACAGGGAAGAGAGTGTTGTGGAGGGAGAAGCTTAGGTAGTGGATTGGAAATGGAGAAGTGCGAGAGAAGAGAGGGAGATGGAAGGAAAAAAATAAAAATAAAAAGAAGGAAAATTTCAGCAATACAGATGGGGGAAGAAATGAGAACGGAGGAAGAGAGGACGAAGGAGAAGGAGAGTGCGAGACGGGTTATTAAATGTTGTTTTAAATCTGCACCATAGAAACAATCGGACGGTTAAAACGAAATTCCGTAACAAATTCGCATTTTAATAGTTCGTAATGGAGAATCACCCCAATTGGAATACATAACAAGATATAATATAATATAACACTTTTATACACAGCTGCATGACAAATGATAATTACAATGTGGAGAAAATTAACACACAACGAAAATTACGAATGATGGTTTACGTGACAATTTGATACTTTGGAAAAAATTTAACTCCACCTAAAGATGTCAAGCATCTCTAGGAGGAAGATGTTCAAATGCAAAATGTTAAATTGGAAAAAAAATTAACTATCTTCAAAAATGCCAAATATCATAATATTTTATTATATTTTTTTAAAAACAAATAGGACTCATATGATGCATTTTTTATTATAGAGAAAATGGTATTGCATTCAACTTATGATGCATAAAGTTTAAAAGAGAGTAAATGATAGTGGGATCCATGACTAAAAAAATATTTGACATTAAACTTTTTGAGTATGTTATTTTTGACATATCTCTTTTAACCTTCAAATCTATATAGGATTTGCGATTTAGTTGGAAGCTTTAACCTTCAATTTTTGTTATTTTGATATCCATTAGAATTTGACATATCGATTGGAAATGCTCTCAAATATTATATTATTTTATTATATTTTAAAAACAAATATGATTCATATGATGCATAAAGTTTTGACCTCAAGCTTTTTGATACATTTCTTCTAGCTTTCAAATTTATATAGTATTTGATTCCGAGTAACTTTAACCTTCAACTTTTGCCATTTTCATGTTCATATGACAATTTGACATATTGGTTGGAGATCCTCTAATCATCTTTCATCTTTCTCAAAAAAGAAGAAGCTAATAATCAATATAAAAAATGAGTTAAATTGAACTAAAATACCTGAAGTTATAAGATGAATAACAATTCCCTTTGGAATAAATGTATTGGTCCAATACGGTGCGTTTAGCTTAGCGATACTGGTTTATCGAAAGACGAAGTTCCATTGCATCTTAACTACACACGTACACAATTTTGGGAGATCCAACGGTCCAGATCATCCCAACATGAGGTCGAATATGATTGGCCAAGGTATCAGGCCTCGCGATCTGATTGGTCCACTTAATCAGAAATGACATGTTTCCACGAATTGCTTGCGTCCGGTAACAGACCATCCGTTCACATATGCGGACAGCATACGTTAATCTCCCTCTATAAAAGCTCTGTCTCACGCGCGGTTTAACACTCAGAAGCCATAAACCAAAACTCTCAAAATCGCCAAGGCTTAAAGCCACCATTTGTACTTGAATCTCAGAGAAGCTCAGAGAAACAGAGAGGTTTCAGGAGTTGCTCAGACGCCATGGCTGGCTCCTGGAGAGCACGCGGGTCTCTGATCGTGTTGGCGATCGTTACATTCGGTGAGTGTTTCGGTTATTCAGTGTTAGATCTGCTTAGTTTGTTTCTTTAACGATTTATGGATTGTTGTTTTCGGTCGAGAAAATGCGGTGGATCTGGCTGTGATTTGATGGTTTTTAGTGTGTTAGAGGACGTTCGTAGCTCATAACCGATGAGATTTACGGATCAATCTGAAGCTTTTTATGGTTTTTATTATTGGATGAGTGAATTTTTGTGCATAATTGAAGTAGTGGAGGATAAGGTTCTGCATGAGTACGTTGAATTGTAAGTGTAGATCTAGTTAGATTGAAAAAGTTATTAAAGTGTGTGTTTATTGGTTGAATTATGTGACTTTTTGAGATCTGTAAGTGACTGGTTTGATATCTGTGCCTCTGTGTGTGCCTCTGGATCTGACTAAGTGATTTGCAGAACTAAGCATGAATAAGCGATCAGAATATATAGAAAACATAGTTTTTTTGCAGTGTTTTGTTTGTGTATGAAATTTATTTAATTGATTTTGTTTCCATCAAGCTAACATGAAACAAAAGGTAAGAAGAATCACAATATTTACTCTTACTAACAGCTGTTAGGATTAATCAACAGATACTTTGAAGAATTTTGTTTAAATAAAAATTGCCAAACATGAAGGAAATGTAGATCCTGCTTCCATTATGGTACAATTATAATCGCAATGTTATAACAATGGTTGTTATATAACTAAGTATACGTTTTAAATGGTATGATAGTGATCAATGAACAGCTGTTAGTAGTGTTTGTTAAATATTGTATGTATTCACAAGACTATTCTGGAATCTCATGCTATTATTATGCCAAATATGTTATAATAGTTACATCCAAAGTTTCCTTTCAACGAGGATTACGGTTTCATGTACTGGTTACGCGACGCGTGATGCTTGATGCGCCAATGCCTTGTTTAAATGAGATTCATTTCATCATTTACCATATGTGCTTCATATTTGTGCTAACATGGAAAGAGCTTTATAACAGGGTGCCTTTTTGCAATTTCGATCGCAAAAGAAGAAGCTACCAAGTTGGGAACAGTCATTGGGATAGATCTTGGAACTACTTACTCCTGTGTTGGTGTGTATAAGAATGGTCATGTGGAAATTATCGCAAATGACCAGGGTAACCGTATCACCCCATCATGGGTTGGTTTCACCGACGGTGAGAGACTGATCGGTGAGGCTGCAAAGAACCAGGCAGCTGTGAACGCTGAAAGGACCATCTTTGACGTCAAGAGACTTATCGGAAGAAAGTATGTGTTTTTCACTATTTTTTTTTTTAATGATTTGCAATCATGTTAGCTGGTTGGAAGTTAATACTGACTGGTGCTTATTATTTGGCAGGTTTGAGGACAAAGAGGTCCAGAAGGACATGAAGCTTGTTCCTTACAAGATTGTTAACAAGGATGGAAAGCCTTATATCCAAGTGAAGATCAAGGATGGTGAGACAAAGGTTTTCAGCCCTGAGGAGATCAGTGCTATGATTTTGACTAAGATGAAGGAAACGGCTGAGGCATTCCTTGGGAAGAAAATCAAGGATGCTGTTGTTACTGTTCCTGGTGAGTAAAGCATATATTCAACTTAATAGCCTCCCATATTTATAGTCGTATTAGTCATGCCCCTGACATTGTCTTCCTGTTCAATACACAGCATACTTCAATGACGCTCAGAGACAGGCAACTAAGGATGCTGGTGTAATTGCTGGGCTGAATGTTGCTAGGATTATCAATGAACCAACCGCAGCCGCCATCGCATATGGTTTGGACAAGAAGGGGTGGTGAAAAGAACATTCTTGTCTTTGATCTTGGCGGTGGTACCTTTGATGTCAGTATTTTGACAATTGATAATGGAGTTTTTGAGGTTCTTGCCACAAATGGAGACACTCATTTGGGAGGTGAGAAATCTTTTTCTTGTTTTACTACTTGCTCATACTTGATTTGTGTGGTCTGTTATTGATGTGTGCATACATTCTCTGCAGGTGAGGACTTTGATCACAGAATTATGGAGTACTTCATCAAGTTGATCAAGAAGAAGCACGGAAAGGATATCAGCAAGGACAACAGAGCTCTTGGGAAATTGAGGAGGGAAGCTGAGCGTGCCAAGAGAGCTCTCAGCAGCCAGCACCAGGTCCGTGTGGAGATTGAATCACTTTTCGATGGAGTGGACTTCTCTGAACCACTGACCAGAGCCAGATTTGAAGAGTTGAACAACGACTTGTTCAGAAAGACCATGGGACCTGTGAAGAAGGCTATGGATGATGCTGGCTTGGAGAAGCGCCAGATCGATGAGATCGTTCTTGTTGGTGGAAGCACCAGGATTCCCAAGGTCCAACAGCTTCTTAAGGACTACTTTGATGGCAAGGAGCCAAACAAGGGTGTGAACCCCGACGAAGCAGTTGCTTTTGGTGCCGCTGTTCAGGGAAGCATCTTGAGTGGAGAGGGTGGTGAAGAAACCAAAGGTATGCTCATTTCTCGCCAGAGCGGGCAGTTAAGATATATTTATTTGAAAAGGGTAATTGGATGGACTATTATAATACCTACTAACAAATATTTCCTATGGATATTAGATATTCTTCTCCTGGATGTTGCGCCTCTCACCCTCGGTATTGAAACTGTTGGTGGAGTGATGACCAAGCTTATCCCAAGGAACACTGTGATCCCAACCAAGAAATCCCAGGTTTTCACCACTTACCAGGATCAGCAGACTACCGTCTCCATTCAGGTATCATTCTTTGTTTATTTGATGGTCCCAAAATGCTTAATTTAGTGTTTTCACAGAAATGCAACTCGGATGCTGATATGGATTCAATCCTGTTTTTGATCTCAGGTCTTTGAGGGTGAAAGGAGTCTCACAAAGGATTGCAGGAACCTTGGTAAATTTGATCTTTCCGGAATTCCACCAGCTCCAAGGTTTGTTTCTGCTGCCATTTAATCTTCCCTTGAGTTTGCCACCCCTTTGTTTCCGAGGATTTAACAGTTTTCATTTCTCTCAATTGAACAGGGGAACTCCTCAAATCGAAGTCACATTCGAAGTGGATGCTAATGGTATCCTGAATGTCAAGGCAGAAGACAAGGGCACTGGCAAATCCGAGAAGATCACCATCACAAACGACAAGGGTCGTCTCAGCCAGGAGGAAATTGACCGCATGGTTAAGGAGGCAGAAGAGTTTGCCGAAGAAGACAAGAAGGTGAAGGAGAGGATCGATGCCCGCAACAGCCTAGAGACCTATGTCTACAACATGAAGAACCAGATCAATGACAAAGACAAGCTTGCTGACAAGCTCGAGTCCGATGAGAAGGAGAAGATTGAGACCGCCACAAAGGAAGCCCTTGAATGGCTGGACGACAACCAGACGGCCGAGAAGGAAGACTATGATGAGAAGCTCAAGGAGGTCGAAGCTGTATGCAACCCCATCATAACAGCTGTTTACCAGAGGTCAGGTGGTGCCCCAGGTGGCGGAGCAGCCTCGGAGGAGGACGAGGACTCACATGATGAGCTTTAGAAGAAGTCTTTTTTAACTTTTATTGACCACTGTGGAAGCGAGAGGAGAGAAATGAGGTTATAGGTTTAGGGGAAGGAGACTTTTACTGTAATTTTTCTTGATGGGGGAAGGGGAAGTTGAGGGAGACGGATTTTCTTCTCCCTCGCGTGTCTTTTTTTGAACTGGTGATACATTTATCAAGTCTTTTTGTTAGTTACGTGTAATTTCTTTGTTTTGATAAAGGATACAGTTTTTATGAGTTTGGTTGGTTTGTTTCTCAAATCACGCTATGCATTTTACTAAAATGCGTATATTTATATGTAAACAATAATATGCCTCAAATCACATTTTTCTCCATCTTCTTAATGAAGATCAAAGTGCTTAAAAACCTAACAACAAAAAAAAATTCGCAAGTGTTTAAAACCTAACAAATATAGGCATCATCCGACCTCTATAGGTTGGCCCCAACAGATGGAGAAACGATTTGACCACTTCTCTTTCAGGAAAATGGAAATAGGAAAATACTTCTCTCTTCTTCTCTTAGGAGTTACTACATTCATGGCAATAGCATTGTGACATGTGTACACAAGTTTTGCATAAAAGAAGAGTATCCCTTATAGAAAGAGGCAAGCAATATTCATTTTCAAATGCTTTTTGGCAAAGGAAATTTCTGATTTTCCTAACACACTGTTTGGAATCAAATATCCCACATTAGAAAAATATAATATTTTAATGGTTTGAGAGCTTGGGGCACTTTTCACTTTTTTTTTTTTTTTTTTTTCTTCCGCAGAAAATAGAATTACAAGCAAAAACCCCTTGAGCATGCATGCCCAAGAAGGTCAAAGAAAAAAGGAACAGAGCAGGAGAGAGGCAGCCCATGCTCCCACAATTTGGATGGGGTGAGGCCATGACCCAAGCCGGCAAGAGCATCAGCAATGAAATTAGCCTCTCTAAAAACATGCTTACGTTGTATTTCATTTTGTTTTCAACTCTGAAAAAATCTCAATGCTCTTTAGTTGTTGAGAAAATAGGAAATTTTGAAACAGGGAAATAGCCAACAACCTTCGAAATATTTTGATAACAAGGAAGGGTGCAATGCTTGCTTGGTGAGAAAGTTCAAGTTCAAAACCCTCAGGTATGACATTGATGTGCATATGCAGAATCATCTACAATACATGGATTGGTTGTTTATTAATTTCTAAACAAAGTTTACCATATTTTCTGTTATCGATCAAACCTTTAATTTCTAGTGGATTCAGTGACTAGAAATTAGTGTGACTTAGACTTGGAAGTCCTTTCTTTGTATTGTACAGGTAGCAAACATCATTTAAGTTTAATAACTTCGGCTGCACTTGCACTGCCTTGAGCTCGAGCCATGCGATAAAATTTGTGTGATCTTGTTGCAGTCTAAATGTATAATAGCTAGCCTCCTATAAACATGTATAATATGTCTCTTCTCTTGTAGCACGGTACGTAATAACATTTATATATGTACAGACCAGTCAGTCACCAGACCCATTGTATTGGAGAGAAACTGAACATGTGATCCCTTGACGGAAAAACATGCACATTTGAAAAAATAGGCATCCTTGCGATCAATAGCTTATTGTTTTCTTTCAATGACGAAGGAAAAAAATTAAAATGAAAGAAATAAAGAAAACCCTAGAGTCCAACATTTGGATTGCCTGAGCCTGCTGCCACAACTCCCATCCCACCTCCACCTTGTGAAGCATCACGCAACTTGTCTAGCTCACTTGATTCTCCTAAATGAACCCTGTCACCATCTAACTCACGCACAAGATCATCAATCTTTCGGAACTGGTATGGCCATCTAGCATTGTATAAAAACTGGCAAAGGTCGAACCGATTATCATCTGGCGAATAACTCTGCATGAAGTTAACAAAATGAGATACAGAAAGAAGCTTCATAGCACCGACATTCTAGTCTGCACTTAGTTTCTTAAGGTCAGCATATTCATACCTCGGCGTGATACGAAGGTGTTAATACGGTCATTTTGTGTCGATTAATGGAGTAGTACTTGAAGAAGTGCTTCACTTTGTCAGCCACCTCTTGTGGAGTCAATTTTGCACCCCATCTGTAGCAGAGGTTCTGTAACCAGGAAATCAGAACCGAGTTAGAGAACTGCAAAAGATTCCCACCACTTTATAGAATTGATAATGCAACAAGTAAATTTGTCCTCTGAGAACTGATCCTGGAAATGAGCACACGCCAAAAATTTCTACTTCTGTGGTCTCCGTAAAAGCCATTATGAAAGAATAAAGTTAAGGCATTAGACAAACCTTGAACATAGATATGGGACCACAGCGGAAAATTTTCCGCAGCCTTCCATAGACTGAGAGTTCCTCATATGTCATTCCCATGTCCACTTCATCGAGCTGTTTTACAAAGAATGAAGTATCAGATTCACCTAACTCGTTTGGATAGGACAGGAGCATAAAGCATTTTCTGTGGGTTTTCCCCTAATAAAGTTTCCTGCAAAAAGTTATGCAGTTGAAGAAAAATTACTGAACTGTTGTTACCTGACTATAATCAGAACGTATAGGCTCTAGTTCAGCAGTGGGTGGAGCTGCTTCAATTTCTGCCAAGGACGCGTAACCAAGATGTGTGGCAGCCCATCGCAAAAATGTCCGAAGGTCCTGCTTACTAATGCTTCCAATAGGATTTATATCTGCTGAGCTACAGTCATACTGTGCAGGAAAAGCAAAAAGAGCACTTACATATAAACTAGCAGGCAGGTCAAGATTATTAAGATAAGAGAAAGTGCCCACAAGAAATACCATTTATTACCGATACACCACAAGTAAAAATAATGCAGTACCTTGGTGCGGTAACCACGCAATGCTTCGTCCACATTGGAGCTACCCAAAACAAGATAAAACCCAGGTTTATTATGAACCCAAGGTAGGAGTGACGCAAACATAAAAGCCAGCACCATTCTTATTCGAGCTTGAATGTTTTGCAAACCTAAGTTCTCACTATTAGATCCTCCATCTACCTATCAAAATAAAACGATGTTGAAGAATCAATTTAAAGCACAATTATTAACAGTTTCTAATGTAATTATGGTCAAATCCCAATGACCACAATCCATACAGACATAAATACACACATGAGGAGGAGGAGGAGGAGGAGGAGGGAGGGGAGAATTTGAAGTCAGACAATATTTACTTTGTATTGTGGTCGTTTTCCTGTTACAGTTTGAAACAATGACAGAAGTGCGGAAATGACACCATCTATGGACACGTCAAGATGCCATGCTCCAATTTCATCTGCTAGAACTTTTGCCCTTGACTTTGTCGCTTCAGAGCTGCAAGGAACAAACCCCTTTACTGGACTACTATAATATCATATTATGAGCACGTATCTGCAGGATATTGGGATAATAAAATCTACTGCAAGTCCACAAATGGAAACTTTAGTAATTTGTTAATAATTGGTTCTCAGGTGCTTTTAAAATCTAAAAAACCTTTTCCTGGATTATTAATTGATGAATTATGGTGCCTTCCCCAATTTAGTGCATTTTAGACCTTTACTTTTATACAGAAACTGTGATGATTTCAGATGAATTGCTGACATTAGATATGCACAGCAAAGCACAAATTACCTCGATTAGAAACCACAAAAGGAGTTGCGTAAAGGACACTGACATTAATTGTCAATCTTATTGTTAGATGAAAAATCATATAGCATCCAAGAGAAGGTTTTAGTGCTACCTTACCGGTAAAACAATTAAAGTACTGCAATTTGCAACACCACATGCAATAATTTCTAAATTCAATTGATGTCTGATCTAATATTACAGGCACACGGCACGCATAGGGAAATTGTTGTTTGTGTAAATGGGCTCACCTGTTTTCAGATCCCATGAAAACAGTATAAAATATGCGTTTTGCGAATTCTCTGCTGTCAGTAGGATACTGGCCATCCTTGTATTGTCCAATCCGTATCGCGTCAGCTTTGACTTGTTCATCCCCGTTTGCAATTTCTGCATGTAAGAGTCCATCATAAATGAATGATATATATTCAGAGGATGATTTTTAGATGGTTCCCAGTAAGATACGAGAGATCTTTTTTCTGCCTGTACTGCACCCTGATTACTTACACAAGTTCAAAGGAGAGACTAACTGATACCTCTATGCTCACTCTCCTAACCTGAAACACTGGTTAGCTAAGTTTATGACTAAGTTGTGAGCTAAGGCTGCTCAGATTAAGTTGAAAACATTATAATTCTAAGTGTGGCATATGTAATTTCTACGTTAGCATAATTCGCAAGGCCAAGGTATACATCCAGTTCTTATGATAAACCTGTAAGAAATGGTTACAGACCCCATCCACCCATCCAGAAATAAATGGTCCTTCTACATGAAATGCATCATGCAACCGAAAAGTCAATCACATAAAAAATAAAATCATAGTACCCAACTATCGGCTTAAGAAAACTAACCTTTTACGACAAGCTGGCACATGCAACCAACTATAGCTGCTACAGAGGAGCTATCTGCTCCTCCAGAAAGGGGAAGCAGAAAACCAGAAGCTCCACTTCTTCTTAAATAGTCCCATAACCAGCAACCAGGACCAAATGCTATTTCCTCCTCAGGAGAGTGATACTTAATCTGCAGATCATAAATTATATTCATTTATAAATGTGAATGTTTGATTAATTAAAGCAATGTTTGATAAATAATGTCAAAAGGACAAAGCTTATCCACATAACTGGAAACTCCACCAAAGAAAGCATGTTAAAGCATATCACTTTTGTTATATTGTAAGATAAGGTCTGAAACACACAGAGATGTAAAACAGAAATATTTGTAGGCAATCTCTTGATGAACCAAGACTGGAAAGCCAAAGGCTTTTCTTCAACTTTACAAAAAAACACTATCCCAACTACTTTAGTTGGTTTTTGCCAGAACTGGATCTAACCTTTAGCGGACTAGAAAGGCACATTTTCAGATTAAAAGACTGACAAAGGTTGTATCGCGCCTCCACAAAAGGAACCCTGGTTTTGCAGCTTGCTTGCTCTTGGAAGCTGCTTATTGATCCTCTAAGACTAGCAACCTGCCATTATGCCAGAAGCAAAAGTAGTAAAGTAATAAATTATAGTTGTAAGAAATTCAAGGAATCTGTACTAGTAGAAGAAAACTACACTCAAAGAAATGAACCAAATATTTGTTATTTTGTCGTATAAAAGTCATTGCAATTTAATGTAGCGTCTAAATGAAACATGCAGATACATACAAGCAGTGAAAAGAATCGCATACCGCTTCTAAATCAATTTGGGCAATTACAACCTCAACATCCTTCAGCGAAAATTGTGAGCCTTGAGCAACTAGATCTCCATTTACAACGACAGAAGCGCAACCATCTGCGACAAATTATTCATAGTTCAACAAATAGATGCATTATTCATCACACAACAATAATTAAAGATCAAGTTTTTTATAACATTAAAAGGAGATTCCATAAGAGATAGACCCAAAATACCACCAACGAAACAGTATTTTGCCCTTAACTTAAAATATGCAGCACTGATAAGTATATTATCCTAAGAAAATTTGCATAGAACCACTGAAGAAAAAATAATGTCACGTACCATAGTATAGGCGACCACCATCACACCCCTGGTGATTGCTGTACATGTACACCCCTCCACGAGTGTGAGTAGCACCTATAAAAGCACGAAGACGAATATCAAGCTTTCTTAGTTGGTGATGACTTCCACTTGCATTCATAAACACTTCAACCCCATTCAATGCAAGCTCGGCGTGAGGAGGAATGGGAGTAAAAAGCTCTTCACAAATTTCAGCCGCGACAGCTCTAATAAGGGAACAATGCTTAAGATTTAGAAATGCATAAAATCAGATTAGGAGTGAACTTATTATACAAAAAATGCTATGCTGACTGCTGAAAAAAGCTCACAACTCCTGCAAATTTTACTTAGGGGCATTTGACCCATCTGCATCAGCTATGGGCTTTCCTGAAGCACATTTCAGATAATGCAGAGGTGGGATCAACCAACGACCACCTCTTGTGCACAAAACAAAGTCCTCACAAAGTGTTATGATGGCATGATTCTAAAACGCGGACAACTGCAAAGTCCCAACCAAACTTAATAATCATGAATTTTGTAGTTAACTCAATGAATTCCAAGGAACTATAATGAAGACAACTTTCAAGGCAGTTGCGGCACTATCCTCTATATCTACAGGGATAAAAATTTCTACCATTTCATTCTCACCTAAACAATCCTACGTTTCAGTGTACGGATGGAACTACAAAAGCAACAAGTGATACATGGAGTCTAAACCTGACTAACAACAATAGAGCTAATAACATTGGCACTTACGTGTCCAGAAACTGAATGTACCCATAACCAAAAGGCACTGAATCCTGTGACAAAGCCTCTGAAATTTCCTTTGGCAACTGAAAGTTCACAAGTTGGTCTCTTTGTTTCCATGCTGTAAACCAACGAAGCTCCCTGTAATTTCCATCATTCGCAAGCCACATCTTTGGGCGTATCATGATAATCTTTCTGTTCATACAAAGAATTTGACAATTGTAACGCTCTGACCCTTTGATCACAGGCATGCCGAAGCTGCATAATATACCATCAGTCCAATCCCCAACTAAGAGCTCTTTCAAGCATTCCCATCTGCAAAAATCACATTTCTCAATCACCATAAGAGATTACCATTAACAATAACTTAAAAATCATCATGGTTAGTTAATTGTTTTAATAAAGTCCAAGTTGGTTTTAATGTAGCTTTTTTTTTCCTTTTCAAAACTTGAACTTTGAAAGAATGGCTTGAAATCCAAAGAGCTTACGCATGATTAACAGTATCGAGCTCGAGGAAATGGTCTTCGCAGCCATAACCAGTAATCTCAAGCTCAGGACCAAGCCGAATCACAGCCCCAGCCTCTTTAGCCTTAGCTATCGACTCTTTGATGTTCTTCAAATTGCAATCGAAGTCCATAGCCCATTGGTTCAAATTACACGTCGCAGTCTTCAGCAGCCTCATCTCCAACACTTCAGTTTCAGCGAATTCTAGGTTTTTGAATTGCCTTTCTTAGCTGAGAAAGAACCAGAGAGCTTCGATTGCAAGCGTCGCCGATGTGAGCAATGGAGCAGAGACTGACAATTCGTAGCCTTGCGTTTGGAATCTTGGAAATCCGAGATTTATTCTGTTGCTTGGGAGCTATTTATTCTGTTGCTTGGGAGTTAGGCTCCTGGACCCTTGGACGGGTCAACCCGGTCAAGTTCTTCCGGTTTTGACACGTTTGAAGGCCTCGGGCTTTGAAACTGATGTGGAATTTTCACAAGTTGGACTCGTGTCCGAGGGGGAATAGAACCTTTTGAATTATTCAGTAAGGAATCAATTCACTAATGTCAATAATACGTTAATAAAACAAACAAATTCATATCAAAGTTGAAAACACTTCTTGTTTCTTAGGCTTAATTGTTACAATGTCCCTTCAAATATTGATCAAATCTTACATTATTTTCTGAAAGTTGAAATAACCCATTTAATGTGTCACTTACATCAAATTCATATCAAACTCTGTTAAAACTAATAATGTGGCATTGTTGTATTGGTAAATTTGTCACTGACCAATTTTCTACCAATATTTTTTGGTGATGTGGCATTGTGGAGCCCAAATGGGACGCATTAGATAGAAGTCCATGTGTGCCAAAATTATACTTTTGCTCTAAAAATGCTTCATGACAACCAAATATAACGTTTGGCATAAAAACTCATTAGTGCTTTCGTGCTTTTTGTAGAAGCACATACGTTTTTAGGAATCACTTTCAAATACTTATGGGAATTTCAATAATGTTTTTTACGTTTTTCATAAAAAAAAAGTATTTCCAAACTATTGCCTACCTCCTACCCATGCATGTGCACCTAAAATTCAATATTATTATGCCTGTTGTACAAATGGATCCAATCCATCCATATCATTAGTCCGGCCCATGGCTCGAAGAAATGGGCTGAGCTCACACCCGCCATTTTTTAATGCCTATTCAGATTTGGTTGTTAACAAACGAATATTTGCCCTCTCAACTGAACGCCGTCGTATCAAGCACCCTTCTTTATCAACTGAACGCCTAGCTTCCTATTGTTTTCTTCAATCTCTGCAAAAACCCTTGCGCAGTGAACGAAACAGAAATCTTGATTTTCGTTTTTGGAATTGAATTTGGTTCGGAGAATGACAGTGGCGAGCTCAGTGGTCCACGAAGTGCTGGGCCGGAGGGCCGAGGACGTAGACCAGCCCATAATCGACTACATCGTTAACGTCCTCGCCGACGAGGACTTCGATTTCGGCGACGATGGAGAAGGCGCTTTCGACGCTCTCGGAGAGCTCCTCGTCGGCGCTGGCTGTGTTAGTGACTTTACTGAGTGTCGCTCGGTGAGTCTGCGATTTTTTCCTTTCACTTGAGTTGGTCCGTTTGGCTGCAAAGAAAATCTGGAAAGAAAGTAAAATTGGTTTTGGATGAGTAGATTACTGTATTATTTGCTACGCTGAGCTTATAGCATTTGCTTTGAATCTGATTTGATAATTTGAATACTGGACAGTTGTTATGAATTCATTTCTTTTCGATGTGTATTCCATGAAACTGAATCCGACGTTGGTTTGTAGAGAAATTGAAGAAAATAAAAAGAGTTTTGGAATTGTAGGCTTTATGTTGTTAGCGACGCTTAGTTGAGATGAGGTTGTTTGTGGACATTGGCAATGCTATTCATTTTGATTCCGTGAAAAATGCTTTCTCAATCTGGGTTTGTATTGTTCTTGACGTTTGTTTTTTGCGACAGGTTTGTAGGATAATATCCGAAAAGTTTGGCAAGCATGGGTTGGTTAAAGCTAAACCAACTGTACGGAGCCTTGCAGCACCAGTTAGAATGGATGATGGGATGGATGAGGGGGAAGCTCCAAAGAAGAAGGTTGAGGCGGTTGATGGCCCTTTGTTAACTGAACGTGACCGAGCTAAGATAGAAAGAAGAAAGAGGAAGGATGAGCGCCAAAGAGAGGTAAGGTTTCTGTGTAAGATATGATTATGCCATGAAGTAGGTAGGAATTTAGTAAGTGAGCTGTACTTACCATATCCTACTGCTTATGCGAGGTTTTTTTTATCATCTTGGGGTACAATATTATTGGGCCATGTTGAGTGTGGGTATAATTGGGTTGAAGTTATATCCGAGCTAGGTTGTTATTGGTGTTGATGATTTATATGATTGAAAGAGATTTGTTCAGTTTTTTTTATAAGTTTTATCTTTTTGATTACACAGCAACAATATCAAATACATTTAGCAGAAATGGAAGCAGTTAGGGCAGGAATGCCTGTTGTATCTGTAAATCATGAAAGCATTGGTGGGCCAAATGTCAAGGATATCCGTCTGGAGAACTTCAATGTTTCTGTGGGTGGCCGCGATCTAATTGTGGATGGTTCAGTAACACTTTCTTTTGGAAGGCATTATGGTGAGTTTGCTTTTCATGGATTAAGATGCTCTTGATTTGGTTCTCAAGTTGAGAGGGCCTTTCGTTAGAGTTCCCAATAGTGAGTTTGTGGTACATGGAGTTTCTTATCTCTGATGTTGTTGAATAATGTTGTAGTTGTAATAATAATTTTCGGTTGGCATTTGACATAATAGATTGTGCCTCAATTCATGCAGGCCTTGTTGGAAGAAATGGTACAGGGAAAACAACATTTCTTAGGCACTTGGCTATGCATGCCATTGATGGCATTCCTAAGAACTTCCAAATATTGCATGTGGAGCAAGAAGTGGTGGGTGATGACACATCAGCCTTGCAATGTGTTCTGAACACTGATGTTGAAAGAACTCAACTTATGGAAGAAGAAGCTTGTCTCCTCACTAAACAGGTTGAATACCATAAATTTTCAATTAGAGGAGAGTTTAGCTTTTCAGTCTTCATCTATTTTTATACCCAAAAAAAGTTCTTGATGGATTAATGTTTACATGCTCCTTTCTTGTGCTAAATAAATTATTATAACGTGAAGAGAGAACTGGAGTTTGAGGAATCAACAGAAACGAGCAATGGGGCAATTGACAAAGATGCTATTGGACGGAGGCTTCAGGAGATATACAAAAGGCTCGAGTTCATTGATGCTGATTCCGCAGAGTCACGTGCAGCTTCCATTCTTGCGGTCAGCACTCCATTCATTTCTGCAACAATCATCTAAGTCTCTACATGAATTAAGCTTGGTTTTTGACATGTAAATTTATGATGTTTAGGGCTGGCTTCAACTCTCCAAAAATTAGAATAAATAGTAACAGAAAGAAATGGGGTAAGAAGTTGAAAATGCAATCTCATTCTAGGTTGAATTTCTTTGCTGTTATGCTGAACCTATCAATAATGGTATAAATCACCGAGCCACCAATACTCAAATGAAACAGAAAATCCTACCTGCTGGCAGTTAACCATGCCATTCAGGTACATTTGGATGGGTTGCTCTGGATGTGTGCATGTGTGATGCAATGAATTTCCTCGAAGTTGAGAAAGGAAGTTGTGCCTTTACCTACACTGTTGCTTGTCAGCTGGTTCATTTTTCTGAATTACTATCCTACTGACCTGGAATTTTACAGGGTCTTAGTTTCTCTCCGGAGATGCAGCGAAAAGCCACTAAAGCTTTTTCTGGAGGATGGAGAATGCGAATAGCTCTTGCTCGTGCCCTGTTTATAGAGCCTGATTTGTTACTACTTGATGAACCCACGGTCTGTTGTTCATATACCCCTTTAGGCTTTTCATATTATTCTGTGTGCCTGGTTTTCATTTTTCTGCCTCATGTATATCCTTTTTTCTTTTTCCAGAACCATCTTGATCTTCATGCTGTCCTCTGGCTGGAGACTTACCTGGTGAAGTGGCCGAAAACATGTATAGTTGTTTCTCATGCTAGGGAATTCTTGAACACGGTAACTTGCTTATGTGCTTTAGTTTCTCATTTGGTCATATCAACAACAGTATTAATGAGTATAGTTTAACATGTTCACTATCCTTTAGTATACCTCATTCTATGCTCTGTTTTTTCAGGTGGTCACTGATATCCTTCATCTTCATGGGCAAAAATTAAATGCCTACAAGGGGAACTATGATATATATGAGAGGACACGAATTGAACTGGTCAAGAACCAACAGAAAGCTTTTGAGTCCAACGAGCGTTCAAGAGCACACATGCAGGTTTTTCATCTTACCGTAATGAAAAAATTGATGCTATTATTCTTTTTCTTATTTTCTTGATGTCTACAGCAGTTCTACTTAATTCTGCTGACCTCCTATATTACTTTTTTGTTTTTTGTCTCCTTCTTATTGCTTTGGCAAAGGTTGTTAGCCTTTGTTTGCTTCTACCAGTAATTACTAATTTGATTTTCCTAGTCAACTTCATTTTTAGATATATGCACATATTTTCTCATTTTATTTTTAAATTTTCTGCATGTAGCTTTCTGTTTAAATAACAAGGATAGAATCTGTCTTCTAGATGGATGTTAAAGTACTCGCTCTTCTTCTTGATCTTCTTTTGTCATCTTGCTCCTCTGTCCATGGCATGTTTTTTGAATTACAGTAACTTTTGGCATTCACATGTTTTACTCTGATCTGCAGACTTTTATTGATAAGTTCCGTTACAATGCGAAGAGGGCCGCACTTGTTCAATCAAGAATTAAGGTGATTTTATTGTATTTTTGCATGTTCCCGAAACCATTTCTAACGACTGTAAACATCTCTGAATTCTGCTTTCTTGGCTGTTAATTAATTTTGATTTAGACAACTTTTTCATGTACAAATAATTTTATAACTGATATTCCTTCTTTACTTTGATTTAGGCATTGGACCGGTTGGGACATGTGGACGAGATTGTAAATGACCCTGAGTATGAACCGATTTGTTTTTGTGGCTTATATGGATAGGAGCTTCTAGAAACATTTCTGCTTTTTCTTTCTATCTTTATAAACTCTGGCCTTTCATATGCAGCTATAAATTTGAGTTCCCAACTCCAGACGACAGACCTGGGCCTCCTATAATAAGTTTCAGGTCGGCTCCCTTTTGGGTTTTTGCAAGTCACCTGAGATCATTTGTTTGTGTTCTTTTCTATTTTCAAGTTTATTCTGTTTTCATTACTTAGATCAAGCGCTTATGGGATCTTTCTGATGTATGTGTTTGCAGTGATGCATCATTTGGTTATCCTGGGGGGCCCATTTTGTTTAAGAATTTAAATTTTGGAATTGACCTTGACAGCCGCATAGCAAGTAAGTATGCTAGTTTAATCTTTTTCTATTTGAAAAGGATCCATACTTGATTGTTTACTTATGATTCACCTTGTATATGTGGTGTCAAAATTGTTATGCAGTGGTCGGGCCAAATGGCATTGGTAAATCAACAATACTCAAGCTAATTGCAGGGGAGCTACAACCAACCTCTGGGACAGTTTTCCGTTCGGCTAAGGTATCTTGCATATTTCGCGGGATTACCTATACTGGATAACAATTTGAAATTGATAGATTTCAGATTTTAACTAACATCTCACTGTCCACCAAGTTAATTTGGTTATAGTTATCATTATTTATTTATGTAAATACTTTTATTCTGCGTTATGTGCCTTGTGTTAGAACGCAAAGTAACTGCTATTTGGCCTTTGTATCTCCTTGCAAAGTTGGAGTTACTTTATATGCTTGAATCTCAAGGGGGACTTATATTTCTACAGGTTCGAATTGCTGTGTTCAGTCAGCACCATGTTGACGGGCTAGATTTATCTTCTAATCCCCTATTGTATATGATGCGATGCTACCCAGTGAGTCCTTGCTATTACCTTCTTCTTTTTTTCCCTTATATGTTATATTTATCTTTTCATGTTTTGAAGGGTGGTATCTGTGAGTTACTTTTGAAGTTCTTTATGTATACATGAGAATCCAGGATAGGATCCTGCAATCAAACCCCTCTGAATCTATTTCCATACCCGGGTTAGGATAATTTTGCTTTAAAACTAGAATATAATCCATGGACCTCATCTACTGATATGTCCAACCTAAACATGATATTTTCCCCCTTTCCTATCTACTACATCATTGAACAAGACTTGGGAATTGGTACCAAAACTGTTAGTCATTTTGACCACATGAACAAGTTTCCATTGGTAGACCAAGTTTAGGTGAAAATGTTGTTCAAGGCCTCAGCCCCCCTAGATGGATAAACCCTTTGTAATTCTTTAATCTAGTTTTGGCAGATAATCTTGTTATTTAGAAGTGCCATGCTTTTGCTATTAAGGGATGCCTTCTTATTGTTCTTTTTTTAAATGTAAAATAATAAAGTATCCTTCTTGCAGGGAGTGCCTGAACAAAAGCTCCGATCTCACTTAGGTTCTTTTGGTGTAACTGGAAATCTTGCACTTCAGCCAATGTACACTTTATCTGGTATTTTCTTTATTCCATATTGTCAATACTTTAAAGATATTAGTTGATTTTCTTGATCTATATGGATTTTAGCATTATTCTCTAAATGCTTAAATGGGATCTATTTTTTATTGTTGCATCATGTATTAGGTGGTCAAAAGAGCAGAGTTGCTTTTGCCAAGATAACTTTCAAGAAACCACACATAATATTGCTTGATGAGCCCTCCAATCATCTGGTAAGTCAAGATCCTTCTCATTATTTTAATATTTTGAAGAACGGTATTCTGGATTTTGAACTTTCTCCACCTTGACTGATTGTTGATTTATTCACATTGCAATGGTTGTTGACATGTAGGACTTGGATGCTGTGGAGGCACTAATACAAGGTCTTGTTATCTTCCAAGGAGGCATTCTCATGGTACATTATCCCGATCTCGTCACGATTTCTGTTCGCAACAAAAGTTGATTTATCATAGTTAGTTTGTGGTTTGTGCATAACTAGGCGTGTGTTATTATTACTTACAGGTTAGTCACGATGAGCATCTTATCTCTGGAAGTGTGGATGAGCTGTGGGTGGTATCAGAGGGTAGGATAGCACCATTCCATGGCTCTTTTGAGGACTACAAGAAGATACTGCAGTCATCTTAGATAAAATGTTATGAAAACTCGGAAGAATACACAACTCTGGAGCTTGTGCATGCCGTGGCATGTGAACAATATTTTGATATAGTGCACTTGTATTGTATGTACCCACAAATATGATTCTTTTTGTTTTGGTTCTGAAAAGTTGACTCATCTTTTGCTCAGAATAGTAACTTCTGCTTAGAATGAAAGTGGGATAACTCATCTTTTGTTTTGGTTCTTTCTGTCTGACTCATACTGTCTGACTCATATTGGAATAACTGTAAAAAAAGGTGGATCTTATGCTCATATTGGATTCACTTATACTGTCTGGCTGAATGAGCACTTGGTTAATAGTCCATTAGAATAAAAAAAAAAAAAAAAAGACCTAGATTGAGCACGTGGAGGTTTTAGCCCATGGAAAAGTTATGGTGAAGGTTTCGGTAGTTTTGCATTTGCAGAGAGTGAGAGTTTATTTGAGGGTTTAATCCCACCATCAACAAATGTGAGGAAATCAATGGACGTAAAGCATTTTCAATAGTTTGATGGTCGGATTGAACCCCTCAAATAAGCTCCTCTCTTTAAACTCCTCTTTGTAAATAAAGTTTTCACTCTAAACTCATTGTAGAAGTTCCCTGTTTGTGCCCCTCAGAAGAATGTTTCTACACTTGTTTCACATTTTTCAACCCAAAAAATTCAAATTAAAAACTTGTTTCTCATAATCTGACCCAAAAAAAAGGAAATTATTTCACAGAAATGTAAAAAATGCGCATCCAGGGAATCGAACCCTGGTCAGTACCGTGGGAGGGTACTATGATACCACTACACCAGATGCGCTTGATGATAGTGTGGACAAACGTTTGAATTTATATCTCATAGCCTTTATATTGTTCATGCTTTCTATTTCTCTTCTCTCGAGTCATATGATCAGAGAGATACAATGGACCGTAGGCTTTTCTCATAAGGGACGAAAAGAGGCAAGAGATTCCAATGCTCCATGTAGTGGAAAAATAAAATAACTAGGCACACTGTTGAACTTTATTGTACACGTAATTTTAATTTTACATATGCGGATATGAGGGATTTCTGACCATTAATGCATGTGAGACTCACAACACATAAACGGTCAAAATTTACCCACATGCTATTGTAATTAGTTCTATTTACCATAAAAGAGATTATTGTAATTAATTCTAAAAGGAGTATCGCGTGGGTTAGATCGCATGCGTGATGGACCATAACCTGTCATGGTAATTAAATGGAGCATGGCCCATAACCTGTATAGGCCGTTTAGAATTAAACTAACACCCATATAGCCCAGGAGTCCATGACCCACATAATGATGGATATAAAATTCAAACCAAAATCACATCCACCTTCATTTTCAACTTCTGAGAAAGTAAAAAGAAAAGAAAAAAAAGAAGAAAAATGGAAAACGGGAACAATAGTATCATATCGCGGGAGAAGCTTGACCAGGTGGCGAGCTGGGTAAGCGCCACGGTCTGCACCGCCTTCTTTTCCTCCCTCGAGCGCTTCTCTTGCGTCAACCTCGCCACCACCGACTTCGACGACGAGGACGAGGACGAGGCCACAGACCGCCCTTTCACCCTCACCAATCACAGCGACCGTCCAAATGACGTTGCTGAGCTCCCCGTCTGATCTCCCCCTCTCTGTGTGGTATTGTTGTTACACTAGATCTTGGTTTTATGTGTAATTAGGGTTTATGAAAACAGCTTCTGGTTCTGAATTTTATGCGAGTCTGTCAATGTGTAATGCTTGTGGGTGACGATTGTATTTAGCATTTTTATAGAACATATTGAAATTGTTAAATAATAAAGTTATTTTCTTTAATCCGGAGGTGGTTAATTTATGCTTGTTTCATTGGAATTGCAATTTGTTTGATTGCATTGTTCATGCATTGTACGGACTGAAGATCCAATTTTAACATTGGACAGGCTAAGCTTCAATAAACCCCCAATTTACAATGATTGGAATTCAAAATTTTTGTTGAGTGGAATTGAGTTGAGTTTATGCATATGCATCATCGGATTGGAAGGACAAATAATGATTGGTGCACTATTTTGAGAAAACAAATTAATCAATGGATAGGACACTGTCAAGTTGATTTAGAATTATGGGTTTGTGTTTTCATAATCTCCTAATTGGATACTTAATATATGAGATTTTTATCCCTCTCCCATTTTAGGATAGCAGTTACATGCCTAGTAAATATACTCACAAGGCAGTATGATTAGTAAATTATATGTTCAGGGCAGTGTATAAAATGTATCATATTTGGCTTAAGGGACGTGGTCCCCCTCTATTTCTAATGTCAGTCTGTAGGAAACTTCTACTGGGCTTTGTTCACAGTGTTGAGCAGCTCATTTTAATGCCGTACTTCTCTCTCACATGATCAAGTTAGAACACTGATGTGTTCTTATTCAACATGTCATGTGCTAGTAATTGTAATTGTAGGTGAGTCGGTGACATAGCCTCATAGATCCCGTATTCAGTTCATTGTTCCTGTAAGTGAAATAACTTCTGCATAGATTTGTATAGACACAGTTTAAACCCCTGATTTTTTGCCTCTCTTATGATCTCAACCCTTTTTCTTCAAAATCTATTGCTTATATTAGTTTTTGGAATGCGGCCATATATCTAGCTTCGAATATCTTTTATCTATCTCTCCATCCATCTAACTTCCTGGTGGAATGCCAACTTTTAAGAGCATATCTAATTATTTGTTGGTGAATGTCATGGTACTTCCTATTTTGTAAGTGAAACAATGGAGAGTCTGGTGACTCTAGTGGCCTTCAGGAATTGTATCTTGAGGCCATTTGTAATTTTCCCAAATTGAGTTTTATGTCCCTGATCCCAATGCAACTCTTCTGGAACTATATCTGGGATGTTGGCGCATCCAAGATTCTGAGAAGGACAACTTGAACACATTCAAAACTTTAAAACTCCAGTTATGATTTTGCTAATCCCACCTTCAAGCTTTCTCTTTACAATTTTATTTTGGGTGATTCACCCTCTTTTGTATCTTATCTGTCTCAAGTTTCTGCATGTGTTCATGTCTGTGTCTTGAATATGCAAATGGTGCACATCTTATAGGTTTAGTGTTCCTCTTAAAAGATACTGCTGCATCAAATCGTGAAGAAAGTAGTTATAGTAACTTGGAATGCATAGTGCTACTGCTGCATCAAGTTGTGAAGAAAGTAGTTATAGTCACTTGGAACAATTAATAGTGCAACTTACAACTTTATCTTTACAATTTGATGTTTTCATCTTCACATCTCTCCTCTCTCTCTTCCTCTCTCTCTCTCTCTCTCTCTCTCTCTCTCTCTCTCACACACACACGTACACTACAAATCCTAGTGCCATTAACAACAATGCCAGGTACACAAGAATAAACTTTTTTTTAAAACTACTGCAAAACTAGAACAACAATAGTAGTAATATGGATGGTGAAACTTTACCACCATTGTTAATCTGCATGTTCCCTCCAACATAGTAGCATGAACACACAACGTTTGATAATGTACAACCGTGCTCTCTTCTCCTTCAAGCTTCTCTTTGATGCCTGAGCTTTGGTTTGCTTTTGTGGGGAAGTAGACTGCTCCATGAACTTAGAACTCCTCACTCCTCTCCTGGGCTTTTTTTTCCTTCCTCCTTCTGTAGACCCCTTCTGTGCCTTATTAAGTCAGGTTATAAGGAGAGAGAGAGAGAGAGAGAGAGAGTGGAATCTTTTGTGTGAGTTACTAGTGGTTGTTTTTTTCAGTTTCAGTTTGAAAGTCAGCAAATTATGTCGTGTGGTAAAGGCCTGGAGAGACTCAGACTGACCACACCAGTCAACCAGGGAGCTGCTGCTTTTCTGCCTTGCGAAGGCTGTCTTCTGCTTCCCTCTGGTCTAAAATCCAGACTTCCAGGTTGGTTGTCTGTCGAGCCTTCCATTATTACTGGTCTGTTTCCAGGATTTATTGCAAAAAGAACCATGGACCACAAAAAGCCTAGAACAATTTTAGGAAGTGCTTGGGTTCATGAACTTAATGATTTTTATAGTACGTTAGATTATTGCATTACAAAGTAACTCAGCTGAGGTGTCCTGATGACAACTTTCAGTCTCATAGATAACATGTACATCATTTTGACCAGCCACAGATCCCTTCAATATTCAAACAACTTTTCAATCAGCCCTAGATTTTGTGGTCATGATTCTTAGTTATCCTCAAGTCAGGTTCTGACCCTGACGTTACAAATTCCATTCATTGCTTTATGTATTATATTAATAACTTGTGGGAAATGTTAAATTTTAATTCTTACTTTTGCAGTTTACTCTCTCTCTTTCTCTCTCTCTCTCTCTCTCTTCTTGCAAGTCGCAAAGAAGCCGCAGTAAAGGCACTGCCTCATTTCATTGGGGAACCTCAAACCGGGTTTTCAAATTCTTGATTGTGATATGCTCTTCTTTTGTTGTTCTCTTTATTTTTATTTTTATATACAAGTGATATTGAGAGAAGGGTTTCAAACATAGAATATTTAGTGTATGGATAATGACTCTTAACTACTTAAATTATAATCCCCGTGCTATTCTTTTGTTGTGTTTTGCGGTTTGAAACCCCCAAAGATCCCTCTTGCTAATGTTTCCTGCCTCTCAAAGATTCTAGAACTCAACAAGGCTCAAGTTTTAAAACCATGAGTTTCAAACTTGAGACTTTCTTCTAACAAATGGAAAGATAACACTAGAAATTGTGCGTTCGAAATTTAGAACTTCTTCTAACAAAGTGTAAAGCAAAGAAAAGAAAATCAAAAGCACAAAATACACATTATATACTTTATGGAATGGAATGGAAAGTTGGGGTAATATTGGGCTTGAAGGGCATGGGCTGTTATTGGGCTTAAATGCCTATTTATTCATCTGGTCCCAAAATTAACTAATATAATAATAATAATTACACAAACTCCACAATCGACCTCTTCTTCTTCTTTTTCTTTTCTTCTTCTTCTTTAGAGAAAAGAGAAGAAACCGTCGTGGTTGGTTCTTCTCGGT
The DNA here is from genome assembly GCA_018703695.1 of Prunus fruticosa. Lineage (NCBI taxonomy): Eukaryota > Viridiplantae > Streptophyta > Magnoliopsida > Rosales > Rosaceae > Prunus > Prunus fruticosa. Next base: position 23,573,917 of record CM031921.1, read on the forward strand.
TTTAAATGCCGCGGGATTTTTGCTAGGACGGCTTCAGTATTGGCCTCTAGCCTTTGTATTTTGCAGTCTTCTATTTTTATTATTTTATTTATTTATTTATTTATATTATTCGATTTGCAATTTTGTGTTGAATGAATTTGGGTGAGAGCAGGCTCCGATGATGAATTATTTCTTGGCTGTCACGTTTGTATATATATCGTTCCAATTTCCGAAGCTTTATTTAAACAGTTTCAGCTTCCATGTGGAACTCAAGGGACATCTGAGGAGTTTCCCCACCCTTCCTTTTTTTTTTTCATTTCTTTTCTCCCCTTCATTTTTGTCTCTTGTTCTTGTTCTTCTTTTCTTCTCATGATTAAACGACACGCCGTATTATATAGATACATAAGACGTGACATGGCGTCGTATTATTTTTTAGTTTTTTTTTTCTCGTAAAGTCCCCATAGTCTCACTCACACATCACATGGTTCTTGGTTGTGCTGCTGTCGCGTAACCATGCAATTTGGCCTTGGCTTTGACCTTTTTTTAAAATAAAAAAACTTCTATAATAAAAGTATTATTTTCAACTTTAAAAAAGATAAAAATATGATATCTATTCTCTCTCTAACCCTCCTCTCTCTCCTATCTTGACCACGAATCTTGTGTTTCTTTTTTCCTTTCCAATATTAAAGTTCAAGAAAATAAAGATAAAAACGAATTTAACACCAAAGTATATTATGAACAAAACTGCTCACTTGTGCAACAAGTTGTGCTCAACAAACCGTTTTCAATTCTCATAAACCGCACCAGATGAATGAATCTAATCCACCCTTCTTTTGAGCTTTAAGTTTGATTGGGTAAGCTTAAAATCGACCAAGCTATACGCATAATCAATTCAGTTAAGTTAATTCGTCTTATATTCGATTAAATTCATCCTTACATACCACTTAAACTATAAACCTCTCACCCTTTTAAGTTTAATCCACATAATTTTTTTAGAATTATAAGCACAAAATTTGATCAAAAGAATAAAATATGTATGCGCACAAAATGCAGAATATCAGTGGTGATGTTAAAGGCCAAAGCTGAAACGTAGCTTTTGTTTCTATTTGTCAACCCAACATTGTTTATGTCGAAAGCCAAAAGCTTATTCATTCAATAGATTGAAAGAAACCAAGTCCAACCCAAAAACCCATAAAATTCCAAGTGCCGGCTTTTGCCCTCTTCCCAAGTTCCAGTTTCTGTCATCTTCTTCTTCTTCCTCTCCACGTCGAAGATGTGGCCTGCTTCTCTCTCCTCGTCCTCTCTCTGTCACCAATCCCATCTCAAACCTCCACTATCTTTCTCCGACAATGGCGGGCTCTCTGTTCCCCAGCCATAGCCGCTCTTCATTCTCATTATTTTCTTCTCTTCTTCTCTCTCTTTTACTGGCAACCATGACCTTCACAACAAAAGCCTCGTCAGCCTGCCCTTCTGAACCAGGCCCTGTAAAACCCACAATTCCATTGGTCGCCTTCTTCGATCGGCTCCAAGAAACTGCGCTCGCCACTTTTGGAAAAACCAACTTCGACCCAAAATTCTACGTCGATTTGTCGCTCAAGTTCGAGTTATCGAAGACTCAGAAAGCCTTTGATCAGCTTCCGAAGTCTGCAAACGGGTCTGCATCAGTGAAGGATTTGAAGGAGTTCATAGCAGAGTATTTTGAGGATGCAGGGGAGGATATGGTGCTTGCTGAGCCAGAGGATTTTGTCCCAGAGCCGGAGGGGTTCTTGCCCAAGGTGAAGAACCCAGAAGTGAGGGCTTGGGCTTTGGAGGTGCATTTGCTTTGGAAGAATTTGAGCCGCAAAGTCTCTGATGGGGTCCACAAGAGGCCTGAGTTCCATACTCTTCTTCCTCTGCCTCAGCAGTTTGTAATTCCTGGTTCAAGGTTCAGAGAAGTTTATTACTGGGATTCTTATTGGGTAATTAGGTAAGTGTTCTGTTGATTTCTCTCTTCTGCTTTTTTAATTTTTGGTTGATCATGTTATTTTAAATCATGTGCTGCATTATCTTTTCTAAATTTCTTAAAGGTGATGCTAATTTAAAATGTGAATTCAGAATCGAATTCTAGTCATTATTGAATCTTCATCACTTGAGCCAAAAGCAACCCAATTGGTTTGTTGGTGTGAGACTACCTTTCTTTTCCCACTTTTTCATTCACACTGGAGACTAAAAAAGCATAGAGACCTTGTATGCATGGTGGGGTTTTTCTCATTGTTTTTTTGGCAGGGTTAGTTGATAGAAGTTTAATGCTCATGAATTATTTAAGCTGGTGGGGTTAAGATAATTGTGTATTTGATGTGCAGGGGCCTGCTTGCAAGTAAAATGTATGATACAGCTAAAGCAATTGTGTCTAATCTCATTTACTTGATAGAAGAATATGGATATGTCCTTAATGGTGCAAGGGCCTATTACACTAACAGGAGGTAATGCTTTATCATTTTGTTTACTTCTTCTCCCAGTGAATTTTTAATTGATGTTTTGTTTCTAAGGAACCCCAAAAGATTACAAAAGAAACTTGTAAAATATGTCAATTTTGCACAAGCAAATTCCTTGGTGTATACTAAGCTCTGCATTGTATTACACAATCATATAGTTCAGTTCCATATTAATCTTGGGTGGGCAAACTTTGCAGCCAGCCACCCCTTTTGAGTGCAATGGTTTTCGAAGTATACAAGAGGACAGGTGATGTCGAATTCGCTAGAAAGTCTCTCCCTGCACTCATCAAGGAACATGAATTCTGGAATTCAGGTTTATGATAAACTCTTTATACATAATAAGTTCACATTATAATGATTGCAGCCATCCTTTGTTCATCTATAGTTGCTTTTAAATTTTCTGTAGTTTTAATTTAATTTTCTGCTGTTGTAGGTATTCATAAGGTAACTGTTCAAGATTCTCAAGCTCAGAAACACACTCTAAGTCGATATTATGCAATGTGGAACAAACCCAGGCCTGAATCTTCAACCATTGTATGTCCTCCTCTGCCGCTCCCTTAGAAAAAAAATATATACTCTTTGGTAGGAAATAAAAGAGAATAGAGCTAGTGTATTACTCCTTTAAACAGATTGTTATGCCTGTCAGGACAAGGAATTTGCTTCAAACATCTCGAATGTTTATGAGAAACAGCATTTTTACCGGGAAGTGGCTTCAGCTGCTGAGTCTGGATGGGATTTTAGTACAAGATGGATGAGGTAAATCCACAACAAGTATGCAAATCCACACTTAGAGAAGAGCCACTATAAATTAGTTGAAAGAGGATTTTTCTTTTTCATGTTGCAGGAACCACTCAGATTTTACAACATTGGCCACCACATCAATTTTACCTGTTGATTTAAATGCATTCATACTAAGGGTATGCATGGCTCAGAAATCTGAAACAAAAATGAAGCCCTACAAATTATGACCTGTGAACATTACATTTCTTTTCTTATCTGTTGATGCAGATGGAACATGACATTGCCTTACTTGCAAAAGTTACAGGAGATCACAACATAGCTGAGCGCTTTCTCAAAGCTTCTGAAGCAAGACAGGAGGCCATAAAAACTGTTTTCTGGAACGCAGAGAAGGGACAATGGCTTGATTATTGGCTCGGCAATAGCACATGCAATACGGTATCGAATTGCGAAGCTCTTTGATTTGTTGAAAGTTTTAGTTGTGGTTGTCTTAATTCCTTCATATTTATGCTTATAGGAAGCTCAAACGTGGGAAGCTTGTAACCAAAATCAGAATGTATTTGCTTCAAACTTCGTCCCTTTGTGGATCGAGCCGTTTTTCTCAGGTTTGTGCTTCTGAGCTCCATCATATGGTTGCATCTGAGTGCAAGCTTAGACTGAAATTTTTTTAAACAGAAAACAAAGCAACATGAAAGCGCACCACAATTTTCCTTTGAAAGATATTAAGTTCTTTGGATTAAAATCATCAGTAGATTGGTTCAGATGCTCTTTTCTATATCATGAACCAAAGAACATAATTGAATGAATATTTTGTCTTGTACATTGTATACTGAGAAAGCCCTTGCCCTGTGTGTATGTGAGTGAAGATGCTTCTCTGGTAGAGAAAGTTACAATAAGTCTTCAAAGCTCAGGACTGCTTTGTGATGCCGGTATCGCAACATCCTTGACAAAGTCAGGAGAACAATGGTGAGTTCATAAACTAAAATCCAACTATCTTTCAGCATTTTAAGAATTATCTGAGGCCCTTCATGAAAGGGTTTCAAATTTCATTGTCAATGGCCTAATGGGGACTTTAAAAAAAAAACAGGGACTTTCCAAATGGCTGGGCTCCAATCCAACACATGATAGTTGAAGGCCTGGCAAGGTCTGGTTTGAAGGAAGCAAAGTTAGTGGCAGAAGACATTGCTGTGAGGTGGATCAGAACCAACTATGTTGCCTACAAGAAAACAGGCACCATGCATGAAAAGTATGATGTGGAAAAGTGTGGAGCATTTGGAGGTGGTGGTGAATATATTCCCCAGGTATATATGCCTTAATCACTTTTTAATTGACAATTGTATTAGCTACACAGAATATTTCAGCTTAAATTTTTTAACATAATTTGTTTAAATTTGTTTTGTGTGTGTTGCAATGCAGACTGGTTTTGGGTGGTCAAATGGAGTTGTATTGGCATTCTTGGAGGAGTTTGGATGGCCTCAAGACAGAAGGATAAATTGCTGACTAGCATTAGGATTTTAGGACCAAATAATCTTATTGGCCTGGAGATGCATTTCAGTTTTTTTTTTTTTTGGTACAAGCGATTGGATGCATTTCAAATCTGTTTATCATAACATATATAAATTATATGCTATTAATTTTTATTTATTATTATGGTTTCTGTTGATCCATGAGTAGGTGATAAGGATTTTTATTGTCTGATGCACTTTTGGGGGGTTCATGTTTCCACTAAGATTCTTAATTAGTGTTGTGAATCGTGATTAGGACAGAAAGGTTGGATTTGCTCCAGAAGCGGCACTGATTGGGAAGTTTGATTGATTGTACAATTATTTTTCCAAAGCTGGTGGAGTTATTGTGTCAAAAATTTGCGTAGCTGTTTGATCATACTCCAACTCATATGTGACATAATTGACATTGGTCTTTATGGACTCGTTATAATTTATATATGTGGCTAAAGATTTAACTAATTTATTTATTTATTAGGGCCTAATTATCTTATCTGTGTAGTGGGTGGTGGGTCAGTGTAAGATGATAGAGATCCTTTTAGCAAGTCAAGTTTGGTTTATGGGATGATTATATCTTAACAAGAAAAGAGAGCCAAAACACACATCTCATCATACGGACTTACTCTTAACTCTGATGAGAGAGGGAAAAAAAAAGATTCCCAGTAATCAAACCACATTAGTTTCTTTTTCTTGTTTTTGGAAATCAATAGGACATTTCTAACAAGTTAAAGTATGGATTAAGTAAAACATCGAAGTGTTCTTCCGATATAAAATACTTAAATTGTAAGATAAATGACAAATTTAAAGACTGACTTTGACGCAGTTTTTAAAAAATAACTTAAATTGATAGTCTAATAGACTAACACTATACGTATATGTGTTTGCAAACAAAATGACCGTGGGTGCGGTGATGTAACCTTGTTTCATAAGAAACTCCTTACCATATTATTATTATACATTCCAACTAAAGATTTATTTTTATTTTTTTGATAATTAGCGATTGAGGGACCCTTGAAAGATTCGGAGATACACAAAGTAGAGAGTGGCAATCATTGAATCATGGTAGTATTCAAATGGCACCTAATGTATAATATAATGTATGCTTTTGATAATACAAAATTGAGGTTTTTTTAAAATATTTTGAGTTGGGAAATGAGTGAGTGGAAAGTATATAATGACCAAAGTCTCCAAGATTTTGCATATTATATATATGAACAAATTAAACTATAGTGTCATGGGATTTGGTCCTTTCTCAAATCCCTTTAATTTGATTAGTCAATTAGAGTGGGCGAACTATCAAAACACCCAAATCCAAGGTTTAATTTGTGAGGTGGGGTGCATTCAAATATCAAATATTTGATTTGAAATAGACAGAGAGCGAGGAATTCTTCAAATAATTTTATTTGAGGGATATATTTTAGGGTCCTCTATAAAAAAAAAATTCAACAATCCAAATAATTTATTTTTTAAGTCTACTTTTATAGATCATTGTTGCCAAAAATTAGACAAATCGGAAACCGTTTAGACATCCAATTGTGTCCTACAAAATCAATGAACACGATACTTTAAGAAAATACTAAAATTTTAATAATTCAATTGAGTGGTCAAATTATATCAGATTCAAGGGATTTTTTGTAGAGATGATCTTTAAATAAATATCTAAAAAATAGACGGTTTGGATTAAAGAAATACAATATTAAGTGGGCTTTATAAAAGTGTTTTTTAAATAAAGTTATTTGAGAAATCCTATATATATATATATATACCAAATATTGGAAGGCAAATCAGATGAAAAGCAACTTTAGGCTAAAATATTAAGCAGGCGTTCATAAAAAAAAAAATATTAAGCAGGCCTAATCTGGGGAAGCCTCATTTGACTATTCGGGGTTTCATTGGAGGGTAACAGATGTGCGCCTAAGCTTGCCAAACGGGACCATAATCCCAACACTTAATAGATTTCTTTATTTATTTTTTGTCTGTAGTTAGTTAATTAATTTAATTTAATGAAAGTGCTCTAATAAGCAGCATTTAAACTTAAAGGTAAAGCCACTGATTTTGAACCTTTTACTCCAAAATGATTTTGATTTCATTTTATTATGATGCATGCCCTGATCCACACCTAGCCACCAGCTGACTCCAAAATTTGAAGTTACACTCTTTTTTTTCTTTTCTTTTTTGAGTTAAAGAAAAACCTAAGATTTTAATTTAATTTTGTTTGCCGGAAATATTTTTGTCAGAGTCTTCTATCCTTAGGTTCACATAATAGGAGATGGAATACTATCATTTAAAACATATATAATGTATTAATTAATCAAAAATATTAATTTAGTGTATATATGTTAGATAAAACTCAAAGAATGAACTCATAAAAGGTATGGTGGTCATCCACAATACACGCATTTACAACAATTTTCTCTCGTTTATAGGGTAGGTAGGGGCCAAGGGACAAGCAAGAAAATGTAAAAGCTGTATGAATGTTTCCTCCTTTAGACTTAGAGTAGCAGGCGCAGGGCGGCCCAACATGATAAATACCTAGCAAAGATGACTGAGACTGAGATGCCATGACAGCATGATAGGATAGGATAAGAACACTTTCCCCCCTCCTTCGATCCAAGGACCGCATGGCCTCAGAAATTTACGGATAATCTCTAAAGTAAAAAAAGAGCCATAAATGATACTGATTTCTATTAAATATGTGGATTGGGGGGTCTAGGAACTTGATTTGTAGGGTTAGGCCTCTTCTCAGTGTTCTTGAAAGATGTTCATATAGAGAAAGGTTATCGTTAGCATGGGTAAAATTAGATACTAATTGACCCGACCATTCTCTTTTAAAGAGAAAAACTTACATGCCCCGGACACATATATGAAGAGAGAAATAGAAAAAGAAGAGTATGTAAGTAAACGATTGATGCAAGTTTTTTTCCTTGTCCGACAGATTCATAATCATGAATAGTAAAACACGCAAACAAAAAGGCAAGAACATGTGATGTAGCAGCACCATGGCCTAGGGGAGTAGATCTTGGTGAAACCAACAATGTGAGAGGGTATGAGATACATATATATTCTGTTCCAAATACAAATAGTAATATAAACAGTGTGTGCAGTTTGTGGAGGAAGGATATGATGTCATAAGGTCCCCGCAGGAGGGCACGGGGACTATTTAGAAATAGAGAAGTGCTCCAAAAAAGCCGAAATTTTCAGCACTTTTTTCCCCTTTATTATCCACCCTTTGGCCAAATAATAAAGGGTCTCCCGCTCTACCCACCTTTTCTCAAACTATTGCACATCACAATTAAAGTGAATGATATTCTCTTTGCTCAATTATACTATGCATTCTCATTAAAAATGAAACTTTTATATATTTTTTTCAGTTTGGGTTTTAAGGTATTCGGATTTTCAAGAATGGTAGAGCACAACTACTCCCATCTTTCCTATTAGGACTCCATACTAAATCCACCATTAAAACATAAAACAAAAAAAACAAACTATTCATACTCTAATTACACTATTAAATCATGTTACAATGTTCTTTAAAAAAGATGTGTTTGATAAACTATGTCTAAATAAATGGTTAAAGGAGAGATTCATGTATTTTGGTGGCTCAAAACAAAATAAAATTAGAATCGGATTGAATTGAATTATTTTAGACTTAGTAAGTTAAAAAAGTGAAACAAATATAAAATGAAGAAAGAAAGGGGGGGTTTGAACAGGAATGATTGACCAGAGGCGACTTTTTTATCCCAATAAAATGCAAGATTCGAGGTTGCAGGATTGACCGATCTGCACAAATTTGGAACCCTCCTCACGTGCAATTCCCCTTTGACAAATCACAAGTGCACAGTCTCTCATACATTCATTCACTTAATCAAATCACCTTGACACTTGTGCCCTCTATACTTATTTTATTTTATTTTATTTTCCTTTTATTAGCCTTTTTAAATAATAAATCACTTTTATTCTTTTTCTACCTCATCCATCTAAAAATGAAAATTTGCCGTTAATTTAATTCAAGAATATTTATGCCAGCGAGTGAGCGAATAACTCATTTGGTTGAAAATTTTCACCTTTATTCATATGGGTGGAAGTTTGAAATTCCGAGGCATTCAATAAATATTTGTGTAAACCCTCTCCCTCAGTCATCGTACTCCAAAAATATCCAAGTTCATTTATTAAAGAGCTACTTAAAGCACCTCCAACCCAAATGGCAAGAGCAAGGCAAAGTTTGTCACTATTTATATGAATAGTGGCAGCCCTTGCTTTTTTTGTTTCCATCCAAAAGGGCAATTGCTATTCACTTTAATTTATTATATATTTTTTATACTTAAAACATTAATTTTGGTGTGGGAAGTAAAGAATATGACTAGGTATTTTTTTTAAAAAAAAACTATGAAATTATTGGTTTTTTTTCAAAAAAAAATTTCAATTTTTTTGTTGCTAACATCATCGATGATGTCAACAAACCCAGGCAAGATTTCCGATCTTGCTGTTGTGCCCTAGAGCCAATTGCTGGGCCTAGGCCCCCTTCTGCCCGGGCAAAAGAGGAGCGCTGGAAGTGCCCTTACAAACTTCTATTTATTAGTTCTTAGGTGAGCCAGATTATGCCCTTCCTTGCCTCATAATTAAAAAAATAAGAAATTTGCATAAATATTATGGACATGCCTATAATAAATTGAAAGTTAATAATTAAAAAAAAACATAAAAATAATCAAGCAATTAAGTCCTCTATCATCTCTAAATTTTTGTCTACTTAGCTGGAGACTTAAGCCTACATTTTCTTGTTGTGTGGGTTGTCATAGAAGAAAGGGGTTGTGATTCCATTAGCAAAGTAGAGCTTGGTTGGTCTATAGATGTATTTGCAATTCAATTCTAAAAACACACGTCAAGATGCCAAGAGACAGAGAAATATAGAGTACAATAGGGTAGGAGTTGGGGAAGGTATGGTATAATTAGATCAACTTTAATATATATATATATATATATATATATAATTCTGTTTTTCACATTTATTTTAATTATAAGGAATAGACAAAATTACCCTTAACCTTAACGGAAATTTTAACGGAATTAGAAATAGGTGGTGGATTGCAACACTTTACAAAGTTCATGTGATTAAAATTAAAAATTAAAAGTTCAAATGGTAATAAAGCACATGCCTAAAAGTTCAGATGGTATTTATACAAATATAACCAATTATTGTTATACAAATTTAACATGCTCATCCTTCCTTCATAATAAGTTCACTGCCCTCTTGGACCCAAAAAATTGTTTACCAACCATCCCTCGAGGATGTAACCTGTTTTTATTCGAGGCTGATTATTGCTTAATTTTTTTCATTAGCCAATAGCATATGCCCATGCGCTACCTGGCCATATTCTCATTAGGATATAAGAAAAGCTTGATTCAATGATTCCAGCACAAATTGTTTTGAAAAAACAAAACCCTATGGAATTTTTTATATTATTCTTCTCTTACATTAGATTTTTTTCAACTTCACGTGGTATGTGGAATTGGGGAGAACTCAATTTGGGACTTTGAAGAAAAGTTTTTAGTTTGTCCTTTAATATTTTTTGAGGACGATAATATATTAAACTCACACATATTAATGTTGTGACTCAAATTCAGGACCTTATTGGGAAATAATTGCTCAAAACCATTACATTAGCGGGTACTTTGCGCCCTTTAACATTCTATTAATGGAAACAAAAAAAGTTTTTGGAAATCAGTAAAAGATTTTTGAAAAGAAAGGGGAAAAAAATTAGAAGTAGATGATTTGTTACATTATTGCTAGATCTTTAATTTAATGGTTTGGATGCTATTAGGAAAGTTGTAGTAAATGATTTGGTGCATTATTGCTAGATTCTTTTTCGTTTACAATCAAAACCCTCACCTCCCAAAGAAAGAAAAAAAAACCCACTAAAATCCCGATCTTTAAAGAAATAATAATGTTTAGAAATAAAAACAAAAAGTTAATTAGATGGATTAGGACCACAAATAAAAAAATCACCAAGTTAACCTAATCATGCAAAATTAAATTTAAACCAATTAATCCGATCTATCAATCAATGACAAATATATAATCCTCTCCCCCTCCCTCCCTTTCCCTAAACCTCAATCCATATCCTCCACCCAAACCAAACCTCACCATTTCTCTCTCTGTCTCTCTGTCTCTCTGTATGTATTTAATGCAAAGTGGGCTACTTCAGGCACAGTGAATAACCAAACCAAACACGTACGTGCTCTCTCTGCCTCTCTCTCAGTCTTTGTTTTTCTGTGTTATAGTCAACGCGGTCAAACATCACTTCACACTATAGGTCCCAGTGATCAACAGGCAAAAAAAATGCTCGAGACCGTGAAGTACCTGCTCGGATCGGCCGGCGCAAGCGGCTACGGCTCAAGGAGCACAGCCGAGCAAGTCACCGAGAGCTCTCCTGATCTGCGCCACATCACCGCCATCATCACAGGTACGCAAGTGAGCTTAATAACCACCGTCCGATTACGGTGATTTGCTTTTCATTTTGATGATCAGCTTCTGATTTTGACGACCGTGTGGTTTTTTTCGAATTCATCAGGTGCTACTTCAGGGATCGGAGCCGAGACGGCTCGTGTTTTAGCTAAGCGCGGGGCCAGGCTGGTTCTCCCGGCTCGGAGCCTCAAAGCCGCCGAGGACGCCAAGGCTCGGATCGTCTCGGAGTTTCCCGACTCGGAGATCATCATCATGGCGCTTGATCTTAGCTCTCTCACTTCTGTCAGGAACTTCGTCTCCGAGTTCGAGTCCCTTCAGCTGCCTCTTAATCTGCTCATGTAACTCTCTCTCTCTCTCTCTCTCTTGTTGTTTTCTGTTTGGCTGCCGAGAAAATGCGGGAAACGAAAAGAAAATTAGCTAACTAAAAAGTTTCTTTTTGGTTTGTTTGTGTCAGAAACAACGCCGGAAAGTTCGCGCACGAGCACGCGATTTCCGAAGACGGAATCGAAATGACCTTTGCGACTAATTATCTAGGTAATTACTACGAACAGTCCGACTAATACTTAAATTAATATTTAATTTTTTGACAGAATATTTATTAATAAATTTCAGGTCATTTTCTGTTGACGAAGCTGCTGCTCAACAAAATGATCGGAACGGCCTCGGCTACCGGCGTTCAAGGCCGAATCGTGAACGTCTCGTCGGCGATTCACGGCTGGTTTTCGGGCGATACCATCCGATATCTCGGCGAGATAAGCCGAAGCGGAAGGTGAGCGAGTTAAAAGAATCGGAACTGTAGCCGATTATTTATGCTGCATTTAGTGATAAGTGAGCAAGAAAGAAAAAAAAAACTTGCGGTGCCAAACTAAAATTAGTAATTTTATATTAAAAAAAATCACTAATTAATTGATCTTATTCTCGTTCTTTCATTTTTTTATTTTTTATTTTTTAAAATTATTTAATAATATATGTGAATTAAGTAAGTTGATGAAGATAGTGTATCCGTCTTTTTATACCTGAATTCCATTCACTTCTCTTACAAAAGAGTATTTTGAAATATTGCATTATTAAATAATTTTTTTAAAAAAAATTCCCATTAAATATGTGATTGAGAGTTGGACATTTGTTTATGTGTATTGAAATTCGTTGTGTGGGTTGTTAACAGCGATTACGACGAGACACGTGCGTATGCGCTCTCGAAGCTGGCCAACGTCTTGCACACCAAGGAACTCGCTCGCAGACTCAAGGTTCGCTTCATCATTATTAAAGACAAACACACGCACACGCTGCTTGATGATTATCCATATATATATAAATAATTTATTATAACTATTAAAAGGTGGCTTTTGTTTTTTTCTTAAATGATTATTGTTGCTAATTTCTTTGTTGTAATATTGTTTTTTTGTTTTTACTAAAATCCATCAGGAAATGGACGCCAACGTCACCGTTAACTGTGTCCATCCGGGAATCGTTAGGACCCGCCTCACCCGAGAACGTGAAGGCCTTGCCACAGGTTTCGTTTTCATTTCTACAAATTTATTAATTTAAAATAATTTTTTGTGTTTGCTGAATTAAGTGAGTTTTGAATATGTAGATTTGGCGTTCCTCATGGCTTCCAAGCTACTGAAAACAATACCCCAGGTTAATTATATTTGTTAGCCTAATCCTTCCTTTTAAAAAAAAGTTCAATAAATTTAGTATTACATTGTACTGAGTTTAGTTTGTTGTGGAAGGCTGCGGCGACGACATGTTATGCCGCGACGCACCCAAGGCTGGTGGACGTGTCCGGGAAGTACTTCGCCGACTGCAACGAGACCTCCCCGTCGAAATTGGGGTCTAACCTAAGCGAAGCTGCTCGGTTATGGTCGGCCTCTGAAATCATGGTGTCCAAATCCTCCAATGCGATTTTTGATCCGAGCAGCCAATTGGAGTACTAAAAAAGAGTAGAAAACAGGACATCATCATCAACTACATATTACAGATATAAATATCAAGAGAGAAACAGAAAAGCATCTTAATTATATGACTAGTTATTACTTCTTAATGTGTGTTTAATTACTATCATATGTAGCTAAATACAGTGGTAGGAAGGAAGAAGGAACATCGTCCTAAAAAATATATATATATATATATATATAATTGTACACAGCTTTGAACATGTATAGTACTAGTTTTAGTAGTACGATAGTGGTATGGATTATATATAATTAATTAATTAGATAAAGGAAGGCTTTTGATGTATGAATATATTTATGTGAAGAATGGTTTTCTTAGTTGGTACCAAGTCATGATCAGATTGGATTGGTGTGTGTATATATATATATAATGACACAAAGGTATAAAATTATCGAATTAATTAGAGTTTGCACTGTGGACTTTGGTTGGAGATGAAAGTGTTTGGAACCCTAGTTTGTGTATATTTGTTGAATAGTATACGTTGGTTTTTCTTTAAGCAAAATATATATCTGTTCTTTTGTTAAAACGGGTCTAGCCCGACGAAAAGAGCATTAATTTGCAGAGCAGGTTTTGAGTTTAAAGAATAAGAGGACATTAAGAACATGGGGTCAGTTTGTTGCATGTGGTGGTTGAATTTTGAAGAGTATCTTTGGGGCTACAGTTTGGGGCCCTACTGCTAACATGCGTGGTGGTCACCGATCGATGCATGCGTTCAAGGAAAGGAAGTTCAACTTCTCGATCAAAGCCCCTTTTTAAAATCACCAGTTTTCCCTCTTTTTAATACAATAAATTTCATATTATTTTGAAGGCAGAATTCAATTCAACGCAAAACAGAAAGAAGAAAAGAGGATAAAAAAAATGAAGATGGATTTGACAGAGGTGGGAGGGAAGAAAGACAGAAGGGCTCTGTCAATGGTTAGGGCAAACAAAAGAAAAGTACAGAGCATTAAAGGCAGTCACAGAAACCCTAGTTTGTTGCGAAGGACTTTTTGATGCTTCCTGTGAGAGTTATCCATCTACACATGAATTCTCGAAGACCAAAGCCAAATGTGGCCTGTAGACGAAGAAAAAGCAGTTATGTTGTCTGAGGCTTTGTCTCCCCGCCTCCCACCCCAATAAATAATAACATCTGCCATTGCCTAACATTTCTCAGGTTGATTATTGCTGTAATTAATTCATGACCACCTTAACTTAAACACAGCTCAGCTGATGATCTTTTGATTAGCGAAAACTGTAACTACAAGTTACCATTTACCAAGTTCCTTTTTACGGTGGTCAAAGGATTATAACTCGACCAAGAGACATAACTTGTGTCTTGTGAGTCAAAAGCTAACTAGCTTTACCGACAGACAAAGTGAATGATATCGTTTACCATGCTGCCTATGCTTTTACTATTGATGAGGATAATGTTGTACCATGATGATGCTATGTCGGATTATAATTTTAAAAAAATAAAAATATTAGCAATATGGATGGTATTAGTTCATGTTTTATATAAATCCTAAATAGAGGTTCTATATAGGAAGGTAATGTTGTTATTACCCAGTTCCCTTCCACTTGATCTCAAGAAAAATATTGATTTCAGAGGATAGACCAAGGATTCGATCCAAAAGAGAAATTATGAGTTAGAGCAAATGCAAGGTTGTTGGGGGCAATGTATGTATTTCCTACAAAGTTTTTTAGTATTATTATAGTTACACATTTCAAACAACATCCTTATTAAGGAGAGATTCTTGTATGCAACTGTTGTATACGATAACGATACTCACACAGTAGGGGTGAGTGGGACGAAAAAACAAGGGGCTTGCTTTGTGACTGCGGCCAAGACAATGCACATGATCTGACAAGCGGATTCTAGAATTTCTTCTGAGGCCATCTCAAATGGTGGGCTCAATCCTCAAATTTAGCCATTTCATACCTCAAACCTCATATCCAACAAGTGGGCTAAATGTGCCATGTCACTGAGCCGAACCCAATTCACGGGCTAAAAGGGCCAAATGTGGCATATTTCTTGGGTGGGCTATATCTTATTTTATTATTTCTTAGGTGGGCCAGTTGTTGTTTTTAAATTAATGTTTTAGTTTCTTGCGTGGACTGTTGTTATTTTTAAATTAATCATATCATATCTGAAAATATTTTTCTCTTCTGAAATAAATTTTAAATAGGGTCTAAAATAATACTTTAATTAAATTATTCAATATATTTCAAGAATATACTAAAAACTAATAAAATATTGAGGAGGCTATGATTTAGCTATGCACTGTTGGAGACGATAAAAGTATAGCCCAACACTATTTCTTAAGAAACTATTTATGTGTGGGCTATGTTTAGCGCTCCACTACTAGAGATGGCCTTATTAAGCTCCAACTTTTGTGGGTTTTGTTAATTTCCTTAATATTAAAAATAAGATAATAAAAAAAAACCTCGAAGTTCACTACAAAAGCCAAGCCCAATATACTTGTGCGGCCCATATATTCACACCCACAGAGCCCAATAAAAAACCCGAAAGGCTAAAACCCCCAAGTCCCTACATAAACCTCTGAAGAAAACTTAACAAAACCCAACCATCTCGTCTTCCTCAGTCACACACGGGGCACAACTCCAACCAGATCCTCACCCCTACCGAAAATGGCGACCACCCTGCTACCCGAGACTGCCCAAAAGGTCCTAATCCAAGAAACTCTCCGCTCCGCTGCCAAACAGTCCCAGCGCTGCCTCACAACCCCTGTCCGTCTCCGTCGAGCCATTAAAAAATACCTCAAAGGTCTCCTCATCTCTCTCTCTCTCTCTCTCTCTCTCATATCTGGTTTTATGTATCTATATGTGTAAATGATGCAATTCAATTTATGGGGTTTTGAGATTTTAGAGCAGGAGGAGCCCCACATGAAGAGGAAGGTGCTGAGGCTATCGGAATCTTTCAGCCAAATTAAGGATGTGAATTCGCAGCTTGTTACAGCGACTTCACAACAGCTCGTTGAGGACCCTTTGCAGTCTGTGGATCAATCCCAGAGGTGGAAGATCAAGAGCTCTTATGGAGACATCGGCCTCACCTACAGAGACGACGAGACCATTGCTTATGTAGCTTCTAGAATGCCTGCTGTGTTTTCTGCTTGTCACAGAGTACTCAAGGAGGTATGAATTAATGAAATTTGTAATATGGGTTGTTGTATAAATTTGAATAACGAGTATTGGAGCTGAGAAAATGTTGGAAAGCAGAGAAAGTTATCTTCTTCTTTTTTATAGAAATGAGGTTCTTAGCTTGAATTTGTTATGTTATTGTTCCCTTTGAATGTGGATTGGTGCAAGTGGATTTGTAGTTGTTCTGAAGTTTCGTTTTCTTATGTGTTTTGTTGTTTTATAGGTTCGTAGAAGACTGCCTGAGTTTTCTCCTGCTAGAGTGTTGGATTTTGGTGCTGGCACGGGTTCAGCTTTCTGGTGAAAAACTCATTTGGTTATCTTTTGATTGTTAATCACGTAAGACTGTAATTTGGTTGTAATGTGAATTCAATGCTATAGGGCACTACGTGAAGTCTGGCCACATTCCTTGGAGAAAGTTAATCTAGTGGAGCCATCACAATCAATGCAGCGTGCAGGGCAGAAGCTTATACAAGGTTCTTAATGATTTTTCAGTTCGAACTAGTTAATTGATATGTTTTCGAGATTATTTGTAGATTAATTTGTATAGATAACTGGTTGAATTGCAGTTGTTAAAGCACCAGTCTACTAACCTTTGACTATCCGTATTGCAATTCTTCATGCATTATCAACAAGTGTCATAGAGCTCAGAAAAAACTCTGACCACTTTATGTCATGGTTATTTTAGGTCAGAAGGACTTGCCACTTATTCATAGTTATGATAGCATCCAATCATTGACCAAAAGCATCAAAAAGTCAGACAGAGAGCATGACCTTGTAATTGCTGTAAGTTAGGCATATTATACACATCATGTTTGCCTTGGCATGGTTGGTTGGTTCATATAATAACTGTTGTTTGTTGCAATGGGGTGAAGTCCTATGTTCTTGGAGAGATACCGTCGCTCAAGGATCGAATTACTGTTGTACGCCAGCTTTGGGATCTGACAGGGGATGTCCTGGTATGCTTTTTATTTTATTTTATGTGGATGAGTTTCATGCTTCAATATGAGTTCATGATAGAAGATTTGTGATGATCCTATGTTCTGGTTTATGCCATTGACTAAGGGGACAAGTATTATATGTTTTGACAAATGATTTTGGAATACATGGGCAAAAGAAAAAATTACTTGTAATTCACTTGCCATTTTATAATTGTTTTCATGGAATTTTCAGTTTGGACCTTCCAAATTTTTAGCCTATTATCTTTACCCTTTGATTTCCTAAAATTTAATAGGTTTTGATTGAACCTGGAACACCACAAGGATCTAATATCATATCTCAGATGCGTTCACATATATTGTGGATGGAAAAAAGGGTAAGTTGTTTTCTTACTTGTTACTTGCTCCTTGATGTGGCTTTTGAGTTAGGATGCTTGTTCAATTTCTGTACTGGGAATTTTTTGTGTCTGCAAAATAATGTATAATGACACACTCATTACTTCTTAGAAATGCCGTAAATCTAAAGATGGAGCTGATAAAACTACCAAGGACTTGGTCACTCAAAAGAGTGGTGCATTTATAGTTGCTCCGGTGAGTATAATGGCTCTCTAGCCCATATTTTTCTGGTGTTAAAATTAATATGTTGCCCAGCTTCTCCATTTTTTTCCTTTGAAATTGTTAATTCTCTCATTTTATTTTATAGTTCTCTTGATGCAGTGTTCTCATGATGGACAATGTCCGCTGGAGAAAGCTGGAAAGTATTGTCATTTTGTTCAGCGCTTGGAGAGGACATCTATTCAGCGTACATTCAAGGTTCTTCCTTGCATCAATTTCCTACACTCTTTCTTCTTGAAATTTTACATATATTAATAAGTGCTTTAATATTGATATTACCTTTTCTTATTTGAACTTTTATAGCGTTGCAAGGGTGGTCAGCCGTTACGTGGCTTTGAAGATGAGAAATTTAGCTTCATTGCTGTCAGACGAGGACAAAGACCACAGTTAGTATTTTTTTTATGTTCATGTTCAAAATTGTGGGTTTTTTAATATTATTAGAAGACAATGGAAGGTCAGAATCCAATCTCATAAAGCTACAATGGTTTAGTCAGATCTTTTTGGGTTTAATCCTTTGTCATGTGATTTTGTTCTTGCTAACTCAGTGTCTTTGTTATAAACACATCATTAGCTGTCAATGACCTTAGTTTAGTTGTTATAATCAAAAACATTTTCAGTTAGACCAATCAATAATTTTTTATATCCAAAGATGTCCTTCTCTTACAGTTGTCAGGTTTTTTGCTCATAAATATTTTGTGTTGGGAATGCTTTTGTCTCATGATTGCGCTGTTGTTATGACCAGGGAACCTTGGCCTCTTGATGGTCTGAAATTTGAGACTTTCAAGGAGCAACAGGCCAAACGGAGCCCTGAAGATCTTGAAATTGACCTGGGTATGTCTTACAAGTGACATGAGTCCTTTTCAGAATATATATTCTAGAGCCCCAAAATGAACTTGTCTATTTGATTCCATGCATTAATTACTAACATTCTGGCAATTTGTAAACTCATATTTCTTCATTCTAAGGTTTTATGTTTGACCTGGACAGAGGAGCTAAATAGCTCGCAGCAAGCTGACCTCATTCCATTTGAAGAACCGGATCCAGTTAACTATGATTCTGATGTTATGGAATCTGATGTTGCTGATGAAAATGACGAAGAGGAGGAGGATGAAACAGGTCATGCTGATCTTGGGGGTGGTTGGGGCAGGATTATCTATATGCCTGTACGAAGGGGCAAGCAGGTCACAATGGATGTTTGTCGATCAACCAAACGGGATGGTTCGGAAGGCGAGCTTCAGCGGGTGGTCGTGACAAAGAGTAAGAACCCTGCACTACATCAACAGGCCCGAAAGTCTATCTGGGGGGACTTATGGCCTTTCTGAAGACAAATATCTATACCTCTTCACGCTGTAACAACTATGTATACGAAACTATGTTGTTATGTTCAACCAGCCTTTAATTTGTTCTTCTCAATGATGGGGTTGGATCCAAATTTTCCCCCTTCAATTTATTGTGCCCTTTTAGTGAGTATTTTACATGATTTTACTCTTTATCACTTTCGTATCATTTAGGTTGCCTTTTGGGTTACCCCTACATGGGAATTCGGTTTCAACCTCCTTGAATAATTTCATTAAACTTTGAACTTTCCGTATTATCACTTAAGTACGTAAATTAGTAACACTAGTGTTCTAGTACGGCACAATAATTTTCATTCTAGTGTTACAAAGTTTAAATTCTAGCAAAGTTGCAATAATTTCAACTTTGAGGTTTCATTGCTCTAGGACCACCACCATTCATTGGTTTATTTTGGGCTAAACTTTAAATCAATCTGGGAACCCAATTTATTAACAGCTTAACAAAGGCAAAGGCAAAGCCATGTGGGTAGCATGGCATAGACTAATTGCAAATTTGCAATTGATTAACCTCCCAATTAGATTCGATTTCTGTAAACAATCCAAAATAAAGGTGGAGCAGTTTTGAGAAAGGGGCCATTGAAATGGGACAAGGAAACAAATACTACTTTAAGCTGTATCCATCAAGTCGCTTCAGTAAGTTAAATGGATATTTGACTTCTTAATTTTAGTGCTATTAAGTTAATCATATCATGTGATGGTAGTACCAACTACCAAGTCAAACAAATGATTAAAAATAAAAACCCAAAAAAATTGTAAGATTTTATTTTATTTTTCACAATTACAGGCACGTTGTACACACATTACAAAGTAAATAATTCTTTAAAAAATTAAATGGACGATGCAAAAACGGATCCACTCAACCTATTTGTACAATGCAAAAGGGTGGTAAAACTAAAATTGTGCAACAAAGGCTAATGGGGTCGAACCCAGCGGAAAAAGCGTGACTTGCATAGTAGAGGTTTTAAGTTTTGAACTCTCATGATATTTAATTCTGTGCGTGTGTATGAAAAATCACATTCCTTATAATTTAAATTATCGCTTGTACTAAAAAAAAAATTGTGCAACAAAGAGAAGTAACATATTCTTATACAAGAGTTAATTTTGATGTCCTATTTTCAGCAAATCATGCCATCATTTAGCTCAATTATTTCATTTCTTTTGCCATTCACAGACAATGCAGCATAGCATGTAGACTACACAAAAAGCCTCCAAATTGCTATTCAATTTTGGGATCCAATTGAAAATTTCTCACACTAGTTGCCTCTGTATTTTAAGGGAAACCTACACCCCTAGGCCTCCTCCAAAATTGCCCTCTTATTCAATTATGATAGACTCATTTCGAAGCTTTCTGGACTTGTGCATGCAGCCAAATTATTTCTACCTAGTTAGCTGTTTGTAGGATCAAAATTATTGGGCATGCCTACAAAGAAATTTGTAACAGAAACAGAATGGCAACTCTGCCTTTTTTGCAAATGAAATTGAAATCTACCCAAAATGCTAAGCTAGCTTCAGTCAATATTCAAGACTAAGAAACACTACAATTCAAATGAAATTGAAAAACCAACTCTGACACATGCTGATAATATCGTACAATTTTTCTTTTCTAATTTTTGTAAACATTCAGATCAGCAAGGAATCAACAAAAGACTCCAATTGACCATGATCTTGATCTTGATCTGCCTTGAGATCCTGCTCATAATCCTCCCAGATTTTCCATGGCATGGCAACTCTTTCTGCAGCTGCAGCAGCTTCTTCAGAATTCTGACACCTGGCAGGGTCAAACCCTTGAACAAAGTCATAACAATCTTCAACATTCTCACCACAAACCAAGCCCTCCCCAAAACAATCATCATCTTTCTTCTTCATATCATCAGACCAAGACACATGAAAATAATCAGGAACCTCTGCATCATGAAAACCAACTTCTTGTTCATGATCTCCCTCTCCATCACAAAAAGACCCAACTGGGGTTTTAACTGGAGACACCCTTGTAGGCTTTGGGAGACGAAGTTTGGTCCTTTTTGTTGTTGCACCAACATTTTCTTGGTCATCATCACTTTTCTTGGCCTCCTCAGATCGGACACATTTTGATTTTGGTTTTGGTGCAACTTTTTGAGTGCTGGTTTTTTGGATTTTGAGTCTTTTGATGATGTGAGTGTTCCAGTAATTCTTGATCTCATTGTCAGTTCGACCAGGAAGCCTTCCAGCAATGAGAGACCAGCGGTTGCCGAGAAGGGCATGAAGCCTCACAATTAGGTCATCTTCCTCAGGAGTTATGTTGCCTCGCTTTATATCAGGCCGCAGATAGTTCATCCATCTTAGCCTGCAGCTCTTCCCACATCGAAGAAGCCCTTCATTTTCCACACCAAAAATTTAAAGAATAAAAAAAAAACCCAATAAACCAATTGTTACAATACAATTTATAAGACCAGAACAGAAAGGAAGAAGAGGCAAAGAAGCTGTTAGGCTAAATGAATAAATAAATAAATTACCAGCTTTCTTAGGCAAAGAACTCCAATGGCCTTCACCATGGGACTGGATGTACTGAATGAGCAATGTGTCTTCTCTGGCAGTCCATGGACCTCTATGCAGACCCACCTTCGAACAACAGGGTGCTCTACCCATGTTATGGAGGACAAAGACTCTCTGCTTCAGTCTAACCAAGACTCCCAACAGAGCACCACACCACCTTCTTTAGATTTTATACCACAAGAGCATTATTGTGAGATTGTGAACATTAATTCTAGAAATGCCACGAGCATTTTCAACAATTTTCTTTCTTATTTATACAAGGCTGGGTTTAAAAGCAAGGGATTCGAACTTTTTTATTTATTTATTACCTTTCCTCACTAATTGGAGAATAATTGAGTATCTATGCATTTCTCGCCACGTGATTAATAAATTATTTGTATATGTAAATGTTAATTTGGGTCATCTTTTATTATATTGTTCTTTGCAACCAAAACTTGTACGTCACATAGGATCTAGATTAGACTTTCGTCAGTGCTTTATCCTATCCTATGATATGAATCACATTTGTCATGTATTACATTCACATTTGATTCTTAGAAGATGTGTTACATGTGCTCCTCATGAAATTTTGTCACCATCTAATAAAAAGAAAAGCTTATCACATAAGTTAAGCATTTTTCATTTGCTCGTTTCTTTCCAGACTTGCAGTGAGTCCATGTCATTAACATGCACATCCTTAACACCAAAGAGTATTTGCTTCATGATAAATAGGGTTATTTACTCAATTAATCCTCAAATTTATTGCTGAGTTGTATTTTTGTCTCTTAACTAAATTATTCGTTCAAATGATCCACCAACTCTTTATTAATCGGCCGTTTGCCGAGTTGTATTTTTTAGGGTTAAAATCGTCAATTTGTACTAAAATATTAATTAATTAATTAAAATTTATATAAAATGCCGAGTTTGAGAACCATTTGAGTAAATAACCCTGATAAATAAATAATTAAATTATTTATAAATATAAATTAATATATATAGGGCACATCATATAAACTATTAAAATTATTAAAATTAATTAAATTATTCCACACTATATAAATATATATTTATTTCAATTTGCCTCTTAATTTTAGAAGCAAATTGAAATAAATAAATTCTTGCAAATGGAAATGGATCTCTAACCTCTCACCAAACCAGACTGCTTCAATTGAATACCACATCATTCTCACTTGCAGGCATAAGTAGTTAGTAGCAGATCATAACCGTTGCAGCATGTGGTGCCCTACATTCCACACCATATTTATGCTCTTTCATTGTCCTAAGATCACATTTCACACACACTTCTCTTTCTTTCATTCTTCTTAATGGATGCAAGATACCTTCTTTTAACTTTCTAAATAAAAATTCTGATATGCATGGCAATTAATCTACTCAAATCGCATCTAATGTAAACACTTTCCAGACTTCTAGCACCAAAAACACTTCCAGCTTACATTGAAACCGCTTTTAGCCATTCTAAAAGCATTTTTCGACCAATCTAAAAGCTCGCAATTTCATCAATAAGAGATGCTAGTTTGGTCTGTAGTCCTCCCACCCCCTAGCTATGAGCCTCAAAAATTGTTCCCCCAACCTCCCAGCGCACTGATATAGCAGCTCCATCCCCATTTCTCATAATTATTAACATTTCTGATATTCAATTCTGTATTTCTGAAGCCTCTGTTTCCCCCATCATAATTAATGATTCCGGGTAAAGTAGAGCGCCATCAATCACAGCCCACCACCACCCTAAAAGCCACGGATTCTACTGCAGCAGAGCATTTAAAAAGAGAAGGAAATTGATGGGAGAGCATTTAGCTGAGACAGAAGAGCAACCAGCCAAACCACCCAAAATTTAATTTCATTAATGAAATGTCAAGAAGACATACAATAATATTTCTGAGTGCAAAGATTTCAGAACAGAAGATGCCCCACAGACACCTGTATTACACACACTTGTAAATATATTATATACACATCTCCTAATCTAGGGGATTAACTGCCTGCCACATAAAACTCAGTATAATTTCTGAGCTGAAAAACCAACAAATTAAAGAATCATATAAATTTTACTTGTATAAGATGATCCAATACAAAACTTAAAAGCAATTCCACCAGCCGCTTGTGGACACCTGGTGGGACTGCAGGTGAATTAGATAACTGTTGCCACCTGGCATGACCTGACTGGACTATAATACATTTGGTAATCTTCAAGGGTGCACACTAGGCAAACTGTCAATGATACAGCATTGTACAGGCACCAAGAATTATTTAACCAATACCAGCGGTGATTGCAAGGATGCATAATCACTGTTTAAAAAATGCCGTCTTTGGGATTTTAACGACGAATAGGTGTACCGTAATTGTGGTAGGTTCTAATACGTCCGTCCCAGCCGGCAGTGACGATGACAAGGCCCCACAGATTAGGACCAGACATGCTCTGACAAGCACTCTTCAAAAATTTGTAGTCGGATCTACACATTGTTGGGGAGACGGCCACCGGACTTGAATTTACAAGTTTCTCCTCAGGCCAAGTTGCAGTGCCCTTTGGCAAGGCCTCCAACAAAAACCCACGACCCAAAGAGAAGCAATCGGGTGAAGAGAGGTGCATTTTCTGTTCTACTTTCTCATCGAAACTGAGATGCTTCAGCTGATTATCAAGGCTACTTCCCTGCATGTCCCCAGTGAATCTAGGGGATGGAAGCGTTCCTGGAATGCGGTTCTCACCATTCCAAGGTATAGCAATCATTGAGTTGTGGGACACAAAACTCTCACAAGACCAGATGTTCCTCGGTCGTGAAGAGGTCATGTCCTGGCTATTATAGTTCCAGATGCGAACATTTGAATCCTCGCTTGCTGAGACGATGTGCGTTCCGTCTGAAGTAAAAGATGCTAACATATGGTTTCCACCATTTCGAAGACCTAATGAGAATTGATAAAAACAATCAATGATAGAATCGATGGAGACTTTGGGGGTGGGGAATAACAATAACTTTATAAAAGAAGAAGAGATGACACATACCCCTAAATTTGCAGACGACATCAACCCCATAAATTACACGGACTACTGAATCAGCAGAAGTCACCATAACTTGGCTTGGGTTGCTTGGAGAAAACTGAGGAATCATATTACATTAGTATACTGCAGTAAAGTAAAGAAGTGAAAATGGAAGAAATAACATAACCAATTGTCCATAACCACCTGAAAGCCAGTTATCCGTTTTCCAGGTGACTTCTTCTTGCCCTGTATGCTTATCTGAGCATCCAACTCCAGATGATTATCTGAAAAAATAGAAACCATGATCATGAACTACTCAGATAGAATAAGAAAAAACAATAATACAAGCCTTAGCAGCCCATGGGTAGATCTCGCCTGTACAAAATTGGCTTGCAAGAGAAGGATGCTAAGAGCTCAAACACTAAATCAGCATAACACAAGCACATTCAAAGTTGCATATAATGATCTAACATTAGACATTTTGAAATATCAGGCCAGATTTCTTTATATATAAAAAACAATATATATATATATTGTAATAACATATCAAGAAAATCATTTCATGTAAACTGAATTTTCAGAGAAGATAAGGAGATACTAAAGCATTTAATTATCAGGACTTCCCAATTTACTATTATGCTTTACAAATCTGGTTTTAGTTAGAAGCGCCATAGTAGAATGCTATTAAGAAAATTTCACTGTTAGGTCTTCATACCTATGATGTTATAAAAATAGCAGTTTCCAGTCACAAAACCGACGATTCCTCCCTGCAAATATCAAATAACAAAGTCATATCAACAAAACCAATTTGTTTCATGCTTAATTTTTCATTGTCAAGCAAAAAATTCCACCAGACCTTTCCATCAGGACGATAAGATACAGCAGTGACTATCTCACGAACATCGATATAATCAGCAACTAGACAACGAATAACTTCCCAGATGCGAACTTTTCCATCTATTGAACCGCTGATGAAGTAATTATCATCCAAAGGGTTGAAATTAACGCATGTTACTGCATGAAGTATCACAGCTTTAGATAATCATTGCAGAACTACTTGAAAATGAGAGAGAATTGAGAACATAACACCATAGAGAACCAGCATAAACCAAGTTATTGATACACTACAATGTAAAAGAATGCAAACAAGTGGCAAGGCTCACCATAATTATTGTGAGAGAAAACTCTCAGGCATCTGTCACATCCTACTTGCCATAGACGAACTGTCTTATCAACAGAGGACGAGAGCAGAAACTGCAGCACACACAAAGAAGACAAAGAGACGATTAGTTTCACCAAGTTCAGTAGACTAAAACAAACTTTGGGGCAAAGAATAATTGCAATAGAGAATAAAACCCAATACGAACCCTTTTCTTTGACCATGAGAGATCTAAGACCTCCCCGCTGTGTCCCCGAAACTCATGAACAGGCTTCTCCAACAAACGGAATATCTTTGGAGGAAAAATGACACATGTTGAGTCCGATGATCTCAATCTCTGCGCCTTATCTTTATCCACATTTGGAGAGTCTAACTTAGAAAATGGATTTGTTTTGAAGTATAAAGAAGAAGGATCACCAGAAATATCAAATTTGTTGAATTCCTCATCCTCGATCACCTTCCACACACGCACGACACCATCTTCGCCAGCACTTGCCAAGTATTTCCCATCAAGACTGAACTTCATGGACAAAATTGTACCTTCATGAGCAGGAAAATCTTGCCCAGCATAAAGTGAAGACAGTTCTTTGGTCCTTTTTTTACTTGGATGAACTCGGACTCTTCGCATACCTGCTCCTGATGCAGACTTAAGACTGATGGGGCTCAATGCAGCCTCATGTTTATCAACAACGCACATCCCAATTCCTAATTTCCTCAACCATCCCCTTTTAACTTTCTTTTTCGCATCAAGAAAGAACCTAGCATTATCAACTTCTCTCTGCAACAATTGCTGAATTGAAGGAGATGGTGCTGGTGCATGGTTTGAATGAATCTCATGAACACTAACCAATTGATTTAGTCCCACTTGACCTAATCTGCAAAGCCTTCCATCCTGACCCAATTCATTCACAATGATATCCATTCTCTGATTTAAAGTCCTCACTGCACATCCAAAATTCTCATCTAAAGCACCATTTCCTAGTGAATCCCGAGCTTCATTTGACAGAGAAGATGCTGTGGACAGACTTGAGCAAGACGCCTCTTCCAATCCCGAAGTTCTCAACACCACACAGCTATCTTCTTTTATTCTATCAATACTCATTTCAATTTTTTCAGCAGAGTCATCTCCTGCTTCTTCTTCCATGATTAAATTCCGATCAAAATCTAAACCCATCCACTGCAGGAACTTATGGCGGCGCTCATGAACACTATCCAGGTTCTTAGCCCAAACCTCATCATACCTCAAGAAAACTGAAGTACTAGAACTAAATTCATCACAACCATCTGAACCCCAATCCGAAACAGAAGACAGGTCCTCACGGGTATCATAAAATTGATCCTCACGCTCTTCACTATAACTCCCCATCAATTCACTGTTTTTCCCTCTTTGTTTTCAACCCATGAGATCCTGAGTCAAAAATTAAAAACAACGAGAAATTTCAATTTTGTTCTAACCTCACAATTAGATAGCAAAAAAAGAGTAATCTTTTTCCTTATCCACAACCTCAAATCTCAAATTTTCTATTGACAATAAAATCCACAAACTGCAAAAAACAAACAACC